>OZ018387.1:55322560-55922560 GCA_963969525.1 Ontholestes murinus
GCCAACGAAGAGGGGCTGGTTTGATAGCGAGTGTCAGGATACGAGGAAGGCGTTGAGGAAGGCCACTAAAAAATGGCGAAGAGGACTAGGGACAGAAGAGGAAATTAAGGAAGCAAGGTACCACTGTGAGAGGGTGTGCGAGAGCAGAAAAGAAGAATGGATGAAAGAAGAAATGAAGGCGGTATCCGAAATCATATGTGAGAAACAGCTATGGACATACGTAAAGAAAAACAACCCTAATAGAAGAATAAGGGGAGAGAATATAAGTATGGCGCAGTGGAAGGGATATTTCGAAAATCTGTTAAGAGTAGGATACATGGAGGCAGAGGCGAGTTACGATAGAAGGTCATTCGATGGAGCAGGAGATTTTAGGGAGGAGGAGTTAGAGAGAGCTCTCAGAGAGATAAAGGAAAGGAAAGCGGCGGGGCCAGATGGAATTAAGGGGGAGGCTTGGAAATGGTGTAGTGTAGGAGGAAAATGAGCCATGAGGGGCATTTTAAATAAGATATGGAGGGGAGAAGAGCAGTTTCCGGAGGAATGGAGAGAGGGAATTATTATACCTGTACATAAGACAGGGGATGAAATGTGCCCAACAAATTATAGGGGTATAACTCTGATGGACACATTGTACAAAGTCATGATGGGAATGGTAAAGGAGCGGTTGGAGGAGGAGGTGGAAGAGAAGGGTCTATTACCAGAAGTGCAGGCAGGCTTCAGGAAGGGAAGGTCTACAGTAGATCAGATAGCTACTCTAAACTGGCTGATTGAGAGAGAGTTGGCGAAGAAAGGCAAGGTTTATTTGATGTTTGTGGATTTGAAAGCGGCGTATGATTCGGTTGAGAGAAAGTTGTTGATAGAATGTCTGAAAGATAAGGGAGCGTCAGAGCAGATTGTAAATTGGGTGAGTGAGGTGTACAAGGAGACGTGGTGTAAGGTAAGAGTAGATGAATGCGAGTCGGAGAGGATGAAGGTAGTGCGTGGTGTGAGACAAGGGTGCCCTTTGAGCCCACTACTGTTCAACCTGTATGTCGCAGATATGGAGAAGGTTCTAGCGATGGGGCAATCGGGGGGATTAGTGGTGGGAAGAAGGAAGATCTGGAGCCTGGCGTATGTGGATGATGTGGTAGTGATTGCTAGAACTATGAATGAATTGAATGAGATGAAAGGGAGACTGGAGAGGTATTTTAATAAAAGGGAGTTGATTGTGAGTGTCAAGAAAACGAAATGGATGGTATGTAAGAATGCGGGTGGTCGAAGAAAGGATGAGGAATTAAAGTGGTTGGGAGAAAGATTGGAGAGAGTGAGTGAGTTTAAATATTTAGGATATATGTTCTCCGAAAACGGAGGCAGAGCTAAGCATATAGAGTATGCATGTAAGAAGGCGATAATGGCAATGGAGAGGATGCGGAATGTATGGGAGGAAGTGTTAGGCGGAAAAATGAACATGAAGCTAGTGTGGTGGGATGCCTGTATAAGAGCGATAATGATGTATGCATCAGAAATATGGGGAGTGTCTGGACATGAGAGTGTGGAAAAAGTACACCTGCAATACTTAAAAAGTATATTAGGACTAGAGCGAAAAACACCAAGATATGTGGTATTGCAGGAGTGCCAAAGAATGTCTGTGGAATGGGAGTCGGCGAGGAGGGTAGTAAAGTATGAGAGAAAGATAGGTATGTTAGGAGATGAAAGGTTGGTAAAGGAGGCATGGGGTATTTGTTATAAGGAATGGCGGATGAATGCTAAAGGAGCAGAATGGATGAGAGAGAGAGAGTCTTTGTACAAGAGAGTCGGGTGGTCATGCCAATTGGTGGATCGGAAAATAGCGTTGGGAAAATAGCTTGAGATAGAGTATGCGATAAGGGCGAAGGATATCGAGTTGCAGTTGCGACAAATTAGAATAGAGAATAGCAACTCGAGCCCTAAGTATAAAGAGATCCAAGTATTTAATGTCCTTCCACGCTATTTTGCGAGATTGTCAAAGGAGGACGCACGGCTACTTGCACGGTTTAGATGTGGGAATGAGGAAAGAGGAAGAAAGGTATGGATGGGGGAAGAGTACATGAAATGTGTGTTTTGTGGAATTGGGAAGGATGTATGGGAGCACTGGATGTGGGAATGTATGGGGTTGCAGGGAACGCTTGAGATAAATGGTAAAGGTCGAAAGAGGAATATGTGTGCGAGTGGGAATGGGATAGAGGTTCTAAAAGCAATTGGAAAACAAAGGCCAGGGAGGAGTAGCTAATAAAACACAGAGGAAGAGAATTTATATTTTAGTTATGGGGTATAGAAGAATATTATATATATATATATATATATATATATATATATATATATATATATATATATATTTCGTTTTTGATAATTATAAGAATTTAAGTATTGTAGTGTATTAAATGCCAAATAAAGGTTTTGTATATATACGATGATAAATTTCAATAACATAATTTTGTTTTAGTGCCTTCAACAAACATGGTACATATCTAGTGAAATGCAGTGCTTTGTCATTGGATTATTCATCATGATGGCAGTTATAAATAATCCCAGACGAGCTTATGGTATCTTTGCCACAATGATACTCTTAGGAATTTTGGTATCAATTGGACATAATTATTACATGGATTATGACATAGTGTACAGAAGCCATCCCGAGTATGATATGAATACAAAATTTATCTTATTCTAAATCTTTGTAAAAAGTTACTACATTACGTTTATCAAAAAAAGCTAATTTTATTATTAATACTGCTTACAATCAATTAATTTCGTTTCGAAAAGATATCATCAATCTTCTATACTAAACTCAGCTCAAGAATCAATATAACATTGATGAAATAGAACTATCTGAAATACGAGTATGTTAAAACTTATTCGAACCACTCAAAGCTTTTTTTTATATCTAAAAATATGTTAACTTCTATTCAGAAATATTATCATACAGATTTTCAATTCTACTAAGTTTCAAAAGTTAAATATTTATTTCTCACAAATCGTCGAGTGAAACGTTCGAGTTTAGCATAGAAGGCCTCTTCTTATCTCAAGAAATATTCAAAATCTTATATATTATTATTATAAATACATTATTTTATTTCGAATAAGATATAATTTGTAAATCTCATCACTAATATAACAACGTATTTACAACCTAAACACGTTTAATTTCAGAACACTTTATACAATGTACCTAGAATTGAAGCAGTGGACAGACACATTCGTTGCTGGTCATACAGCGTTTCCTGCATATGTCCAAGGATTAGTTTTTGGATACTACTTCTACAAATTTAGAAAAGCACAGAAAAAGATTATTATAGAGAAGGTAAAAACTTATAAACTCATCCGTTATATAGAAATCTTATTTAAACTTATTATAATTGTAAATCTTATATATTATCAACGAAGCAAATACGCAATAACTATTTTCTTTTCCTATGTATATTACGAGGGCCATCCTGAAAGTAGTACCCGTTTGGCTATATAAAAAAAAACTAGTATATATTAACAAATATTAACGTTCTATTTGTAAAGAACATACCTTAAACTACTTCTATACAGAGTTATGTAGCAAATTTAAGCATTTGTCTTAACGTGTGACAAGTTTTTGTATCCCATCTTCATATTCCTCCGCTGCCAGTATATTGAGATACGTAATCTTTCTTTTCTGCCGTAAAGTCCTTGAGTTTTGTAAACAGATGATAATTTCAAGGAGCTAAGTCTGGACTATAGTGGTTGCTTGAAAGTTCGTTCGTAATGACTGACGACCGTCCCGGACGCTCTTTATCATAGGTGTTCTCTCTTCGTAAGTTGAAATTACGACACCAGCGCCGAATATTTGACAGACACATTCGTTGCTGCTCATAAAGTGCTTCCTAAATATGTCCAAGGATTAGGTTTAGGATACTACTTCTACAAATTTTCTTCATACAAATCCTTCAAATAACGGTGAAAATCACAAAGTCACACATTTCTTGCGTTGTGAAATGTAATCTCAGCCCTAACTTCAAAGATAGAGATGATAGAGAGCACTCGCAGTGTGCGTCCGACCACTCCGCTGGCGCCGGAAGTAAGCGCGTTAGAACAACGATATTTGGCGAGCACATAGCTAAAGTGTTTGTGAAAGTGTGCGTGAAGTTTGCGAGTGCACGCGCACCCTTTAGGGTCTGCAAGTCATACTCTACCCTTCACAGTGAGCCGCTGCATCAACACCAGAGAGTAATCCATTGGCCCTAGGTCCCTGCCAAATTTCACCCAGATCGGCCCAGTATTCTGGAGCAGTAGTCGGAAGCCTTTTTTGTCACGTGGTCGCAACCACCAGGACCCAGGGGCATTCCGTACGCGCTAAGGGAATTCACTCTTGGCAATCACGCAACCGTTATTTTGACCATGAACACCTGGCTAAGGGAAGGAACGTTTTTGAAACGGTATAAGAGGGCTCGACTGGTCCTGTTACCGAAGGATGGTAAACTCCCAATGACTGCCGGAGGCTACAGGCCATTGTGTCTATTGGACTCGCCAACGAGGCCAACACGGGCCCGCTAAGAGGGAAACGGCACTACTTAGCAATTACCTTGGATGTCAGGAACGCTTTCAACTCGATCCCCTGGTCCACCATCATGGAGGAACTGGCGAGGAGAAGGCCCCGGAATACTTAGTGGTCATCATCGCCGACTACCTGCACGATCAATCCTCTTTATAGGAAACAACGGTATGCTGAAGATCTGGAAGGTGAAGGGAGGGGTTCCGCAGGGCCTCGTTCTCAGCTCCACACTGTGGAACCTGGCCTACCACGACGTTTTGGAACTAGAGGTGCCACGTGGGGTAGTTGTCATGGGCTTCGCAGATGACATCATGATAGTCGTCAAGAGCAGGGAGATCGAGGAGGTTGAGAGGCTGGCCAAAGAGGCGACCACGATAGTCTCACAGTGCATGACGGAAGCAGAGCTAGATATAGCGGCCGAGAAAACGACGGCCGTTTGGTTTGCGAGACGTTGCGCTGGCAAAGGAAGGTTAAAATGCAAGGTAAAGATTCTAGCCCACGACTTGGCAGGAGGTAAAACGACCAAGTACCTGGGGGGTCACAATAGAAAGGAACCTATTGTGCAGCAGATACGATGTGGAGGCGGCGGCCGGGGCCATTTTGGGCCTACTAGTGAACATCGGCGGCCCGTCTGAGGCCAAGAGAAGACTACTATGGGAGCCGCCCGAGCCAAACTGCTTACGCCACACCAGCAGCGTGGGCGAAATGCGTAGAGGCGCAAAGGAACAGGGACAGGCTACGCGGAGCCCTAAGATCTGGAGTCATCCGGGTGGCCCGAGGGTACCGCACGATAGTCCCTCCGGACCTGGACAACGTGGCGAAAGAAGAGGTGTTTGCAGAGACGAGCTGTGGAAAAGCACCGCATCGCCCAACGCAGGCTGATACACCAGTGGCAGGAGCGTTGGGACGCCAACCGGGAGAAAAGCGTCTGGACGAAGGAGCTCATCCCAGCGTTGGAGCCTAGGACGACCAGAAGCCATGGCGAACTGTTGTACCACCTGTCCCAGATCTTGTCAGGGCACGGGTGCTTCGGTAAGTACCTGTGCAAGATTGGAAAAGCCCCCAGCGAAGAGTGCCCTTGGTGTAAGGACGTGGTGAACGATGCGCGCCACACGTTCTTTGCATATTCGCATACCCACGGTGGAAACGGGAGTTGAGTGGAGAGCCAAAACCAGAAAGCCTCGTCCTGCACATGCTAAAGAGCGAAGTTAAATGGGCCGCCTCAGACCAGACTACCAAGGAAGTCCTGGAGGGGAAGGAAGCTTTTCTTTCAGAGTTAGCTGGTGCAATTGGGGCAGTTGCGGCAGACAGGCCAGCTGGCGGAGGTGGCAGGGTAGCTGGGGCAGGACTCGTAAGCGAGGATGACGAGAAAAACATAGAGGATGAAAACAGATGAGGGGGTGGAGGCGAAGAAGAGGGTGATGGGGAGGGGGAGCACCAGATTAAGTGTGGGCAAACGGGTACTATTTTCCTACTATCCCTCGTATAAGTAATAAAAGATAATATTAGCCAGAATATAATAAATTAAATACTTTTAAATTTGCGACCTTAAATGATCTTTATCAGATTTTTTTACACGGACTGTAGTTAATGCAAGTATTTAATCACAGACAAAAAATATATAACGATCAAAAATTTTCTTTTATGGCTTAGAAATTATATTACGTAAAATATTTTTATTTTGTAACTAATTCTTAATAAATTTTATTAATATTTTCTTAATGTTTTAGATGGCATTAGTATTTTACACTTTGTTATCACTCTCATTGCCTATTGGTACAATATTAATTGCCTACTTCTTCTACCAAGATGGATTTGAGTGCACCAGGTATTTACAATTAAAATAAACATAAGATATTTGTTATAATTACATTATTGATTTTGTTCTCAGATTACAGGCGGCTTTATACCAAGGATTATATAGATATATATTTGCATTATTGATTGGCCAACTAATATTTGTGTTTACGCTTGGAGGAGGTGGTATGTAATAAAATGATATAATATTTATCGTTTTCACAATTAATAATTATTAACATAATTGTTTCACGCTGCAATCATTTATTTCCTGATACATTTTTAGTTATAAATAAAATAAAATTACTTTCTTTTCTTTGTTAATATTACAACGATTTATTTTTCGATCAAGACCGAATAATTATCAAAATAAAAGTTTTAACTTATTGTGAAATAATAATACACATTTTTATTGACAAACTTCTTACAAGTTAACATTTATATAAAAATAATAAATAATGAATGATGATTTATAGTGTAGTTTGTCCAAAGGCTATCGATCAGAGGTCTTTCTGCCTCTTATTGTGATTTGTAAGTAAATTTCTTTGTACTGCTTAGTCCGGTATTTAATTAATTTAACGTTTAAATTTTCGTCTGTAAGAAGCCAAAAGTTTATTTTATTTACTCACTATTCGTTATACCCGATGAAGTTATAAGAATATTTTGTAGTAACCTGTCTCTTTATTGTAAATATTTTTCTAAAAATCAAATAACATTGAGTAAATTGATTATTTCGCACAATATTCAATAGAATAAACATAATTAACAATTAGTGTCTCGTGTTGATTTAGAATTATGGGCAATTTGGCTTTGTAAACATTAAAATTTTAAAAATTTTGCTTAATTTTATAGATACAAAAATTCTATAAATAAAAACCTTATTTCACATGCAATGTTAATAATAACAAACTTAATAATAATAATAATTAGTAATAATCTGTCAAAATGACATGAAATATAAAACATAACAGTCTCATATAAAATGAGCAAAAATAAGCCAATAACGGCTAAAATATTGCCTAAAGTGGCTAAATACACTGCTGGTGAGGATGCCATCATCCAGTATTATGGGTTTGAGTGGAAGAACACTATGTGAACTCCGCCCGCATGTTCCCTGCTCTAAATTGTTAAGTAGTTTGTAAATTTATATTATTTGTTATATTTTTTTTAAGTGAACATGTAAAGCAAAATCAATAAATCAATAAGGCAACAGATACTATCGATTTATAGTATTTTTTTACATCGATATAAATTAATAAGTAATCTTTTGTAGGACTTATGTTAACATTTGTGTCCTGGAGTCCTTTCCAAATCCTGGCAAGAATTACATTCAGCATATATTTAACGCATGTTTGGTTGATGCGTATACGTTATGGGATTCAAAGATCTCCAACTTATATCACGTACTTTACACTGGTAAGCATAAAAATAAATATTTTTACATAATACAGGATGCTAAGACATACTTTTTATACATATTTATGATCATTTTGTTAGATATTTTAATGATGAAAATATGAACAAAATTCATTTGCATTTTAACTTTTATAGAATTTAATTAAATTTAAATATTCTATTAAAAAGAAGGATTAAGATTTATTTGAGAATAACTTGTTTAGAAAACTTGTTAAGCCATTTATGAAATTATTTAATAAATCTCCTAATTATTTATTATAATTTAATAATATTTAAGCATACAAAGTGAGTGTGGTATAATAAGCAAGTGAATGGAAAAGTTTCTTAATCCACAAGAACTGTTGAATATAACTACTTCTAGCTAGGATGCAATAGTCTTACCTTGTCCTCATTGGTTGCCGAACTCTCAAAAATGTTTCTTATTGTGTTACACCCAGCAATTATCTTACACATTTTCCACTGAGATGATGTAAACTAATGACGTTAGATAGCCCCATAGGAAATAACCCATAATAAGCCTCAGGGTTCAGAAGACCATGAATGAGATCCACTCCACCTCGACCAATCCAAAGATCTCTGTATGTTACTGTTAAAAACTCATAAAATGAAATGTGGTTTCATTTCTTGTTTCCAATTGTATCTAGAAACTAAGGTTGCGTATTCAGTCTTCAGACATCCACAATTCCAACTCCAACCCTTAAAGAGAGCTGATGTTGAAAACGTTGAATTCAAAAGTCTAAATAATCAAAACTATCAAAACATTTTCAAGAAATCAATTAACAAAATTCATTACATACTTTTAGAGAAATAAAAAATATAGGAATCCTTAACCCCCAAAACCAACAAAGCAAACAAATACTAGTTTTCTACCAAGAATTTAAAGTAATAGCCTGGTTAATTTCATTTAAAAAATTAAAATTAAAGACAAAATAAAAAAACTTGATCGTTGTGGAGTATGTACAAAAATATACATTGGGCAAACAGATCATAAACAAAAAACACATTAACTTATGCGAATTACCTTAAAGATATATAAATTAGTTTTATTAATGATTATTTAATAAATGTTTATTTTTTAGGGTACCAACTTTATGGCAGATTTGGTATTATCACTAATCCTCGGCACAATTACATGTCTTATTGTTGAAATGCCATTATCTGCTCTGGATAAGATTTTATTCTCTTCGCGATTGGAAGAAAAACAGAATAAGAAAACTAATTAAATTAAATTATTGTTTCCCTGTCAACAACAGCCACAATCCGATTTCGATCTATTTGGTTCTCGTCAGCGCAGAACTACGAATTTTATAAATCTCGTTCTCCGTTAAGGATAGAGAAATCATTATCGTAAGGTGGCATCTATTGTCTAAATGTTGCACTGATTTACCTAATAGTGATCAAACTACCGACAATTAGGGAACTGTCAACAGCGACGTTTAGACAATAGATATCACCTTAATGGTGTCTTTATCCTTAAGAAAATTAGGTTTAGTATTTTTGGCATTGCAGTGTTTCATATTTATAACATTATCAGTATATAACGTTTTTTATATTTTTTAAATATATAGAATAATTTAAAATAACTTTCATAACAAAAATAAAGTCAGCATGTTAATAACACATTACGTTACCATTACCATTCTATCACATCCCATAAATTATCCTATACAATCTAATGAGCACTTAAAACTAATTAACGTTGGTACAGTATGTTCTATTTGCTGTAATTGCTTTAATTGATTATTAATTTAAAGACAACATTGCAAAAAATGCACAACTTTCATTGACTGCCACTTGTGCAACACGTATAGAAAATGAATGTCCTGTTAATTTTATTATTAGTCCTTAAATTCAATTTTGGTTTTGGAAAGGGACTTAAAGTGTATTATAATGTCACAGGTAAGTAAGTAATTGTATAGTAGATCATGTGTAATGCAAGGGATTTATCAAATATGGTTGCCAACTAAAAATAGTTTGAAAAATGAGTAAAATAAGAAAAAAAAGTACACCTGGCTATAAAATTTGCCACCACCCCTGATAACATAGATACGCTGGGTTAACAAGGCTCTTTCGGGCTTTAGCTGAATATGAGAAAAACCTCTCGGAACGATAATAATTAAAAAGTAACTCGGTTTGATTACGTTCCTTTTGTTTAATGACCACTTACGTGACTGAAATTGCGGTCTATTGTCGCTTATTATTGCTTTAGGGTAATCAAACCGGTGAAATATCTCCCCTTCTAAAAGTTTCAGAATAGTTTCTGTATGCGCCTTTGCAAAGGCGAAGGCCTCCACCCACTTAGTAAACAGGTCGGTCACCACTAAAATATTTCGTTTCCTCGCTCAGGCTTGTGGAAATGGTCCCATGAGTCAACTGCAATGGTGGGCTGCGAAGATACGGACTTTTATCGGAGGTGCTTTCTGGCGTTTTCCAAGTTTTGTGGCAATACAGACCAGGCAATTGTTAACATATTCCTTAAGATCCTTAAGAATCATAGGTCAGAAGTAAAGACTTCTTATACTTCGAAGTGTTTAATCACGGCCGGGGTGGATGGCTTCGTCATGCAGCGCGTGCATGACACGTGTACGTATTGCTGAAGGAACGAAGAGGGTCCGATCGTGCTTCCCTACGGGTCTGTGAGAAAGGACCCCGTCTACGGGTGGATGTTGAGAATTTGGATTTTATCTTGTATCTCCTTGTCGGTGACTTGGGACTCTGCTACTGTTTGCCACGGAGAGAGCGATAACGTTGGGTGCCGGTGGAAATATTTCTAGTTCTGGAAGGTCTCCCATTGGCTTGTCAACCGGATCGCGACTTATAAATCTGGAAGTTTATTGTCTTTTCCCGAACAATGTTTAATTGAGAAATGATCTTGAAGTTATTGAGCCAGGTCAGAGCGCGAGAACAGAGAACATTCCTGTTCATTTATGTGATACCGTCTCTCTGTTTCGTTCAACTTGGCGGAATCAAAACTCACATTCCGCCTTTCGCCCTCTGGAGTGGTTTAAAACAGCACAGCAGAAATTCCTAACTGGGAGACGTCTGTCTGGACCGTGAAAGGGAGTCCCGGCAATGGGCGGTGTAGGCTAAGAGGTCGTCGGCAGATTGTTTTTATCTGCTACATGGCGGCCGATGCTTGAGGTTGTAATGAACCAAGGGGAGGCATACCTAATTTTTTTTTTTTAATTATATAAATGACCAGAAAATTATTTAAATTAGAATAAAATAAGTACAACGGATTATAATAAACAAAATTTCATTATCCGCGTAAAGGGAAAAAATTATAAAAATATGTAGACTAGACACGCGGAATTGGGGCGCCGGTGATCGGCAGAAATAAAGATAAGGGGTAAGTTTCGGAAGAAATAAACCAGACTCCGCACGTTAATGGGGGGTGGATGACCGTGAGATGCTTCGAGTGGGGCACGTGCATACTTGAGGTGCACAGTCTACGATCACAATTCCGATCGTTGATTCTGACAATAATAAACTTCCTCCGACATTGTTGCAACGAATTACATCGGTTACGATGTTCGACAAATTATTATTCCCCAAACTGACCTAAACAAATTCTCTTTCTGCTAGAAAATATTTCACGACTGACGTCACTTATAACAAATGATTTCGACAAATTATCCTGATTACACTTCATCTAATAGAATGTAGAACGTTCGCGGCAATCCGGACCATTTTAAGGAACACGGCCCGTAGCGAATGGATACAGTGTAGTAATGAATTTCATCGATTCCGATGTTTGACTAATATTTCATACACCAAAATAAGTAAATTTCATCTAATAGAATGTAGAACATTCGCGTCAATCCGGACCTTTTTAAGGCACACGGCCCGTAGCGGATGGACACATTATTACTGACAAGTAAAAAGAAATATTTTCGACTAACCACTGACGAACGAGCCAAATAATAATTTTTTTGCGATGTGGACGAAGCCCGAAATGTTCTACCGTATCCAGTTGCATAATCCTAGATCGGAGTTGTCGTCTCGTTTTTGGCGTTGAACAGCGCTAGATTTGATTCAGGTGTTTCGTCAATGGCCGAGCTACATCAATGTCTACCGTATGTCCGAGATAATCTAGGGAGCTTTTCCCGAACGGACATTTATCTACGCTAAGTCCAGGAAAAACCATGGTATAAAAGTGGCACAACCTCTTTTAGCAAAGCAGGGAATCAATTGAAGACGATTCCCGACCTGGGCGGTCTGTTGAGGTTACCACTTCAGATCTCATCGAAAAATTCGAAAAATTAATATTGGAGGATGCACGTTTGAAGAAAAAATAGCTCGCGGAAATGGTTGGAGTATCTGAAAGAACAATTTTTAAGGTCCTCCATAATCATCTCAGCGAATTAAAAATTAGGAGCAAATTGTTACTGGGGATGAAACTTGGGTTTATCAAAGGGTATACCACCGCCTTGAAGAAATTCAAGGTGTCGCAGTTGGCAGGAAATTTCATGGCGACAGTTTTCTGGAACACAGAATGAATTTTGTTGATTGATTATAAGGACAAAGTTTATATAACTGGAGAGGTAGTACTCTTCAATTTTAGAGCAGTTAAAAGAGGTTATCAGAGAGAAAATAAGAGGAAAATTTATCTTGCACCACAATGCTCCTGTTCACAAGAGTCAAGTTGTGTTGACAAATCTGAAGAAAGACCTTCGAGAAAAGAAATTTTCTATCGAGTGAGGCGTATTCTTCAGAGAAGGATATAAAGAACAACTTTTATTGCCTTAGCAATAAAATAAAATAAGGCTTATATATCAAAATTGCGTCTACAAATATGTTAACGGAAATAAAGGTGACCATTTTTTTATGAAGGTATTCACAAGATAATTCATAGATCTGAGAAATGTGTTAGGGTTGCCGGTGAATATATTGTATAAGAAGAATCATTTTGTAATATTATTTTATCCTCTTCTATTCCATTTCGCGAATTTAAAAATATACCCTCGTTATCAACAACCATTTGCTATTTAATTTACACTACGTAAATTATTTTCTATGCCTAAGCGATAAAAATCAATTGTTTTTCGTAGAAAATATGGAGATGGCTTTAGGGTTGAATTCACAGTTTGTCCTGTTTTATCACTTCAAAGTAAACGACTTCAACACAAAAAGCGCCTTTTCAGATGTAAACCAGGAAAGAGTCAATGCCTTTGGCGTACAAAATTATCATAGAGGAGCCATATTTATCTCCAGTGATCGAGCAATCAAAAATGATTTTTTATTGTGCTGTTGGAGCAAAAAGTTTCATAAGGTAGATCAGTCGGCCTTGTCTTAATCGGACAAATTATGCCAGACCCAAACACCTACTTACTTTCCCAATCTCCTGCAAATATTCTTGGATGGTTAATCAAGGTTGGTTAATAGTGTTTGACAGCTTCTCGATTGTCTGACATGAATTTGCTTCCATTTCCGTCTCTTAAGTTGTTGAACTTTGAAAACCACCGTTGGCATTTATGAACATCAAATGCATTTTGATAAACATATCTGTATCAGCATCGCGATTCTTCGAATAGGTCATAAATGGGATCCTGACAATCAACCGGACGCCACATGGGATTGTTTGTTCCCTAATTCCGAGCGACCATGATATACTATTTTTGTGTGTGTCATTAAGGTCGTCGGAATTTATGTAAATAGCTTGTAAATATTTTTGGTTATTAAAGGCCAATGTCTAAATTCATTAAGCAGAAACTTTACAAACCTTGGGCATTGTTTCTTTCCGTTTCATCACCTTCGCCTTATCTAACTGTGACCACCCACTAACTGTAATCAATAAGACAATTCATCCCTACTGGTTTATGGTGGTAAGTTGATATATATTTTGTAAATATATATATTCTGTGATAGACTCTTTAAAAGTAAAAGAAAAAACACCAAAACGTAAACAACTTTTGTTATAATCACTTTCACATTTTAGGATTGCGTAAAAACGATAATCATAATTGACTTAATTATAGATGAAGAATACGACGAAATGCCGACGCTATTCCACTTGGACAACTTTGATATTTGTATGAACATACAAGCGCCATCATTGTATTGTTACGCGACTATCCAATTGGGTCCTTCAAGTCGCCAATCTACATCAAAGATTTGGAACATAATTGAGGCAAGTACGTTTGCTTTAACTTTATATTCTATTAACGAATTTTTAGGAAGTAATTAGTACCCCAAGAACGTTCAGACACGACAGAATTCGGCATGGAATATGTATACCAAAAAGTTGTCCGGAAATATTATCTAAGTATTATAAAACTGGGAACGGAACAGAAAACTTGTGGCAGGGCATATCGGAATGTTATAATAGTAAATATAAGAATATGGGATTGTTTGGTAAAGTTATCAAGTTACACTGTGAAGATAAAGATAATTTTTATACGGTTGACTACATTGATATATGTTATGCGTAAGTTCCTCTACCTACATTGCTTTAAGGAAAAAAATCAAATATTTAATATCGGGTAGATAAATAACCTTAGTAAAGGTTGAAACCTGTCACTAATAAAAATCGTGTGTGATAACAACAAAGTATTTTTTATTAATCTTCCTGATTCAAAAAGTTTGCCTAAAGCATCAATCATATATATTTTGATAATTAAAAAGATATACAAAACATATGTGCTCATTATTTAATAATAGTTAATAAATGGGGTTACTGACTACTCTGATATAACCTAATAAAGTCGTTTATAATAATCAACATTATCATATTGTACATTTATTGTTACACTAATCCTAATTTGCTTGCCATAAAACGTGAAAAGTATTCAACTTTTATTATTATAAATAAATTGCAATTGCAATTTAAAGTGCACTAAAATACATATGTAGTATATGCATTTGTTATAGAAATAGAATGTTTGTATGTAAGTCTTAATAACATAGGTAGTTATTAACACTTATTTTATTTTAGATTATTTATTGGAATTCTAATTACTTTAGTAATCGTCGGAACTATTTATGAAGAACGCACAAAATTACAATCCTGTGAGACGAATACAGAACGCCAATTATGTAAGGTAACATTTATTTAGAGTAGAGTCTACTTTCCAACAATTTATCTTACAGATGACAAAATCTTATCCGCATTTTCATTGAGAAGAAACTGGGAGAAATTTAAAAAACTGAACACAGCTCAAGATGCGGTTGCCTTATATTCATTCCAAGGAGTTAGAGTGTACAACACATATTTCGTAATTTCCTCACATACAGTGATGGTGGCACTATCAGGACCAGTATACAATGACAGATTTATAGAAGACTCAACGTTGAAAATTGAGAATATGTTTATGTCCAATGGAAGCCTGATCTGCCAAACGTTTATTTTTATTACAGCCTTTACTCTCAGCTACGGTCTTTGTGTAAAGTTTAAAAACAAAACAATCAAAGTTTCAGATTTGTTGTTTACTTTTGTATACAGGTTTTTTAGGTAAGTATGTTTACAAAAATAAATTAAAATTAAAATTACTACAGAAAAATAAGAAAGTATTAAATGAGGTTGATTACAATGCCTTTTAGTTTAATCTTAAGGTTCAGTTCTTTAATCGGATAGAAGATCGGAATCATTGAGATATAATTTACTTTTTTAACTTATTTAAACTTGTAATTGTATAAGGAACACCGCTGATCAATATTACTATTTATAGGAAAATAGGAAGAATATAATGATGATGATCATAGATAGCACCTCAATTGTATTACAGTCGACACTGTCTATAGTGAAACTCTATATAGTGAAAAACTCTTTATAGTGAAATTTTTTCAAACCCCAAAATATTTTAATGAAATTTCATGTAAAAAGCACTGCATATAGTGAATCTGTAAAATAGGAACACTCTATATAATAAAATTTTTACCGAAATTTCATGTATAAATTTTTATGCATTTATTGAGATTTTGGCCATTTCGGGTTTCCCATTTCTACCTAACATTAGCACGAACTGAATTTTGATGACTCACTGTTTTGAAAAGGTTCTTAAAGCGTTTATAACGCCTAACAGGCAAAATGTAAATCAAGTACAATAGATTTCAGTGAGAAACACGGGGAAGTACCCCGGGGAAACCCATTTTATATGTATTCGATGAGTAGATTAATTCGCTAACAGGTTCAAAAAATAGCTGATTATTTTTCCTAATACATAATATGTATGTTGTTTAGCAATTTATTGAGACTACACAAATTTTAAATGTACATATGTATGTATGTATTAACAGATTTTGTATTATGTATTCTTATTATTTCGTTTATAGTATTTAGCCCTCTACATACATATGTAATGTGTACAGTATGTGCATTATGTACATGCTATGTATTTAAACTTTTAAATGTTTAATAAACTTTTTTAATAAGTAATTCAATTTTGAAATTTTTGTTTCTCTTTATATAGTGAAAAACTCTATATAGTGAAATTTCGGTCAACATTTTAGCCCTTCACTATATAGAGAGTCGACTGTATATTAATCCTTTCGGTGGTAAATTCATTTATTTTCTTTTTTGTACACCAAATTCACACAAAAACTTTTTGAGGTAAGTTTATTTGACAGAATGAAATACATTAAACCTATTTTGCAATTTGTTTTTATAAAACTAACAATATTTTGTATATTAATATTATTATTAAATGTTGTAGATTAGTGACGATGTTATTAATAACTGTCGGATTTAGTGCTACTTGGTTTAGGCACTTGACACGTGGTCCCGTTTGGGAACACTATAGTGGAAATGAATTTCGGAACTGTAGAAAAAATGGCTGGACCAATTTACTGTTTATCAATAACCTTTATAATTCTAAAGAAATGGTAAGTCCGAGTATTTATATATTTTCATAAAAATTTCTTATAAAGATAAATTTTAAACCTATCAATCTAAGAATCTTCAACTAAATTATGTACTGTCTTGTATAAATGACAAATAGACATAAATCTATGCTTTGGTAAAATTAAGGGAATAAAGCATTAAATAAATTAAAAATTTCAAAATTTCTTCAGTCAATTCAATATATTTTAATATATGGAGACCATATAACCGAGCAGTACATTAATTTACTTTTAATATAGGCATAAAATAATAAGTGTATAAATATTGTAGAAGCCCTTAGTGATGCATAAAATAAAACCTAGAAGACGGTAGCAATATTTAATTAAGCAAGTTGTGTGTGAGCTAAAGTTAAGTTTTGAATCAAATATCATGCCAAGGTACTTAAACTCTGAAACTCTGCTTAAGCTATTATTAGATATCACGTAATGAAGTAATTATTGCCATTACAAATTATAAATGACCGCTTGAATGCGGACAGATACAGACATTTATTACAAAGTACTCTTTTCGATTTAATTGATGACGTACCACTTAATATCATCCGAGGAATGTGGTTTCAGCACGATGGTGCACCACCGCATTATGGAGGGAATAAAGTAAATATTACAACTAACTAATACTCTTCAAAATAGGAACCTCCTGCATCAATACACTTTTGTAGGCCTGTTCCGGGATGGCTGCAGGGGCTGCCTTGAAATTAGCTTGGATGTCCTCGATCGAGTCGAAACGTTTACCTTTCCGCGTTGATTTTAAGCGTGGAAACAAGAAGAAGTCCCTGATACGTTCGGAGTGTGGGGGGCTGGGGGACCACAGAAACGTTGACTCGGACCAGATAGTCGGTGACGATGAAGGCGGTGTGGCTGGAGCCGTTATCTTGATGAAGCTTCCAGCTGTCCTTGATGTCCCATCGCTTGCGCGCCACGCTTTTTTTCAGGACTTCCTGGTAGTAAGCAGCGTTCATAGTCTACCTGGGCGGGACAAACTCGTAGTGGACGATCCCTTTCACTCCGAAAAATGCGATAAGCATGGTCTTTGTCTTCGATTTGCTCATCCGCGTTTTCTTGGGACGGGGTGAGTTTGAGGTGTGCCACTCAGCGCAATTAAGTCCCAAACGCCAGTTGAAGATTTGCGACTTGCCCAACTGAAAACAAAATTTGATCGCGTATCGTTGCTCTAATTAACTTTCCATTTCGACGTGTCACGCACCGCCGTACAGGGACCGTTAAGACCGATGCAAGCGTTCCGAAAGCTCGGAGGCAACTAACCCGCGCGCGTCAGTATAAAGTGAGGCTCATTACTTTTGAATCTTACCCTGTATAATATCGGCTTTGTATTTTTGGTCTAATATTTGTGAAATATCCTGTGTGAAATTCAGAAAATTGATTGTTGCAGAGCGTCCTGACATGAAACCTTGCTTTAAAAATAGTTTAAAGGAATATTAAAATAAATTTACTTGTCTATTAAGCTTGCAAAGACTAACAAGGACAAAGGTCCATAATTTTTTACTTGATTTCTATCGCCAGTCTTAAAATGGAAACAATATTTACCTCTTTTCATAACACAGAAAATACACCAGTCTTAAGGATTAAGATATAAACAAAAATCAACGGTTTAAATAAAATTTAACAGTAGTCTTTGTGAGGACTCCTAGGTCCCGCGAAAAATCAACCGTGCTCGCCATAGCCGGGATAAACGAAGCCATATCCCGGTCGCACAACCGGTTACCCTGGTAACGGCTAATAGTTTATTAGTGTATTCATGTAGTTAATAAATAGTATATTGTATAATGAGCATACAATGATACCCATTGCCCACAAGTATGAAATTTGCTGCATGAGCCGAAGGCGAGTGCAGCAATTCATACGAGTGGGCAATGGTCATTGTATGCGAGTTGTACACTATACTTTTTCTACGATTATACATATGAATTAAAAAATTCAAATATAGATTTCTACTAATTAACATTAAACAAATTTGTATTTATTAAAAATATACGTGATATTGATACAGTCATGAAATGTTCTTGGAGATCATGTATATGATGGAACATTTACCGTAGGGTTTAATTTTGTAACAAAACTACTCTTACTATTATTACTTACCATTATTTTGTGTAAATTTCAGCACACTCGCAATTTTATTTTGACGTTTAATTTCACGTCAGAAAAGTCAACTCAAAAATCAAATTTTATAATGTTCGTATAATATTTGCGTGTAATTGAAAAACGTTATTTTTTTAATTTAAGGAAATGTTAATAATAATAATAATCTTTATTCCGTAGACCATATAGTGTATACAATATACATTTATAGTATTGGAAGCGTCAATATACAAACTTAAAGTATTATTTCTTACATAATATCATCACATAAATTATAAAACAATTTTTCACATGTATTAATTATAAAAAACGTTTAGTCTCATTCAATATTAATATTATTAATAGTATGTTATTGTAATATCCCTCTCCTGTTTAACTATTGTAGCACTAGTGCTCCAATGGAAATATTGTAACACTAGTGCTACAATATATATATTGTAGCACTAGTGCTACAATGGTTGCTATGACAATGAATTTATAATTTATACATAACATACAATGTACTACTTTGTATAATCAAAAAGTAACCTACAATTATGTTATTTCATTATAGGAGTAGAAAAACATAGTTATTAGCACTTGCAGCACTTGGTTAATTAACGAGGGAGGATATTTCCCAACAGCACAATATATCCCCCGAATTGGTGACATCGACGTGATCAAACCAAGTACGAATAACTATCGACATTATGGCACACGAAGGAGAAATAAACAGGGTACAGGTCAGGCTCCCGCCGTTTTCGCCCGACGACCCAGACCGGGTCCGGGACAGGTTCGTACCCGGGCACCTCGAAGCGACGTCCTCATCAACCCATCAGCAACGGAGAAATTCGCAAAGCTCAAAACCACTCTAAACTGGCGCTTTACTGTCAGCCAGGAACATCGCACCAGACAGCTCCTTGAATACAAAGAACTCGGAGAAAGGAAACCGTCACATTTCCTACGACATCTGCAGAACCTGGCCAGCACCACGGTCCCCAGGGGTCTGTTACGATCAGTGTAGACAAACAGGCTACAAAACAATATTTAAGCCATCCTTGCAACTCAAATCAAATCAAGACTGGAAAAAGTCGCCGAGGTTGCGGACGCCGTCGTGAGTACAACAGCGTTAACGAAACTACCAACACCCGTGACGGCACATTGAAAGCCCTGGTAGCCGAAATCGGACAGCTAAAAAAACCGCTCTAACGAACCAAGGACTCATCACAACAACCCGCCGTGCAAAGAGTGGAAGCAGGGAACTACCAAGGCAGTTAGTATCGGCGGCTGACGACTCGCCAAGCACATCACGCCTCCTTTACGTTACCGATCGTCCCATCAAAGTACAGTTTCTGATTGACACCGGAGCCGACGTCTGCGTATACTCCTGACACCTGGTAAGACAAGCCAACCGAGCTACGACGTACAAGCTCTATGCGGCAAATCAAACGGTGATCAACACATATGATACGAAAAACCTAGACCTGGGCCTTGGTTTACTCAGAAAGTTTCCGTGGACGTGCAGAAAGCGATAATTGGAGCAGATTTCCTATTCCACTACGAACTATTGCATAGGAAATTGTGGGACGCGAAAATCAAAATCACAACTGCAGGTCAGCTGGTGACAACGGACAAAACAGGAGTGAGCACCATCAACGATAGTGGAAAATATCACCAAATTCTGCGGGAGTTCCCCGGAATAAGCAAACCAGCAGGTCAGCCAACCGTCCCACGATACGGGACGACACACCATATACAGACGACCGCTCGTCCACCCACATCTAGTAGACCGAGACGACTTGCGTCCGGAAAACTGCAATTGACAAAAAAGGAGTTCAAAATTATGTGCCAGATGGGAGTAGCACGACCCTCGAAGAGTGCGTAGTCTTCGCCGATACATTTGGTACCTAAAAGAAACCAGGAATGGCGACCATGCGGAGATTACCGGGTACTCAACGCAAGAATAATTCCCGATAAATACCCTGTTTCATAGCCGAGATATCTCAAAGACCACCATAACTATACCATTCGGGTTATTTGAGTTCCCTTATATGTCATTCGGATTGCGCAATGCAGCACGGATCTTCCAGCGATTCATGGACGGAATACTGCGATATCGAATTCTGCTACGTCTACATAGACGACAATTTGGTGACATCCAAATCAAAAGAACACACCAAACACCCCCCAGCAATTGTTTCAGCGTTTAAGCGAAAACGGATTCGTAATTATCCCGCCAAATGTACATTCGGAGTAGAAAAAATTCTTTCCTGGACTACATGGTGACCAGCGAAGGGAAGAAACCACTCGACGGCAAAGTGGCAGTAATACAGCAGCTAGAGCTTCCAGTGACAGCAAAAAACTACGGCAAATAGTCGGGATGATAAACTACTACCGTCTGTTTATCCCGAACGACGCGGGTGTGCAAGCACCCTTGAACGAATTACTAAAAGGAAACAAAAGAGGAAATCTGGACTGACGAAGCCTGGGAAGCATTTTTCCAGTGAAAACAGCAGATCGCAGAGGTAGCACTTTTTGCACATCCACAGCCAAACGCAGCACTAGCAATCACAACCGACGCGTCAGACCCCACGCTAGAGGGCGTGATCCAGCAACAGCAAGAAGGAATATGGAAACCCCTGGCGTCCATATCTATTGGCAATTTGCGTGACGATCAGAAAATACAAACATCTCCTAGAGGGACGAAGCCAAAAAAATGTTCGCCAAGGCAATTCCGATTCCTTGACTAGATTGGACAATTTTCCACGGATATTCAGCATATTAAAGGAAAGGAAAACATAGAAACACAGAACTCAAACACGACATGGACTTCCTGTCACAAACCTGCAGATAAGGAAGATACATTTCCCGGAATACGACAAGGCGATATACTGCGACGTATCAACTAATATTGCCCGGCCTTATATGACGACAAAGTTTAGAAAATTAGCATTCGACAGTCTACACCAGCTATCACATCCCGGCAAAAGGGCATTAGCGAAACTCGTAGCGCAAAAAATCATGTGGCCTAGGATGCGAGCAGATTACAAGACCTGGAGCATGTAATGTATGGCGTGTCAACAAGCAAAAATTTCAGCTATCATTTTCGAAATTCAAGCATGTGCATATCGACATCGTCGGCCCCCAGCCGATGGTATACAGAAAAAAATACATCCTGACATATATCGACCGTTTCACCAGGTGGCCTAAGGCCATCCCCAGGGCGGACATCGAGGCCAGTTCGGTAACAAGGTTATTTATTACACACTGTGTATCACTCCACTCCACTAAGGGTAACAACGGACCAGGGACGCCAGTTCGAGTCGCAATTGTTTAAAAACTAGAGGAGATTTCAGGATTCTCAAGGCATCGAATGACAGCGTACCATCCACTGGCGAATAGGTTAGTAGAGAGTTTCTACAGGCACCAAAAACAGCACTTACATGCCACAAAAACGACCAATGAACTGAAACCCTACCGGTTGGTGTATGGAGAGTCATTACGACTATACACGTACGTAACCCGACTATACAGGATCATAAGGGACGTAAAACCAACCCAAACCTCTGATTTCGTCCTCTTGTTATCCATTCTGAATTATTGCGGAGGAATAAGTCACAGCTAGCCTTCTGGTTACGCTCTTCTGCAGATTCCGCTTCTGAGAGGTTTTTCCTCCTATATTTCTGCCTTATGTCACCCTCAATACTTGCCAATCTACTGAATTAAAGCAAAAGATTTGTGGTTTTGGGTGCATACAAGGCTGTCCTGAAGAATTATTTGGTTTATCAGTTCACATGGCGAAACTGGTGGTCTCTTTTGATAAATGAATGTTTTTGAATTTGGTTTATAAACGTCTCTATTTTTATGCCTTTATAATAGCCTATATAACACTTATATATATGCATTTATAGTATTGATCTTTCTTTTTTATTCTGTTTAGTGTAATAACTTCTTTGTACACTTTTCCTATTTGATATTTTCTGCATTATTTATTCGGATTCAGAAGTATTTTCTAAATAATGGAAAGTATAATTACACACACACATAATTAATGTTATTTGTAATAAAAATTAAATAGTCAAAATTTCCGAATCGATCTACTCATAAAATTTAATTATTGAACAAACTAAAAGGACTAATAATTAGAAAAAACACGAAAAATATTTCGTAAAATCTACAACAAATGAGTCTTATTAAGACTACAAGAAACAAATCAAAACACGCAAATTACTTTTGTATAATTCAATGTCTGTCGAAGTATTAGCTAGAGAAGTAGTTGTTTCAAAAGTGAGTTGTTTCTTGTAGTCTTAATAAGACTCATTTGTTCTAGATTTTCTACAACGTAAGGACTTATATATTTTATTATAAAACTAAAAGGACTTTAATATGTTACATTTAAGTTTAATTAATTATTTGAAGATAATAGCTTATAAATTTACCTATTCTCATTCATAATGCAAAAAATATATCTTCTGCGATAATTTCGGAGCTTCACAGTTAAAAACTTTCAAAGCTATGTTATTCATATACAGTGGAAGCCGCTTATTAGAATCACGGATAATGTTATCAATCGGATATTGTTATCACTTTTGCGAAGAACGGGCCGGACATGTAATACTACATACAAAAATTTTCGTTTATAGTAATCATGATTTCGGTTTATGTTATCACTTTTTTCTTAGAAATGTTTTCGTCATGAGCAATCAAACAATCATCAATTGAAAATCAAGAGCCAGAGGAAGATGTAGATATAAAAACAATGCAACCCCCAACAATTAGCGAAATGAGAAAAGCGCTGGAGGTTTTGCGACGTGGTGTGCAGCACAGGTCATCTGATTTTCAGACTTATTACGACTATGAAATTTTCGTTAATAACTTTTTTTAATATGAATTTGTTTTTTATTTTGTTTCAAATTTAAATGAAATACATATTGTATGTAGTAATATTTTTTAAGAGTTAATGCTACGTTATTATAGTTTGTAACGTTATATATTTTTAATTAAAATAAAGTTTTGTTTTTTCGGCTATTATTATCAATCGGTTATTGTTATCAAAAACCCCGAGTCCCGTTGTGATCACATTAAGCGGCGTGCACTGTATTTATTTTATTTGTTTGTACAATAAGCAATCTTTAGATTATAATTATAGATGAGTCATAGTTTATTTAAATAATAACAAAACTATAGTTTCAGCCACTCAACTTGCTATTATAAAACTTTTTTGTATTGAACTTTAAAAATTGGCGATTCATTCCAACTAATGGAATTATAAACTAAGATTAAATGTGAAACAGCAATTGACATAAATTCTATTAATAAAAAATATTTTTAGTGCCTTCAACAAACTTGGTACTTGGCTGTTGATATGCAATTGTTTATCGTTGGATTAATAGTCATGTACTTCATCATAAACAACCAACAATACGTGAAAATAATATTTGGATTGTTCACCGTAATTCCACTTCTCATATCCGTAGCGCATCATTATTACTTGGACATCGACATCGTCTATAGAAGCTATCCAGAGTTGGTGAATAATTTTAACAGTTTGAATATTTTAATTATCTACAAAAATATTTTAGAATAATGTACACCTACTACCTTCAATATAAACAGTGGACGGAGGTATTCGTTCTTAGTCATTTTGCAATCCCAACGTATGTACATGGATTAATTTGTGGATACTATTTCTATAGTACAAGAGGACAACGGCATGAATTTATTAGAAAGAAGGTAAAATTTAATAATTGTGTTAACTTGTTAACGATCAATAAGTGAAAATACAGGGTATCCAGGTAAAAGTAAAATTTTCTCTGGCAAAATGATCTCCATGAGAGGTGACATAAATTGGCCTAGACGCCGTTCTTTTTTGTGTGGGGTATCTCAAATCTAAAGTTTCCCTTTACTTGCCGCCATAAGGAATTTTAGTGTCCGAATAAATAACTACCATGACTGGAAAGGTATACATTTTAACGATATTAATTTTAGGAAATAAACTCCAAAAAATGTAGTTTAATAAATAATAAACACATTTTCGATAGATACTTCTTTTATTGGTCCACTAAATTTAAATTTTGTTTTGGGACACCCTGTATAATAAAGATAAACAGAAAATAGGCCAAATTATAATCAATTGCCATTAAAAAACTTACTTCAATATTATTTTTAAAAATCCTTAAAAATATATACATTACACTAAATCACCTTAAAATTTAAAGCAAAGAAGTTAGAGGCCTTTTACAACTGGTAACTGGTGATGATATTCATTAGGCGATTTTGGCCGCCCAGGCAATAGATTTTCCATTTCTATCATATTTAAGTTAAATTTTTAGAGACCCTTCTTATTGTTTTGCATATACCAATGTAACATTATTACAAATTATTATTATTAGTAGTTTATGCACCAAATCTTCTTATTGTGTTCCATAAATGATCTACATTTAATTTATGTTGTTTTATTTACGAGTAATTATATTTAATGCTTTATAAAATCTCTTTTGTAGACTTTCAAAATTATATTCTATATATTTATATTGACACTTCCTATTTCTACAATACTTCTAGCTTCACAATTTTATCAAGAAGGTTACGAACATAACAGGTAATAATATTCGGGAAAAAACTATGTTTAGATGGATAATTTATTAATTAATCTATTTATTTCTAGGTTGAAGGCCGCTCTTTATCAAGGATTAGATCGATACTTATATGGTTTTCCTATTGGCATATTTTTATTGGGTGCATCAATAGGACTAGGTGGTGGGTAATATTTTAAGCCATATTTGTAGTAAATTTTAGAGAATGAAATTGAATATAATAGCAAGAATGATCTTGTTTAATTAAACGTAAAATTTAATATTTATAATCAGATTACTGAACATATATCTGTATTGTTTAAAGCAGAAAAATGTAAATGCCGTTTTAATCAGTTTCCCCTAAGATAAATCACATAAAAACTAATTGCCTTAACTAAAACATATTTTAAAGTCATAATCCTGACTAAAATAAATGTAATTACCATTGTATTAACATGGCATGGCTATTATTTAAATTCGTGTACTTGTTCAGTAGAACATATATAATAAAAGTATTGTTTTAGGTCCTATGGTAACTGTAACTAGTTGGGCACCACTTCAAATATTAGCCAAGATACAGTTTTCTGTGTTTTTGGTTCACTTATGGCCAATTAGAGCAAGGTATGGATCGATGCGGACTCCAACTTATGTAACGAATTTAAATCTAGTAAGTATATTTTCATTCAGTATTAAAACCAATAAAACCCGATTATTTATAGCAAACTATGCTGCCAAAATATTAGTACATAAATAAGCTCAAAACAATTAATGGGTAATTAATTTATTAGACTGTAAATTCAACAATTTAAAACAATATATTGAATGCTTTGTTTTAAAATGATCATAACTAATGAAAGTAATATATAAAATAAGTATACAAGAAAACTTTACTTCTGCAGAAAAAAACATCACAGAAGATACAATCTCTAATCAATGACTTGTTATCTTAAAATGTTAGAATTTTTACTCATATTCTTCTTTTTGAGCAATTTATAATTTTTACCATCTAATCCATTTTCAAAAATGTTTACTTGATGTGAACGCATTATCATCAATCAATATGAATTATTTTCTTATTACTGCTACATCCAAAAAAAAAACAGTGTGTTGCAGAATCTCATCCAGATGCCTTTTGGCGGTAAGAGCCTCATTACGGATTGAATAAAGATCTGTATGGCCTTCAAAACTTATATTGACTCATACCATCAAACGCCCACCTTTATATTAATGTCGTTTTTCTACAAAATGTGGATCATTCTAGTTCAGGTTACTCACCAAAGTAAACTAAATAGTAACTTAACAAAATTATCCAGTCATTACAGTCCACCTCTGCCCATAATCTTCTGTTTTATGATTTACAGTAAGCTGAATACAAACTACTAATCTTCGAGAATATAATTCCAAGACATGACCACATCATTTGTGTATATATTTATTTATTATAATTTTGCTTTTTTATTATACTTGCCTTCCAGTAGAAGAAAAAACTATCTGAATTACATTAAAAGTTCAATTTTTGTGGAACAATTACAATTGTCTTTCTCGAACACTTCCTGGATATAAAAGGTGATTCCAAAGTCTGGAAATCTTTTACACTTTAGCCAGAATATTTTCCAGCTTCTAATTGATCAATTGCTTTCCAAGTCTCTAATTCGGCCAAATTATGATGCTCTTCCATTCTTAATTGAAATTTAAGTTAAAAATCAGCATTATTAACTACAAAAGTTGCAAAATTCAACTGCAACTGACTTGAGCTTTTATATATCATTGATTGAAATATAGCTTGAAACATTCTGAAGAATTTGGTGTCTTATTTAAAAAATGTTGGATTTGCATGATAAAAAGTAAATAGAAATTGTGATTTTAACTCCAGGTCTTTAAATCAAGGTTTGTTATGAATAATATATTAAAAATGTAAGATTTAATAGCACCCCAGTTAGAAATAAAGAGTAACAATTATAGATTGTAGAATAATTATTTTGGTTGCTTTCAGTTTATCGAATCAATTGGAGATTCATTCATTTCTATTTTATTTGGAACTATTGTATACTTATCCTTGGAAATGCCACTATCTTCCATACAGAAAATATTGATGAATATTGATGAAATGAAAAAGCAAATCAAAGAAAAATCAAAATAATGAATGTAACTATTATTCTGTAATTATGTTTAACAAAAATATTGAATAAAATAAAGTAGTATGTAGATTTTATAAATTAATTTACTTCTATCCTAGAACCTCACAAAATTAACGTCAATAGCAGCTTATATAATTTTTTTCTGTTATCAGTAGTAAGTGCATTGAAAATTGTCGGCATGTTTATTTCGGCAAATAAAGATGTATTGCTTGTCTGCCGTTTTGATATAAATGAAATGGCAATTTCAAAATATATATATCATAACAAATGCTTCCTTATTATTTAGATTATCTCAACTGAATATGTTGGCATGATAATATCCAAATCTAAATAAAATATAACTGTATAATTCAAACAATCAACGAATTGGACAATCAGTTATAGTTCTAAATTACAAACCCATTAATTGCTTTAACAAAACACATTCACATTCGTACTATTTTACCCTGCAATCATTAGTTTCACAATGCAGAAATGCATTTTTGTGTGGAACATGAATAACACTGCATTAAGCCTAATTATTATCATACACAGATAATACTTAAAGGCAGATCAACATTTAATTATAATTTTGAAGGAAAATTAACAAAAAAATTTATATCAATGATAACAAATGAGTCGGTATAGTTTTTCAATTTACTCCAAATCCAATTATACATTTCCGTTATTGATCTTAGCTTTAATTTGTTGTTTTTTTATGGCTAAATGATCGTTTTCTAGAGTTTGAAAGCTAGTTGGCTTATGAGAAATTCACTTTCTCATAAATTTGAAATAATAATAATTCTTATGTCTAAAGGGCATAGAGGTTACTTAAGAAATACAAATAAGGAATTACATTCCAGATCTATATTTGTATTTATTTATAATGTAAATAAAACAGGACTTTAATTTATATCTATCAAACATAATTATTTACTGTTCGATATTTAAAATTAAAGAGTAGCAAAATCTGTTTATAAAAAATTTTAAGGATGCAAATCAAGAATCTTTGAATCAGTAGACAGATTGACTTAAATGATTTTATTAAATATGACACTTAGTGTAATCCTTGATGACAGGTAGTGCATACTTACAATGGAGTTTATGATCGAGTAATAAATATCTAAACAAGCTAATTAACATTCAACAATTATTATTCTCTTCGCTGGTCGATCCTATAACAGCTACATTCCTGTCCTTATCTACATTCGATATATATATTTTTAAAATTTAATTTTACAAAAACAAAAACCTAAAAAATGTGAATCAACGAACATAAACTTTATTAATAGAGGATGATGATGGATTTTGGTTTTTCACTTTTTTTTTTGTTTGTTTGGTTGGACTAAAAAGTGTGCTTCTTTTATACATGTGCAGGGCCATACCGTTTAACAAATCTACGCAAATAACAATTGAAAAAGTAACAACACTGTACAGGGTCTCATATATCCTTTCATTTATGTATATTTGTATATATCATTATATCTAGTTTACTTAAAATATTTTAAACTGTTTTCAATTTTAATACATATATGTTTTTTTATCCATCACACAAACACCACTACCAAATATGTGAAAGTAGGGTTATTGAATGGAAAAGCGGATCCCACGCCTAAACGCAAAAGTTATATACAGAAAATGGTTTATTCAGTAGTGGACTCTGGTGAGGTGATTTCTTATTATATATTTTAATTGTTAATGGTCGAATATTGACTATAAAGCTATATATGTGTTCATAATACATGGTTGGGTGAAATTGTGCAATTTTGTCTTTTTTAACTGTTTGAGAAAACAACAATTATAAATAGTAATTTGATATATTTTAAGATGGAGAATTATTTTGTTTTTTTATATCTATAAATTATACTATTGTTCACTAAGAAGGAATCTGTTATAGGATATCTCAAAATAAAAGGATTTACCATCCAATTTTGGATATTAAATTTAAGAAAAACAAATTGGCGTCAGTAATGCTACCAAAATGATGCACAAAAATTACTCTTATTTGTTAGCATTAAAACTTTCAACTGCATGCAATCAATTGTTTTATATATGGATGCAACCTGATTTCTGATCTATTTCTTTTCTCGAACAGGTAAAACAAACCAAATGATGTTAATAGTTAAGTGGACCATTCAGTGAAAGTTAGCATATACACCATATTTTGGAAACATAACATGCGCCCATATTCATAATATTTCAACCTCTTAGAACTTATAAAGCATATTGACAGACAAGAACCATCTTTAAATTAGCGCACACATCTCTTCCTAGTGACTTGGGCATATTTTATGTTAATTTACTTCAAACAGTTTAAGCAAAAAACACATATTTTCATAATTTCTCCCAACATTCACATATGACGGGCATTAGCAAGTTACTTTGTCAAAAGATTGGATCAAATATAGGCATATTATAGGCACCATTGACAAAAATAGTATAAATCGATGTCACAATTACAACTTTCCATAAGGAAGCTTTTTATAACTTGCATAAATGAAAATACACCCGTATTTCAAAGCATAAATATATGGACAAAAACGAAAATAATCACTAAAATAAAAAATAATATATTTCTTAATAGCAACAATATTTATAATGAATAAAATTAATAATAATAATAATATTAAATACAAATATTTATATACATGACTATAAAACATCAGAATTTATAAAAAAAGTAAATATCTATGGATTAAAGGAAGTGTAACAACTCTTATACACTAAACGTATTTCTATTCATCTATGATTTTATTATTGATGAATAAATATTGTTTTTTAGACGAGTTATAAGTTATATTGTTGAATTCAGCACCATAAGTATTCGAAACAGATACACACGCTGAAAATAATTAACTTTGGTATAACTACACTTCGTTCGTTTGATGTAAATAGATAAATACTCAATATATGTAGTGTTAAGATAAATAGCTTCATCACAAATCTGCATATATCCATATTTAAGTTTAACCCCATGCGATGACGCGAAATACTGTAATCGTAAATAAAGTAATGCCTCTGGAATTTGGTGAGTATATAAAAGTTTATATTTAATGCCCTTAAAAATATGCAAATGGAAGGCCTGATTCACTCTCTAAACTATTTTGTATTGAACACAATTACATTCAGTTACAGAAAACAAACAGTGATAATCTCGATTCAGTTACTAACCAATAAATGTTACACTTATATCTAGTGACTTGATAGGGCATGAAATATGTGTAACAAATTAGGCTTATTATATTTTTTTCTAAACACTTTTGAAATAGGGGTGTGAAGAATCTCATAGTTGTCAAGCGCTCGACGGAATTTAAAATATAATCTAAATCTTTCAAACACATCAGTATACCCCACTACTTACTTGTGCAATAAAATAATAGAAATATAAAAATATTAGAAAACATTAGATTACAATGTACAAATGCACAGTATTCTGAAAAATTTTGACTAATATTTTGACATATATTAATTATTAATGCTTATACATTATTATTTAAACAATTATGTAATTTTATTAAATTCACTAATCAAGAGAAAATTATCACAGTTTTAAAAAATAAACAGTATATCCAGAAACTCTATGAGCATTTATTACCACCTTTGAAATGTATCCTTTGTATCACATATATCATTCAAGAATTATCATAGGTAGCCTAAACACTAAATAAAAGCATAACACTTGCAGTTACACTCTATTACATTCATTTCAATAAAATGTTATTTTAATTAATCACGAATATTCTGATGTGTTTGAAAAATTCACAGAAAACAATTACAATGATATGTCTTCTTCCCAACAAACTACTAACAAGCTAAATATCGAAGAAAAAAATAAAACGTTCTCAACAAATGCACTCACAGATTATACAATAACACTTAAATGCTACTGTTTATTATTATCAGCTTTACTAAGGGCTATCGCCAACTCGAGGTCAGCCTGCTCTTGTAATTGTCTTTGTTTGCGCTGCTCTTCAAACCTCAAACTCTCCTGCGCAGCCCACGCCAGTTGTTGTTCCTCGTTCGGAAGCTTGTTTTTGCTAATAGGTGGCGCCGATAACCTGCCGGTCGCCAACATCATCGGTTCTGACTTATGCAACGGAACCGATTGCCTACCACCTAATCCGAACGGATCGAATTTGTCTTCCTTACCGTTTTTACCTTCTTCTACCAGCGGATCATCATCGAAAACAATGTTGAAAGGGTCTTCGTATCTGTAATCCTTGAATGGGTCATCGGAAAACGCGGTAGTTGCGGCTTCTGATACTGGCTTGGCAGCGCTTGGCTTGTCGGAGAACTGAAGAGTATATGTAAATGTTATTTATTTTAAGGCTGAAAATTAGTTATAATCGTGTTAGTACGGCTCCTGTAAAGACTTCTCTCCATTATTGGACTACGGTTACTACCTAAGAAATGAAATTGGCGTCAAATAAAAATAATCCTCATGCTCTAATCCGTGAATCCAGGTAGTGATGCCTAAATAAATATAAAAAGCAATAAACATGCACTAATCAAAAATTAATAGTTGGAGCTAATAAATAGAATTAAATGTCTACATATAAGTGGAAGAGAAGACGGACTAGTAGGATTATAGTAGCAACTCACTCTATACTTTATTATTGCTACTTAAACGAGATATATAAATGGTGAATGAGAACATACTTTTCTACATTAATAATAACAAGACTTCTATTTTATTATTCATTTGAGAGAGATATATAATTTTTTTTTTCTCACTCAACACCATATAACCTTATAACCTCAGGTTAATTGTACAAAAAAATAAATATGAGATAGTTGTCACCCACATATTTTATATATTTGCATTTTAAGCTTACTTTCGACAAATCAGATTAATCTAAGCTATTGATGACTATTTTCTCTCACAAAATATGATCAATTGTGGATTTTGTATATAAATACTAATTCTTTAATCTTGGAGGTATCCACTTGCTGGTTTCAATTATTAAAATAATGAGGAAAAATACTAGTTTGATAATAATTACCATGTAATAGAAACAGTAAAATAAAGAGTTAATTATTTTCTTTATTGTAATATAAGTAGTACTTATTTTATTTTATATGGAAATGTAAACAATAAACATAATGGAGTATAAGAAACAAATGATGTAACTGTATTTTTATTTATTTCATCAATAGTATAATGGTGGTAAATGAAGCAATCATTCATAATCACTTATTAACTTTTTGAACACCATAAGTTTTATAAACAAATTATTATATTCCGCCATGATTATGATTTTTTTTTAAAGAAATGAAATTGTAAAAGTAGGCACATATCTGTGAGCATAGATACATAATTACAACTTTTTTCCTTCTTGAATGTTGGAGGTGTTCACTTCATGGTACATTTCCAATTTTTTTAATAAAGAAACTAATTTTTTCATACCATTTATATTTAACTTTTGGTGACTCATTCCGATTTCATGGTAATCATTTTAAAACTAAGTACTTAAATTTAAATTAACACAGGTATATACAGGGTTATTTACGCTATACGGCACGGAATATTGTGGCCAAAATACGTGACTTTCAAAAAGTTTCACTTTGGGGATATATGGGGGTCTATTAGGACTACTTTTTAAAATTACTTTCATAATATACAGGGTGTCCCAAAAACCCTAAAAGTATCAAAGTTGTATTTTTTTTAATGAAACACCCTGTATTTTATTGCATTTTTGGATCCGTCTATAAAAATAAGTATGTGTTTTAATAAGGTTTTTATTACATAAACCTTAAGGTTTTTGAATTAATTTGAATTTTGTAAAAATGTAACCTAATTTTCATGTTTCAAATACATAAAAAATAATTAAGTTATGCATACCAAATTTACACTGAAATGTAACAATAGATCATATTTTATTTTTAATAAACTTGACATCTTATGTCGAGTGTAAAAAAATTGGAATTAAACAAATGAGAACTTTAAATGACTATAACTTTATTTATTTAAATGGAACGCTATATTTGTTAATTAGCAAATGCACGTTTTAATTACCTATCGAATGGTATGTAAATCTTAAGTGTTAAGTCTTTTCGTTTTTACAGAAAACGCCAAAATATTGTTTATTGCACCGTTTTAGTACTTTTAAAGTAAAAAATATAATGTATCTAGTTTTCTATCGTATTTAAAAACGTCAGATAATTAATTTAGTCTGTTACTTTAGTTTAAAAATGATGTCTTTTGTTACAGTTGTGTTATTTTGCGTTTTTGTGTTAGATCGTTAGTAATCGTTATTGTCTGAACATGGTTGTTGTATGTCATTGTAAAAAAGCTGGCTTAGGGTGATTTCTTTCGGGAAACTTTTAAGTATAAATTCGACAAGCCAATAAACAATTTTGATGACATTCTCCAAGCATAAAAATAATGCAATAACCACTTTTTTTGAGTAAATCTTCATTTTTTACCAAAAAATACAACAGCGATGTTCAAACAATAACGATTACTAACGATCTAACACAAAAATGCAAAATAAGACAACTATAACAAAAGACAGGCTTTTTAAACTAAAATGACAGACTAAATTAATTATCTGACGTTTTTAAATACCATAGAAAACTAGATACATACAAATTTTTACTTAAAAAGTACTAAAACGGTGCAATAAACAATATTTTGGCGTTTTCTGCAAAAACGAGAAGACTTAACACTTAAGATTTAAATACCATTCGAAAGGTAATTAAAACGTGCATTTGCTGATAAATTAATAAATATAGCGTTCCATTTAAATAAATGAAGTTATAGCCATTTAAAGTTCTCATTTGTTCAATTCCAATTTTTTTACACCCGGCATAAGATGTCAAGTTTATTATACTTGGAAAATAAAATATGATCTATTGTTACATTTCAGTGTAAATTTGGTATGCATAACTTAATTATTTTTTAAGTATTTGAAACATGAAAATTAGGTTACATTTTTACAAAATTCAAATTATTTCAAAAACCTTAAGGTTTATGTAATAAAAACCTTATTAAAACACACACTTATTTTTATCGAAGGATCCAAAAATGCAATAAAATTCAGGGTGTTTCATTAAAAAAAACACAACTTTGATACTTTTAGGGTTTTTGGGACACCCTGTATAATATGAAAGTAATTTTAAAAAGTAGCCCTAATAGACCCCCATATATCCCCAAAGTGAAACTTTTTGAAAGTCACGTATTTTGGCCACAATATTCCGTGCTGTATAGCGTAAATAACCCTGTATATTAAATATAAAATGCCTCAATCAGAGAGCACTTTATAACCATCCATGATTATGATGATAACTGAATCAATTAAAATGAATTTATAAAATATGTAAATGTAAGTGTATTTAAACCACCCACCAAGGTGACAAACTACAATAGTTTCAAATGGTTACAGATCCTAGTAAGATTTTTAATTTTTTTTTGTACAAATCTTTGAATTAAATACATGTTTTATTTTTGATTATTATGAAACCAAAATTATTGTTAATGCTTTTTATTTAATAATTGTAGTGCATAGAAATTTGTTTTTGAGTTACGTAAAGGTATGATTAAAACTTGATTAAAACATCCTGTAACATATACATCTGGCAAAATAAAAATTAATTGTGAAGAAAGTGTTCAAGTTGTAGTGAGTTATGAAATTTGAATTTTGAAAGTCAACCATTTATAATTAATTAGATATAATATGGATTTTCAACTAAGTGCCTCGTCAATCAGTTCAATAATTTTTATATTTTGACGTTTTATAGATTATCTGTACTAAAAACAATAAATAATAAATAAATAATTTTAAAAAATATATAAAAGTTAACAAAAGAAACTAATACACTTGAAATCAAAGAAACTAAATGATTTTTAAAAAATTATACCAATGTATATTTGAAAAATTGTGAACATAGTTTCAACAATTAACTGGCCGTACAGACATGGTATATATATATAGCTTTGAAAAGAGGAGCATAAATATTTGTTGCTAAAAAGTAGTACTTTTTCCATTCATAGTAAAATGGATTAACTGGAAGCATTAGAAAGACAAAATTAGCAACATGATGATTAATCAGTTTAAGTAACAAGGTCAGGTCATATTATGTAAAGAAGTAAGTTATTGAAAATATCAAAATTATGATTACTAACCTACCAGACAGGACAAGGAGAAAGGACTTGTGGATCTTCTACGGGAATTAACATAGGGATAATGTATTTTGGGGTACTTATAATCAGGAAGATAACTTCTATGAACGCACTAGGAACAAAAATTAATGTGCTAATAATAATAAGGATAAATTAAAATATGTAATTACGTGCATCTCTTTAGTTACCTTAGAGTCGAAGTCGGCAAAATCAGCGAATCCACCACCCGATGCGAACGGATCGCTGTTAGGTGCGGCGAACGGATCCTGCGAGGGCGCTTTGCTTGAGAAACTGGGCGGCTGCGGACGAGGTGGTGCCGGTCTAGGTGGTTTTGCCTTCTTAGGGGGTAGCGCCGGACTGGGACTCGTCGGCCTACCCGGCGGTGCCCCGTCTCTCGTTGGTGCGTGCAGTACAGCAAACGGATCACAACCAAATGGATCTTTGTCAGGCTGAAAATAAAGAATTTCATTGCCTTTATATAGTATGAAAATGTATTCTACTAAAATTTACAAGTTATTTCAAATCGCATTTTCAGACACCAGATGGTAGTTATTACCTTCTAAAAATTAAGCAATAGGGTTGATGTTAATGTAGTTATTGACACCAATAGTAAAATTTTAGCAATTTATTAAGAAGATTACTACTATTCTTATGTGGCTTTTTAAACCAAAAAAAATAATAGAACATCAAATAATCTTGAACAGTGTTTAAAAAAATGATAAAATACTCTCTTGACTAGCAAATATTATTATATATCCTAATTAATTTTTCCTAATAAAAAATGTGTAGTCAATAAGTTAAAGAATGCTAAAAAAAATTTGCAAGAAATTAATTTAAAAAAACATTCTTTAATCTATTCATTCATGACAGAAAAAAAATAGTTCAAGAGAACATTACACAAACTGTTCCCACATTTAACATATTAAATACATAATAATTCTGAAAAGTTCATATAAACCATGTAAATTAAACACTAACCTCAGGTGTTACCGATGTGTTTTTAGAATCACCGAATGCATTGAAGGGGTCTGCTTTTGTACTAGTATTTGAACCAAAATTGTTGAAAGGATCTGCCGCAAAACCGTCCTAAATAGAAATAGAAATTTAAACATTGCAAATTAGGTATGTAAATGTTTTTACTTACCGTTGCAGTTGAAGAGAAAGCGGAAGTGTCGTTGAAGGGATCAGTAGCACCAAATGCATCATTACTTCCCTTAAATGGATCTGAAAATGGCAATTTTATTAAATTAAATTAGATATATAAATTAGATTATCAATAATTATTTTCAAAAATTGACTATATGTAATTAGTCACCAAAATTTATTATTTATAAACCAATAAACAAAACACACAGTTTTACTACTTTCTTCTTACAATAAAGGTTCGTAACCCTTTTGTTACAGGTTATTTTTAAGATTCTAATGCTCAAATTACGACGTTTTTAATGATTTTCTTCGTATTTAAATTGAATTTACATTTCTCATCTTTTAACTCAGTAAAAACATCAATCGAAAATGTACGTTCTTCGGTCACAGTAACCATTTATACAAAAACGTATGCATATGTTCCCAGTAACGAAAGGGTTAAGCAAAAATTCATGATATAAATGCTTATGATGTAAAAAATAATTAGAATAACTTTAAAGAGTTTTGGTATTCTTTATATAAAATTCAGATGATACAAAATTAGTTAATTTTATATAAGTGTATAGCTTCAGTAAAAACTTCAACAAATTAGTAAAATCATCCATTAAAACTTACCGTTCGCAAATGGATCGTTTTGGAAACCAGAGGTAGGGTTTGAGTGTCCATTTTGATTACTGAATGGATCATTTTTATCATCAAAGCCATTCTGAAAATAAAAATTGGTTTGTGAATGTCATAATATTTACATGATTTTATATAATAATATAGTGGCACAATATATATATATCTATGGCACTACACTCCTTGTGGAGTTTCGCCGCTTCTTGCTGAAGCCCTTACAATCCATTTTTTGGGGTGGATTAGTCCCCATCATCTATCGTTTTCTATGTCGCATCAGTGTTTAGACTTATCATCGCTATTTCTCTCCACTTTTTCCTGTCTTCTGTTTTCTGCCTCCAATTGGTGATTCCTCTTCTCTTAATATCAGCTTCCACCTCATCCTGCCATCTACTGTTTGGTCTTCCCCTTCTCTTCTTTTTGCTCGATTTCCATTCCATTACCGCTCTTATGTTGCTATAGCTCCCCGATCTCCATACGTGCCCTAGCCACTTTATGCGAGCAGTCTTGATAATGCTCACGACATCTTTCCCTTCAAGAATTTCTAAGATTTCTGCGTTTGTTCTTCGTCTTATTTCACCTTCACTTCTTATTGGGCCCACCATTCTTCTAATCATTTTTCTTTCAGCTACTCTTAATTTCAGTTCATCTCTTTTTGTCATTGTCATTGTTTCCGCGGCATACGTCATTATTGGTCTTATTACTGTCTTATATATTTGTATCTTTGTTTTTTTACTTATTGTTTTGTTTGTTAAGACTTTCCGATTAGCATAGTATGCACTATTTGCCTTCTGTATTTTTTCGTCAATTTCTGTATTATCTCCGGTACTGTTACTTATTGTTATTCCCAAGTACTTCATTTTGTTGATTTGTTGAAATGTGCGTTCTCCTATTTTTATTTTTTCAGTACCTATCTTTGTTCCAATTCTCATAAATTTTGTTTTTTCTTCATTTATTGTCAGACCCATTTTTGTTCCTTCTTCGACAATTTCTTTTAGAATGCCACTCATTAGGTTTCGTTGTTTTGAGATTATCACTATATCGTCTGCGTAGGCAATGATTTGACTTCCCTTTGTTCTAAGTGTTCCCTTCGTGTTTAACTTTCTTAGTACATATGTTAAACCGATATTAAACAGAGTAGCTGAAAGAGAATCGCCTTGCCTTACTCCTTTGTTTATCGTGAACTCTTCAGTTTGTCCGTGTTCTGTTTGTACCGCAGCTTTGGTATTATTTAGTGTCATTTGTATTAGATTAATTAACTTTGTTGGTATTTTGAATTCTATTAGAGCTTTCATTAATTGGTGTCTATTCAATTCGTCAAATGCCTGTTTAAAATCTATGAATAGTAATTCTAAGTTAATACTTTGTTCTTGTGATTTTTCTATTATTTGTTTTAGAACATGAATTGCATCTACTGTTGATTTACCAGATACAAAACCACATTGGTAATCCCCAACTATATTTTTTGAGTATTTGTTAAGTTTTTTTTGAATTATTGTTGTTAGTAATTTGTAAGCACTATTTAATAGTGTAATTCCTCTGTAATTTTTGCTTTTTTATGTATGGGGATTATCACCCCTTTACTCCATTCTTTTGGCATTGTTTCTGTTCTCCATATTTCCTGAATTAACTTTCCAATTTCCTCGTGTACTTTATCTCCGCCATATTTAATCATTTCTGTGTTAATGTTGTCTTCTCCTGGTGATTTTCCATTTTTATATTTCTTAATTATTTCGTTTATTTCCTCTATTGTCGGTTCGTCGACACTGTTGTCGATTTCGTCTGTTTCTTCGATTTCTGCCAATTGTTCTGTGCTGTTTGTGGTTGTCAATAATTTTCGAAAGTGTTCTTCCCATATTAATTTGAAATCTTCTTTACTTTCTACTGTCTTTCCTTCATTATTTTTAATCCCTAATGTTTTAACTTTATTTTGTTTCCGTTCATAATTTATTTGTTTATAAAACTTTTTTGTATTTCTGTTTCGGTACTCACTTTCTATTCGTTCCATCTTTCTTTGTATCCATAGGTTTTTTGTATTCTTTATTATTTTATTGCATTCTTTTCTTTTCTTGTCGTACTTCATTTTGTCGTCTTGGTTGTTGTGTTGTATCCATTTTTGCCTTAGTTACGATTTTTCTTCGATAAGTTTACTGCATTCATCGTTCCACCATTCATTATTGTGCTGTTTTTTCATTACACCTATTTTTTCCTTTGCCGCATCATTTAATGTATTTTTCAGTTGTTCCCATTTTTTATTTATGTCGTTTGTAACAGGTATGATGTCTTCCATTTTATGTTTTACCGTGTTTTTATATTCCTCCCTTAATTTTAAATTGTTAAGTTTGTCTATGTCCCAATTATTTTTTCTATCCGATTTCTTCAGTTTTGATACTACTTGTCTCGTTGTTGCTGCTACCATGAAGTGGTCTGTGTCAGCGTTTGCACCTCTGTATGATCTCACGTCTAGTATAGCCGATACTCTTTCTTTTTTAATTAATATGTGGTCGATTTGGTTTCCGTAATAGTGTCCCGGTGCCATCCATGTTATTTTGTGTTCTTTTTGGTGTTTAAACTTTGTGCTTATAATCTTTGTCCCTGTTGTTGTTGCCAAATTGCATAATCTTTGTCCATTGTCGTTTGTGTTTTCATGTATCGTGTTTTTCCATGATACAGCTCTTACATACTCCTCCTTTCCTATTTGGGCGTTGAAATCTCCCATGATTATTATAGTATCTTGTTTAGGTATAGTTGCATGTATCTTTTCAATTTCTTCATATAATTCATCTTTTTGTTCCTCGTCTGCTCTTTCTGTTGGTGCATACACATTTATGATGGATATGTTAAAGGGTTTTGTTTTTATTCTTATGTAGGCTAATCGACCATTTATTGCTTTAAAATCTATTATGTTATGCTTTAGTTTTTCAGTTATAATGAAGGCTACTCCATTCCTGCCCTGTTCTTTATCTCCGGAGTAAAATATCGTATACTGTTTTTTATTAATTTGCCCATCTTCCTTCCATCTTACTTCTTGTAGAGCTGCCACTGCAATGTTGTATTTATTTAGTTGTTTTGATATTTCCTCCAGTTTTCCTGTTTTCAACAAAGTTTGTATGCTCCACGTGCATATTTTTATTATATTTCGTTTACGATTCCGTTTTCCTTTCTTCCTTGCATTTTTCGTTGCCGTATCCTCTGTCCATAATACTGTTCTTAGTTTTTTGTCATATTTTTATTTTTAATTTCGTTCCAATCATATATTTTGTTGTTAATTGTTATTTTTTTGGTATCCCACTTTTGCTGTGTTTCCTTTTTCGATTTCATGTTTTGCTAGATGTCGCAATTTTGTTTGTATTTCTCTTTCTAGTTTGGTCATGTCGTTATCTATGTATATTTGTGTTCCTATTAATCTTCTTCTGTTTTCCATTATATTTTTTTTGTTTTGCCAGTTCTGCATTTTGGCACAATATGTAACATTATTCAGCTTCTATATTGAATTGAATTGACCTATATATTAATTTATTTATTTATACTTTGAAATTCCCTGTTAGTACTGTAAATGTAACAACCATTTAATCATAATAAATACACAAGGTAATCATAAAAATTTTGTGCGGGACTTGCACACGGAGCTCACATTTCACGGCTATGAGTTCTTCCACTCAGATCCCATAACTTCAGGTGATTGAAATTCATATCCATTCATTAGCCGTTCAGTTAATATTTTAGCCATTACTGGCGCATTTCCCATTTTAGGGGGAACTCTTTTTAACATTTTTTGGTCAAATGTAATATAATACTTTAATATTCAGTATTACAATTATTGCTTCAAGATTATATTTTATAAGCTTTCTTTGAAGTACTCGCTGTTCTTAGCAAATACACTTGTTTTAAGAATAGAGGATACATTCATTTATTTGAAACAATATCGGAATGCTTATTTTGTAACATACTTTAGCCTGAATTTTATGAATCATCTCAAATCTTCTTCCTTTCAAGAGTCGTTTAGAAAGAGCAAATTGTGGTGAGTGGGCAAGAGGGGAAAAACAGTAATCAAGTCCAAAACTAATGTGTTGTGTTAACTGAATGAGGAGAGCGTTGTTGTATAGAATTTTTTTCTTGTAATAGATGTCAGTTTGCCCCTACCAATGTGTTAATATGTTCAATGACTTTGAACGTCTTTAATCATCTGAGGGACAATCAATGTATAAAAAACATAATAAAAACTTCAGTTATAAAAAAATACGAACATAATAACTTTGAATGCATTCACTTAGAACAAACTAAACTTCTACATTTAGAAGTTCACTTAAAAATAGATCTCACAAGTTATGTTAAAATATTGGTCTATTAAAACGCTCAATTATATTGTAATAGTTAATGGACAATTAAGTATTTTGGAATTCTTGAATGGACTATATACAAAGATTAAAAAAGAATATTTTTTGGTTTTAGACTCTTCTTAGGATTGAAAGTTGTAAATTAAAAAAGAATAAATAAATCAAGCCTAATAATCAATTAAAACTAACTAAGAGTAGTAAGTAATTTAAAATAATTATAGGTGCGAAGAGGATCTTTGATATGTATTTTGTTATTAAAAAATCTGTTTTATATTTATTACAAAACAAGGTCACACATTATTAAAATTGAGATCAAAATATACATACACACTGTTATGAAAAAGAAGTTTGCTCATTTAGCTGTGGTAGTAAATTAAATGGTAGGAAAATTTTGATGGGATCAATTTTACTTACTTCATCTATATTCCCGTTCACAATTCCTACTTTTTTGTACTCAGGGTCTCTAAAATCAGGGTTAATGTGCAGTGCAGTGTCAGGAACAGAATTCGCTTCACCAGAAGTTATAGCATTGTCACAAGCCGAAATGGCATCATTCATTTGCCTGGTTTGTTCTTGTAACTGTGTTATCATAGCTTTAACCTGAAAAGAAGCTAAGAATTACCACTTGCTAAATAAGATAAATATACAGTTTAAATGTTACTTGTTTTAAATATATAAAATGCATGAAACACTATTTATGTAACTAGTTTTGGATTCATAATTGTTTAGTAGTAATTGTTCATTTAAATAATAAATATAAAATAAATTGCTGTTTACGTAGACATCTAAAAATCATATTTATACATACATATTTAAGCAACTCAAATTAGCTAAAAAGATTGTAGGTGTGTGTAACTCAAAGAAATATAAATTAGTTTTACTACATTTTATATATTATAACAAATGTTTACTATGTATTTAGAAACACAAATCTAGTCAAAACAGTTAGACTTTAATTGCTAAAAATAATAAGTAAGTAAATATTTTTATTAAAAATTATGTGTAAGATCAAGTGTATGCCTTACCTGACTAATGTTTAACTGGGTCGTTTGTAGATTATTCGAGAGTTTGTCTAGTTTTCTAGTATTGTCAATTTTTAATTGTTCCAGCCTCTGTTCTTCCATTTTTAGGCTCTCCAACTGTTCTTTTTTACTCATCAATTCCGCCTCCTGTGTAGAAATGACATCTGCTTGCTCGGCTGCCTGACTTCTCAACTTTTCCACCTAAAACCACAAGATAATGATTACTATATAGCAACAACACTGTAACTCAGAACAGATGCCTCATGACAGTAATGCACAAAATAAACATTAATGTTGAATATAATAAAAGAAATGTTTAATTATGAGGATGTTTACTTTGTGGTACGTCTTTATTAAAGTAGTAAAACAAAGTCATTGTGTCTCCTTCTTTCTTATAATTAATAAAAGAAAATTTATATTTTTAATAATTTAGTTTTGAATGAAATTACATATACAGATTTGAAAACAAATTAAATGAACTCTTTTAAAATAAAACAAATTCATGAGACACCTATTCTACTTACAACTAAAACATTATTCTTGTATTCTGCCACCAACTGTTTTATTTACATATTCACAAGTAGTTACAATTACTACAAATTGCTTATAATAAATTGCTTAATTTATATGACATTAACTTTACACATGTTAATATTACTAAATTTATATAATCTAAATTGGATCATATAAAAGATAAATTTAAATTTAAAAAAAATATTAACATCAAAGAATTAAATCATTTATTATGAGCAACTCTATACAAATAACAGTAATTAATTTACAATGTTAACAATGAAAAAAGTTGAATGTGGCTTCTGGAAGATAATACTACTTGAATGCAAAAAAATAATCTAAACAATTTCAACTTTACCTGTGCCGCATGTTCATCTAATTGAGCCTCAACGTCTTCCAGTTCTTTGTCTACAGTCGACTTCTATTACATTTGTAACAAACATGCCAAAATAAAAAATAGCTATTATGCCTAAATATTAAATCTATAAAGCTTTATAGTTTAAAGAAAATAATTGTTTTTATATGTACACTACAAATTATTGAAATTCTAATTAAAAAATAAAAAAAAAGCATCCAAACAAGGCTAGCTCTTCTAAAAAAAATCATATTATAAAGTGAATACACAAAATTATTATCATGTGAATCTCTTTTTTTAAATGTCAGAATTAAATAATTAATAATCAAATAGATGGAAATTACAAAATATATATCTAATACAATGATTGACTTTTATATTGTGAATTTAAAAAAAGATTATTTAATAAATTTTGTTTAATTGTATATTATTTCCTGAATGACTTTCTCACTTATCACTTGGTGAACATTTTGAACTATTACTGATGAAGGTTTAAATTAAATTACACTTGGTTTGTTTCATATAAAGAGGGAAAACTTATGAAACAAACCAAGTGAATTTAATTTAAACCTTCATCAGTAATAATTGTAAAATACACCCTAGGAATTACTTTTTATTGTTCAAAATAACTCTAATAAATTTACAGTAATAAATGCAGTGTCCAAATATTATAATTCTTATTTCTTTATTTAAACTTTATCGGACATAATTGATTATATAAAATACAAACATCATATATGAATTTACAATATTAAAGCAAATTTTAGTAAAATATCAGAAATTATTTTATCAGCACAAATGTAAATGATGTAAATGAATGTCGCTATTTATAAAGAAAGAGAGAAGACACACAATTCTACTTTTGTGGACACTATTTATTATGATAAATATTAACTGTTATTAACCATATTAACATATTATTATGTATAGTTTAAACATCTTCAAAAATCAACCCATTTATACTAAATTCAAGTATCATAAGCATTAATAGTGATAAAAAACACTTTTGTTGGTTACTATAAAAAGTCCAGTTATTTTATTACTAATTTTTACTTTTGCAATTTCTATCATTTTAAAACATCACTTAAGCATTTAAATTTTATAATCATTTTGTATGATTATGTGATTATGTAAAAGACACTTTGGCAATTTATCACTATTATTAAATTTATTGCAATCACTAAAATTTTGATTTACCTTAGATTTTCTCCGATATATTACAAATACAAAACATTTTTATCCCAGTTTCTACTTATCGCAACACACTTCACTTATAATATTTGAATGGATTATAATTAATTTTTAAAGTGATCAATGCAAGTTACTAGTTTAAACATTTGCTTGTTTAATTGACTTCTTATATATTATGTATATAATTCAATCAATAATTTAGTAATTAATTACATAATTGCACTTACTTATACTAATTAGAATTTCAATTTGTTAATTGCACTTACTTATACTAATTAGAATTTCAATTTGTTAATCAGAAAATTAAATTATTTGAACAAACCATATTGATTCAATCAATTAATTTTAGGATTGTAAACTATAACATGTAAGGTAATTCATGCTAATTTATTCACTTGCATTTTTGTAACAATAAACAAAGGTTAAATGTTTGTAAAAGTTTCTTACCAAATATACATTAAATTAAAAACTGTTTACAGTAAAATTCAAGATATTTTTTTTAATTATGTTACAAACATATAACCTACTCTTATCTTTCAAAGCAAGCCACACACTATGTATATTATTGCATGCTTTAGATATGCACAAAAGCAGAAAGCAAGTGGAACATCTGTAGACTTAAGTAGTTATAAACTTGTATTACCTGGGCCTTTAGATCACCTAGACGTTTCATCGCCTCACCTTTCTGGTTTTCCAATTGTTTCAAAGTAGCAGCCAGAGTATCTAACTCACTCTGAAATGTTCAAAAATATTTTAAATTATTATAACAGTAAAATAAGCTATTAAAGTCGACTCTTTTTCTGTTGAACAAGAGATACTAAGCATAGTTAATAATTCAATTGTTGAAATTATGATAATTTTTGCATAGTGGTTACAATGATTAAGAATAGTAATTAGAAATTTATTACTACATATTAATATTAATTACTTGGTTACCTGTAAACTTTTAATCTCCCCACTCTTAATTTTAATATCAGCTTCCTTTTGGGCAATGTCCGTTTCTAAAGCATATTTTTCTTTCGCCAGCTCCTGTATGTCTTTGCTTATCATTTCTAATTCAGGATTAGAATAACAAGTGTTATTGTTCTCCTGTAAAACAGAAAAGGTTCAATTAGTTAAGATTTCTCGTAAATAATAATTGAAAATAGTCCAACATTTAGAAACATAATAAAATACACATCATTTTTTTAAATAAAATTTGTAGAATAAAATCAATGCAGGTATTATTGTCGAACTGCAATAAGAGATTAAAAATGTTTTAAAACAAGCATTTGCAAAAGGGGTAAGAGTGGGTTGCTAATGTTATTAGAATAGGCATATGTTTTGTATGGGCTGAATGTGGTATTTCAGCTTATTCTTCGAGGATGGTTTCGTCTTAATAATATTGCAATTGTATTCTAAGGGTGTTTATTCTGCTGGTGCTAGTTTTAGACTATTTTCTATTTACAATAAAAGTTGGTTAACTGGGAGGTGTGAGAGCGCTCTAACAGCATAATTATCTATATTTTATCATAAGATTGACAAAAAATGTTCTGAATATGCTTCTATAATCGGTATTAAAAGGATGGCTGTGCTATTTTTAAAATACCAATGAACTATAATTTAAAAGAATTTCAAATATGAAAGATATTTATTATATGTATTGTTCCTAAAGGGTAATATTTTAAACAACTAGTCTAATACCTATCAGTTTGTTTCAAGTAACAGTTCTTTATTTGCCATGTTTTTAATCAATTATATTAGATAACATCAAACCAAAAGTGTTTTGCTAAGAATATGTTTTCTCTTCAATCACTATATTAATATTTAGTTAATATCCTAATCATACACCTTCTTTTAATCCCCAATGTGTCTAAATGTACATAATTTTATCTTATTTATTATTTTTATATCTTTTAAATAATAATTGCAAATATTTAATGAAATATAATCAATGTCAAATTGATTTAATCAAAAGTGTCAAGATTATTGGTTGTGCTTTCATAAAAGTTAAGAATGAATATCAATGTAATTTGTATTGTAATTTTGATAGCAATATTCTGCCTTCCATGTTCATGCTTCTTTAAAAGAAAATTTAATCAAATCAAAGAGAGAGCGAAAGACTACTACAGGAAGAATTTCGTTAAAGACAAATCCTGGCATTTCCTTGGGTATGATCCATCGGAGTATCCAGGCAGTGACCTCAAGCACAGACAAGACAATATGCAAAAATGGGATGCATATTACAGTTGTTTGGTAGAACAGGAGAAGAGTTTGGGCACTCACGGGACACCTGTGCCAGAAGCTATACAAGGATTTGCTGGAGGATCAGTAAAGTTAGTAAAATAATACAAAGTTATTGTTATGCAAAAATATGGACTAAATTTCCATATTTAAAATTTTTTTTTAGATTTGACTGTAAAGTCTGTTTGAGCCCAGAAGAACAAGATATGATAGATTCGGTGGAATGGTATTATGGAGAAAGTGGAAAGGCTTTCTTGGAGGCGGTATTCTATAATGAACACATGTTTTTATCCCCAGAAACAAAAACATTGAACATTTATAATTTAAAGGAAGAACACACTGGTCAATATGTATGTATATTAGGAGATACTGTTACAGTTCCTTATTATCTAACTGTTGTTAGTGGGACTAGCAATATAAGACAGGTGACCATACAAGAGTAAACACTTGAAAAAGATGTCAGAGAGACCATCTCTATATATTGCAGGTTCATTCAGATAAATCAAAGGAAGGTCCTTTTGCAAAAGAAATAGAAATGATAGAAAATCATGACCTAATGTTAGATACTGAATGGAGTGAATGGTCATCATGTAGTAGATGTGATAAAATTGGGAGGAGGCACAGAATTGGTTATTGTATAGTTTTATATCAGCCAAATAATAATAATATAATAAGATCAAAACACGAATCAATTGGAGAAACTATAAAACATGTATGCAAAGTGTATAATTATATAAAAATTATAACAGTAGATTCACTTAAAATCAAAATAAATATTATGTTTTATAGAAATAATAACAATCAGTATAAAATATGTTTTATTTATTATAGGCTCTTTTTAATGAAAGCTACCAACCTACTTTTAAATCAAAAAATGGCAAAAGTGGTAAGAACGACAATAAAGTAAGCAAAGTTCATATTGACTTGCTGAAAATTTTTGTATATGGAATTCCATGTAGATCTCATATACTTCCAATGCCAATTAAAGATCTTGCTAGTGTAAAGAAAAGGCAGGATGAAATTATGATTGGATATTGTAAAGTAAGTGTAATTTTTATACCTATAAATAATTATCCTAAGGTTTGTCACCCATGGTTTAGGGTGACAAAGGCCAAAATATTCTTTCTCCGTATGTTTAATATGCACTCTGTATAATAATTCAGTTTAAAACATATTTTTAATTTTACATGACATGAAAAAATGTGTTTATTATATTAATATTATTATATTATATATAAGGTAAATAAAACACTAGGTTTGTAATTTCACTGATTTTAATGTCGAAACATATGTCGCAGTTTCGACATTAAAATCAGTGAAATTACAAACCTAGTGTTTTATTTACCTTATATATAATGGAATTTCACCATGTATCAGCCTCGTCAATTCAATATATAGAAGTCCCTTCTTGTAAGAGTTATATTAAATGTAATAAAACTTCTAAAAAAATGAATCCATATACTTTGTTTTAACCTTAAAGATATGGTTAGTCTTGAAACCCTAAATAAACCCCTTACTGCACAATAAAATGCTATTAAATAAATACATATATTAAAACCGTGAATTAAATTACCTTGCGAATTCTATGATTCTAGATGAATGTGACGATTCACATTTTAGTACAGTTTTTTTTTTAAATATAATCATGGAAATGGGGGATAGATAAACAAAGATTATTTAATGCCTTCTGTAAGATATTTTAGAGTCTTTGGCAATTACAGTGCAGAATAAAAGACGATATTGGCATCACCTAAAACATTCCACTAATTTGTGGTTTATATAATAGGATGCATTTTATCATCCTGACATGTTTTGAATTTAAATTAATCCCATTTTAAAGGAGTATAAGGTAATAACTAAAAAAAGCGGTATCAATTTTGAAAATTTGGTCAAAATGAAACTGCTAATAAAACATGAAATACACTAACCTTTGTCCCATCAAGCGTGTAGTTTAGGAGGTATTAATTTTATAAAATTAAACCTAATTAAAAGGTATGTAATGAAATAAAGAAGAGAAAACATGCATCTGGGTAATGAATCTAAAATTACATAATTATAATATAGACATCATATTTTCTTGAAAATTAAGAAATTTTAGTAAACCATCTATATATATATATATATATATATTAATATCCATTGTATATATAATAGAGTGAGAAATATTAAGGATATAGTTACTGAAGAATACAAGTATGTTGTTCATCAATAGTTCTTATTATTGATGATCTTAAAGACCACAAGTGATTAGTGGTCAAAGGAAGAAAAGAAGAATTAGCAGAAACAACATGTTAAACTATTATTTAATGTACATCAAACTTTGTATTTAGAAATTAATTGAATTTTGATAACCAGTTTTGATCATTTTTGGATTTCATCAGCATAACACAGTTGAAGCCAAGGAAACAGATTTTTGTAAACATAGTTTTACTTTTTAACTCTCTAGGTGTTGTGTAAAGTATTTTTCTTTTAAAATTGCTTAATAATTCTTTCATTCACATATTATAACCTTTATTTAAAAAACCTGATTTCATCTCTTAATATTTGGTTTAATTGAATATTATTCAATTCATATCAACATCTTATGATCTCATAATGTCTACAAAATGTACAATTTGTATAATTATTTTCTATAGTTCAGGTTTTTACCACTATCATCATAGCTTATCAATAATAAAAAATCAATACAATTATTTGTAGGTCCCTTGTAAACCACAAGAAGTATTTGAAGCCAAAGACAAAAACGGAAAAGTGATAGAGACTGCTAATAATTCTGCAGGCATATACTCCTTGCTTCAAGGTTTACCACCAGTGGCCCCACCTGTTGAGAGGAGATTGCAATATGAGAAACTAGGTGTAAAAGTCATAATTATATGTCCTGGGTAAGTTAAAAATCAATTTAAAAATGACTAAAGTTAGAATACTAACTTACTTTTTTCAGAAACTTGAACAATGAGTCACCTATTCTGTGGCAAATTGATTCAAAAAATGTTGTTCCAGATGTAATAGCCGAAGAATCCAATGATAGAATTACCGTTACCTTATTGGATAGAATTGTTATTGCCAAATCAAAAATTTCGGATTCTAAACTGTACAGGTATTTAATATAGAAGAATTTATTTGATGTTGAAAAACTTTAATATTCATCAACTGTTAATTTTTTTGAACATCAGTTATGTTTTTATACCACAACAATATGGGCTGCTGACTATGTTTACTTTAATTTTATGAGGCTGACAATGTTTGCTGAAAATGCTTAAAATTAGTAATCAGATTTCTAGAAATACATTTGTCAACTTCCATAGACTCTCTGAGAATAAACCTCTGAACCTTAAAGTCTGAAACATGTTAATAAAAGTTTGGGACACTATAAACAGAAACCTGTTTAATCGTCATAGAAAATCAATTACAGACATTAATAATAGACATCCTTATTTATCTATTCAGTTAGTTGAAAAATTAGCTTCTTATATCAAAAGATTTTCAATGAGGTTATCATCCTAATAGATCATTGCCATTAAATTTGTACATTTTATGGACAATATACACAATTTAACACATTCATAAAACCTCTAAATTTTCTTCATTTCTCAGTGCAATCTATAAATCTTGTATTTGTTTCTCATTTATCACTTGGTGAAACATTATTTTAATAATAGGTAATTGATTAAAAATTCACTGTACACTTGGTAGTTGAGAAGAAAATGCAGTTTACTTTTAACCATCACATTATGTTATTTGGAATGGTGGTAATTCTGTCAGTATTTATTTACGTTTTTATAAAGGCATTTTTCGGAAGAAAGTATGTAAAATTAGCATTTTGAGGTACTTACCACTGGACCCTCAGATGGTTTATTTGACCGGAATGTTGGAGGAACCATCTCTGGTGTTAAACTCGGAGGAGGGTTCACCCCTTTTAGGCAACGGGCAACAAACCACATGGCTAGTGCAAACTGTTCATTATTCAGTTTTCCACTTTGGTTGATATCACATAGTGCCCTAGAAAATCATTAATTAATAGTACTGTGGTATTAATAGATTATAATAAATATGATGATCGGAAATTCAAGGCAAAAATTTATTATAATTTTATATTGTTTTCATTATTCTATTTTAGTACTGTGTTTGGGCAAACATATTGTGAAAAATATTCACTTGAAACAATAAAAACTAAGTTATTGTAAATATTAAGTAGCCAAAACCTAAAAGAATAGAATTTCAGGTTCAAAACTTCCACAATTTATTGTTTAATGTGAAATAAAATGATCTAGTTTAATAAAAACATAAATACTTTTTAATCAAATTTGAATATTTAGCTTGACTAAAAGTAAGGAATCTTAATAATTTTGAACATACCATATATGTGCAAGAACCTGTTGTGGAACACCAGACTGCAAAAACACATCTTTAATCTCCTGCCCAGAGACAAACCCATCCTTATCGACGTCGCTCTTGATAAACAGTGCATCAGACTTTGCCTTCTCATCACTGGTAACAACCCAGTTGACAGTGGGTTGAACGGATTGTACGGGTCTGGCCGGCGCAGTGGTTGCGGGTATAAGAGGAGCGGGTTGGATTGGTTGTGATGGTGGTATGGCGGGTCGTGATGGTATCGCCGACATAGGAGGTATCGACGTCATGGGAGGCGGGGGCATTTTGGGTTTTACGCCGTCCAGGCCGCCTATCAATGGCGCATTCATGGGTGTGGAGCCTTTCCGCTTAGCGGATGGCATTAATTCTGGAGGTAGAGTACTTGGTATAGCGTATTTTTCCAAAGCCTTGTAAACTAGATGCATTGCCTAAAAACAAAGAAAAATGCCACCTACTTTACAACAAATTAACAAATATTTTGTTAAAAATTGAGTAAATTGAAGTAATTAATTCCAAATTCCAAGTTATATGACCTTACAACATGACACCTATAGTAACGTATTCACTATATATTATATGCGCTCTTAATTGCAATACAGAATCTTATAAGTTAATTCTAAATTTAATTAAATGGGAACCAATATGATCATATATAGCAAACAATTAAACATAACTTTTTTCCAAATGTTATATTCACTTCCATCATTTCATAATTTTGCTTCCACAAAAACCAAGAAGTTGATAATAACTTACTTTTCTAAAAATTGTCAATTGAATTGCTTAATAATAATACACAAATTATTTTATATTTAAGTATAAATTACTTAGTTTTTAATCATCTAACAACTGTACTAATAGTCAGAGATTAATTCTCGGATTTTAGAATCCTAGATTCATTGCGAGATTTAGTAACTTTTTTAGTAACATTTGAATATCACTGGTTTTACGTTGGTGTCACGGAACAGCTGACGTGATTGTCAGTAAAGAAGAACGTGAAATGTTTGTTTGCAAAGTTAGTTTGTGTGATAAGGGACAAGGAATAAGCATTGTTTTTATTTAATCAAGATTAAAGTAAGTACAGTCAATAATTATTTTCAATGAAAATTGTAGAATTATTTTCATTTAATGTTTTTGCAAACAAACTTTGCACATGCTCCTCAACTGACAATCACGGGTTATATTGACAATACCATCAGCTGTTCCGTGATACCAACAAACCAGTGATATTTAAATGTAACTAAAAAAATACAACAATTAATCTAGGATTCAACAATCCGAGAATTAATCTCGATCTACTAGTACGGCTTTTAGACTATTATGTTTTTTTTTAATTCTTCATAAAAAATTGTCATTAGTTTTGGTTTAAGAATTACATCATTTTATAAAATATTTTATATTATGAATATACATTAAGTGGTAAATATCCTTTCAATTTATCTCATTTCAGAAAACTTCCTTTGGAAACAATTCTTATTGGAAATTTTATTTTCATTATTTTCTGTCGATGTTTATAAGAAGAACCTAAAATTAAAATACTTACAGTGACAAATTCTGCTCTATCTAACATGCCATCTTTGTCTTGGTCAGCCAAGTCCCATATTTTACCAAGTGTTTCTAAAGGTAACTTGGAATCCATTAGAACACCTTTAACCTGTAATAAAAAGATAACTTTTGAAGCCATTTAATAATACTTTTATACAAATACTATCGTTTTAAATGACACTTTATTTTAAAAATGAAATCGCGAATTCTTTTTGTTTTCCAAGAGGCACTTAACCTTTAAAAGGCCAATTTTAAATTGCTCTTATATCATCCTGACCTATAAAATTGTATGAATAATGTACAACATGCCTACAGGTGGGTAATCATCTTTTTATATAAAAATTTCCTTTTATAATAACTTAATAATATTAATCATGCTTTACTGATCTAATTCTTGTGAGAAAATAGGCTGGTGTTTTTTTTATGTAAGAACAGTGAAAGAATGAATTATTCATACAATATTAATTATGAATAGGCTAGTCAATATAAAATGTTGAATATTAAAGAAACAAAGACACTCCACTCCTGCTTTGTTGTCTGTGGATTCTTAATTCATTCATAAGGAACAAAAGAAAACTTATAATTTAAATTATTAATTAATTTTCTACAACCACCTAAAGGACTTTTAATATAACTGATTGAAGTTAGAGGCACTTATTTCATTGTACCTCCATCAGTTAATTAATGCTAGTGTTGCAGAACAAAATAGGGACAATTTCATAAAAGCTGGAGTAACAATTATGAAACATTTAAAAGAATTGGTTTTAATGTTTTTTTATATACATAAATATTCAGAAAGATTGAAATATTGAGGATTAATTAATATTAAATATACCATAGTACAAGCAATCTGTCAACAAAAATCATCTCTCAATATTACTCATGTATATGATTGAAATTGCACATTTTTATAAAATATATTTATTGTGTTATTTTAAATGTTCAATTATTGAAGCAATAAGATAGAAAATTTATCTTTATTAATAATTTGCTCACTTATATCTCGGTGAAACAATATGAAATAATAGGTAAAGAATTGATAAACATTTGGTTTGTTTTACTAAATTAGTGAAAATTAATAAATAAAACCTTTATTAAAGTATCAAAATAATTGATTATCCTTTGGAAACCATTCATTTGAAAAAAAACTGTAGCTAGCATTTCTATCATTCTTGAATAGAAATCCATAGATATTCCTTATTCTGGCATAATTCCAATTTCAAGTTACTGCAACTCATCTCTGCAATATAGATTTTATCAACCTAGATAGAGATTGATGACATTAAATTCATTTGTTTCATTTTATATTCATTATGAGAAAACATACAATGTATTGTAAATAATAAAACTTAGTACAAAAGTTTTATGAAGATAATATATTGCAAAATTATATTATGTATATAATTGTAATAAAATGAATTACATTGAAATTAAAAAAATCTTAAAAATACACTGATACAATTGTATAATTTCACAGTGGCCTTAAATTAAATACAAATGCTGTATATTACTCTTAGTTTGTTTGAGAAAGCAGTCCCATATTTTTCAGTGGCATTAGGAATTATTTACAGATTATAAGACCAGCTCTAACTCATTATAAAAACAAGTGAACTTTTTATGCCTGTTTTTGCTTAACAATAATCCAAGAGATCGAAATTATAACATTTGAGAATCATCTTAATCATAAAATATATTAAAATCCTTTAGTTCGTTGTAGAAAATTAAATAATAAATTTAAAAATACGTTTTCGTATTTTATTTTTTATCTCTTACATCGTGTTAATATAATCGGAATGAAGTTATAGTTATAAGACATTCGGTATAGTGGCAACAATGCTATTAAAATTGCTTTGTGTAAAAGATAAATATGATATATAGTATACCTTTCTACGTGTAATCAAAATTTTAAAGTAATTTACTAAACTGTCCGTTTATTTTAAAATGAATCTATTATTTACAAGCATAGCAGGTATGAAATAAAATATAAAACTAAAAATATTACCTTATTTCCAGGAATCATTCCATTGATAGGTTGCAAGGATTCAAACAATTTATCATACTTTTCCCTCTCAGCAGGCTTCACAGTCCAGTCAACAGCAGAAGGTGGTAGAGAGGTTATTAGAGGAGTATTAGTAGGTAAAGGTGGCTTCTTCGGCTTAGGTAATGGAATATCACCCTAAAAAGATTATCACATACAAAACCTCATTTAATACAATTTATTTTTTAATCTTACCATTTTGGGTGGAGCCATTTCCATATTAATATTCACCATATTGATATCCTTTCCGGCTTGGGCAAGGGACACAAGTTTCAAGGCAACAAACATGCCAGTCTTATCCAGGCATCCCCGCCCTCCTGGATCTGACAGGTCCCATATCCTCGACAAGACGACATCGCTCAGCCCAGACTTTTTGAGGAACCTTGCTGCCTCCATGGCCCCCACAGTTCCGACTCCATTTGGATCAACCTTAAAATAATGTTTAATGATGTTGATAAAAGTAGGCTAATTGAGTCTAATTATAGTAAAATATTAAATGGATACTTGATCTCACTTAAAAAATGCACACAAGGTTAAGGGTTTATTTATTGGAGATAATGATATAAATAGCACTCGTATTAAATATGTACTGATCAATTGAAAATTGGTACTTTTAAAATATTAAGCAATTAATTACGTTTACATATAAAGGTACTTTAGTTTAGTACAGTAAAAGCTTTCATAAATTAATAGATGGTTTATTAAGCAATCTACATTATTTATACATTTATTGCATAGACTCGTAACAATTGTTTCACCATATTTTTGGCTTTCAGTCGAATAAAGAAGCTGAAACAATTGTTGATAGTCCAAGCAATAGTTTTGAAAATTAAAAAAATGTTTTTACTTTACATGTAAAAAGTAAGGATGAATTCAACATATTATTGTTTGGTATATGCAGAAAATTTCAAATATAGATAGATAGATATTACAAATGTTATATCCTGCTATTTATTCATATTAAAAAGCATACACTCGTATATCTATTTAATTCTATAATGTATACAATTTAAATAAAAAAAGAAATAATACAGTTCTATTATTGTTTAATGTATTGGATTATTGTAAAAATGTACATCTAGTGAATAAAAACAATTTGTGAAGAAAGTGATAATACTTTAATTACAATTTATTGGATTATTGTTTATTTTGTCGTATTTCTATAAATAGTCTATTTGATGAATTATAACAATATAATTAAAAACTTAGTGTGTAATTACAAAATTATTCCTTATAATTTTGTGAAACAATTTTAAATTAAAAAGAGTAACATTATTATTATTTACAACATACATACAAAATAACATCATTAAAAATAAGTGAAAATAAAGGGAAGATGTTATCATTAACATTTTCTATTGGAAAAATTCAAATTCAATTATCTAAAATTATATACAGAACAATTATTGAGAAAAATATTTTAAATTTTATATTCATGAAGAATAATACAAAATATAACAATGTAAGTCAAAATTATAATTTAAAATATTACAAACTAAACAATACATAATATTATCTACCAATTTCATTAGTTAATGTGAATAGTTTTAAAATGGTATATTTTATGTATAAATAATGGAATTTTACAAGTTATTTAAAACAATAAAATTTCTAATAGGTTTAATATTATATTTGGGTTATACATAAACTATACATAAACATAAGAAATTCATTTAACAAAGCGCTTAAATGCCTGCGACAAGCTATTAAAAAACAATGAAAACGATCTATTCTCAAACGTATTGTCACTGAGAAATGGATAAAGAAAATATCCAAACAAGAAAAACAATGACTAATATTTTTGATATATCTTATAGGTAAAAGTTAAAAAAGGCTTTCAAAAACATTTCTATTAAACCAATAATTTATATATTCTTAAAATATAAATTTATTTATTTATATGATAGTTATTCTAATGACAGTTCATAGCAACTATTTATTATAAGATATTAGCTGCTTGTTTTTCACTTTATTTTAAATTTATATTATAAATAAAACTTAGAAAACCAATGAAAATATGCATCTAAATAATCCGAATTAAGTGATATAATAACTTTAACTTTATTCCGATTATATTAACGCAACGTATGAGATAAAAATCAACAACACAAATTTTACAGTAAATTCCCTATGATACATACGGTATATGTGTTAAAATAGTTTCATGTTGAATTAGAATACCTAGACCTTAAATAATGGATAAAAGCATATGCACAGTTAATATTTAATGATTATTAGGTGATGTGAACTTATTTCAAATTAACAATAAATCATATAAATTATTAGATTTCTAAAAAACTATTCATGTAACGTTTAAATAATTAATATACTACAGAAAAAAACAAAATGTAACACCTACAATATCTTAATAACAAGTGTTTAAATGAATATCGGGGTTGTAGAGCATCAAGATAGGACGTACCAGTAATAGTTGCTTCTCCAAACAAAAAATTAATAATGATTTCAAGTACGACAAAGCATTAAAATCCTGATATTCATTTAAAACTTCAATATTTTATTGATTTAGTAATAAAGTAAGTAACATAAGAGATAATGTTACTTCTTTTTGGGGCATTTTGTAATAAACTGCCGAATTCAGACATACCAATGCAGAACACCAAACAGAATGAAAACGATGTATTTATTGATAATCATTAAACGCAGTGAAATATTAAATTAATAAATTAAAGTAAAACTATTTATTTAAATTTTATTCATACATAAATGGTAATATAAGTGAGTTGTATAAGATTTAATTCTTTAAAAAGAAGTCAGAATAGAAGTTTAGCAATATAATTGATATAAAGTAAGGTTGCTCTCATATGATGTTTCCTTCATTCTTCATATTTTATGCCATAATCATGTCAAGACAGTTAAAGCGAATTTATAATGAATGGAAACAAGAAAATATAAACGAGGCGTTAAGCAAATTATCAGAAGGAGTTATTGGATTCAAAGAAGCCCATCGACAATATAATATCCCTTAACCATTGTCATTTTAAAGGATTAAATAAGAATATAAAATTTGGAAGGCCTAAGGGTATAAACTAAAAAATATGGAGTTGGTTGTGCACATTCTCAATTTAGAATCAAGCTTTTTGGAACTTTAAATGAAAATACACTTCGTTGATATCACACACAGGATTTATTACGTGACTATAGTTTCAACCTTTAAAAGGCCATTATCAAACGTACTGTACACTTCGTTGATATCACACACAGGATTTATTACGTGACAAACGTACTGTACGTTTGATAATGGCCTTTTAAAGGTTGAAACTATAGTCACGTAATAAATCCTGTGTGTGATATCAATGAAGTGTATTTTCATTTAAAGTTCCTGATTCAAGATGTATCACAAAGTGATGGCTTCAATCATTAAACATATTATTCAAGCTTTTTGGGATTACTGCAACTGATCTAAGAAAACTTGCTTATCAGTTGGCAGAAAAAATTAAATTACAGCCGTTTCAATAAAGAAAAAGTGATTGCAGGGAAGAAGTGGTACTATAAATTCATGAAGCATAATCCTTGTTTATCTTTACGTACTCCAGAAGTAATATAAATGGCCAGGGCCAGGGCTTTCAATTAAAAAAGTGTTTATGGATTCTTTGATAAATATGGATTATCCACTGTTCACAAACCATCCAAAATAATTGCCCGGAAGGGCAAACACCAAATTGGTGCACTTATAAGTGATGAAAGGGATTTGACCACTACATGTGTATACTGTATGAATGTTGCAGGAGAATACATACCTCCTATGTGAATATTTAAACGCATGCGGATGAACGATTCCTTAAAGAAAGGAGCACCATCAGGTACTGTATTTGGATGCTCTAAAAACGGGTGGATAAAGTAAGAACTTTTTGTTCAATGGTTATTAAGTATACAAAGTTGGAGAATACTAACAATAAGCAAATACTTCTTCTTTTGGATGAACACACTACTTATACAAAAAATATTGTAGCTATAGAACTAGCTCGGAAGTATGGCATTTCATGCTCATAAAACCCATTGTTTTCAACCTTTGGACAATCTTTTTTTTAAATCTCTAAAAACCAATTATAACGAAGCTTCAACTTCTTGGTTAAGAACAAATCCTGGTAACACAATTAAACTAACTACTATGTCAGAACTGTTTGGAATTGCATATTAAAAATCAGTTCGTATAAATATTGCTTTAAATGGTTTTAAATCTACTGGCATTTTACCATGCAATAAGCATGAATTTGATGACGATATTTATGCTTCCTCAGTTGTGATTGAAAACTCTTTACGCAGTATTCCATTGGACATCAATAATCAAGAAATAAAACTGCAATTAAATGGTTTAGCTAAGATTCCTATAATAAACCAAAGCAAAAGGTTCTATAGATGTTCTGATGTTTAATTGAACTCCTAGGTACGACTTAGGATATAGGTGGTACGACTTAGGATATAGGTGGTACGACTTAGGATATAGGTGGTACGACTTAGGATATAGGTACGACTTAGGCTATAGGTGGTACTACTTAAGAAACAAGTTGACTTAGTTAAACCGATGTAAGCTTTTAAAGATTTAGTTTTTTACGTGAAAATATATATAGATTTTCTAGTTTCGTTATAACACTTCTACTATTAACAAAGGTCTCAATAACACATTTAATTTAAATTTATTTGATAAATCCTAAGTTTTATTCAGTTCTTTTCTTAGGGGGTACGACTTAAGCAACCTCACCCTAATTTCAAAATTAATAAATTAAGTGGCAATATACAATATCAATGATTTAAAACACATTGTCATATATTCAATGACATTAGAAGCTTTACACCAAGAAGGAATGATTTTTTGGAATTCATTTTTTGGCAACAGAGTCACTATATTTAAAACATACATTGATAACAATTTCAGCCTTGTGCCTTTTATATTTACTGTGACAAAAAAAAAATGATTTCACTTTTTCTTTTTTAATAAAACTATTTATGATTTTGACCTCGAATTGTTGCTTATCGATGAAAATATGCATCTAAATAAACCGAATTAAGTGATATAATCGAGAATCGAGATGTCGGTATGTCTTATCGCCTACCGTATTAATTCCACTGCAACGACTGTAATGCCAGATATGGACAGTAGAAGGTAGAGAAGCAAGAAGAAGACCAATTGGTCAACCAAGGCGTACTACAGAAGAAGGTAAGGCCGTTAGTATATGAACCCTATATCGCCGTATTCAATCCTTTGGCCCTCTTTCATACCGTCCAAGATTAGTGATTCCTTTGACAGCGAGGCACTGTCGCCAAAGGTTGGATTGGCACAGAAAACGGCAACATTGGGAGGCAGAATGGCATGATGTCGTATTCAGCGATGAATCACGATTTTGTCTAGGCACGCATAATGGCCGAAAAAGGGTACGACGCTATCGTGGAGAACGACCTAATCTTAGGTTTGCTATTGAGAGGGGGGCTATTGCTTATGGTAGTCGATCACCTCTTTTATTCATTCGAGGCAGTATGACAGCTGAGCGTTGTATTGAAGACGTCATACAACCGACTTAATTGCCTTATTTAGATGGGCGTCCAGACGTACTTTTTCAGTAAGATAACGCACGTCCCCGTATTGCTCGTCGAATTATGAACTTTCTTCATGAAGGTGTTAATGTTTCGCCGTGGCCGCTCCGTTCGCCGGACTTAAATCCCATTGAACATATGGGATAACATGGGAAGAAGACTATTCTCTTTGCACCGTCCTCCGCAGATTCTAGCACAGTTGATCCATGAAATTCAAGTTGCTTGGAACAAGATGCCACAAGAAGACATCGATCATCTCATTTTGTCGATGCCCAAACGTCTACAAGAGTGTATACAGCAAAGGGGTCACCAAACACATTTTTTTTTTTAGATTGTTTGTTAGAAAAATTTCTTGAAAATGTGATCATTTAATTCTTGATGTAAGGCTACCATGTTGGTAAAAAATCAAGTTAAGTAAATAGATCCTTCTAAGTGTAACGTTTCATGTCATTGAGTATATATTATAAATTATTTGGAAGAAACAAATTTCATTTTGTAATGTTTTAACCAATATCAAATCATTCAAATAATAGTTCAAATAGTACATAAAAACTGGATACAAATTCACTACACCACCACTTCAATAAACAAGGATCAGAAGAATGAATGTAGATGGTACAGAACCTTTTGCAATACTGCTAATGCTGCAGCAAAGTATAATTTGTATATCATTAGAAATGTTATGTGAATTAAATGTAAATTAAAACATACATTACATAAGAAAAATTACAAAAAGGCTTCTTCCACTTTTTTCATTTAATTTTAATTTATAATAGAAAGGCGAATATAATTATTCAAATATTCCTTGAATCTAACGCTGGCGGTGGGCATATACGGTTGCTAGCGTGAGCGCAGCATTATTAGTCCTGGTCATCAATTGGATGGGTGTACCAATCATTCGCCATTGAAATACAATTGAGATACAATAGGCGCATCAGAAGTATGAAGGTGAACATTTTAAGTAATAAGTTCATTTGCACAAACATAAATACAACACACGGCGGAAAAACCACGTGGTCGTTAACCAAACACTACTACTACTACTATTCCTTGAATATAATTAACAGGATTTCTTATATAATCATTTTCTCAGTTTATGGATTGGAAGAGAAATCGATTTGGTACATTCTAAACTTCATAATGATGGTAAACAAATTAAAATATTAAAACATTATGTAAATTTATTTGTGAACTTATTTGTATTAAATAAATTTAAAGTGTGAAACAACTGCTTCAATATGGCATTAAAGATAATATTTATTTCATTGTTCTGATTACTTTGTTAACAAATTTTTAATTTGCCTGTATAAAGTAGTGATGGTGATAATTTTGTATTCACTTTTGCAGCAATGATTTGTACAATAATTTTGTGTAGCTTATTTTAAATTGGTCTTACCATGTATTCCTTTAATTAAATTATAAATTGTATATTTTAAATGTACAAAATTTAAGTGCCACCAATGATGTTAGTGATGATAAAAAGATATAGACACACATCCAGTTTAAAATTTTGCCTTAGTTGCCAGATTTATTTTTTTGATTAACATTAAACCCTATGGGTTTCAAATTAAATCTTTATGCCAGTTATAATATTTTTTTTATTAGACTAGGGGTAATTTTAGAGAACATTAGGTAACAATGTTGAAATTACATATAAACAAAAACGCTTATTTTGTTGATATCACACTTTTATTTTTAAGTGGCTGGAGTTTCAATTATTTTCAAATCTGAAGTTAAACTTTAAATCGAGTCACTTAAAAATAGTTTAACTTGTTTGAAAATGATCAGTTAATGATCAAAACTCAGGTCACTTAAAAATAAAAGTGTGATATCAACAAAGTAAGAGTTTCTGTTTATATTTCCAAGATGTATCACAAAGATATCTAGTTCTATGAACTGATATGATATTTAATTACAATCAAATCTGACTTACAACACTTAACTTAAAACCTTATAATTAATTGACTTCATGTTTGAGATTAGTTGCCAGGGCAACACAAAATATAATTGAAAATAGCTAATTGGAATAATTACTTGACTTTCTGTAAACCTACTCCATGTGTTACATATTTTAATTTGTATATGTTCTTTTCTCTAGTTCACAATATTCTTTTATAATTGTAAGTAAGCAATATGTCAATCATCGAAAAAGGTGTTGTTATCCTTTCGTATGATTGACATGTTGCTTACATATAATTACAAAGGATGACAGTCAAGTACTAATAGGTAATTTAGTTAAACAGTACACACCCAATAATCAATAACATTGAATTTGTTCTAAGAAAAGAAATTTTTAATATTTAAATTAATCCATTGTTTTTTATTAAATTCAAGTATATCTAAAAATAATTTAAGCATTCTTTTGAAAAAAGACCAATTAGAAAAAACAAACTAATATAAAAACAAAAAAGTTGAAAATATTTAAATATTTCTACTTCTCAAAAATTGTTTCTGCCTCTTCCCCATTTATAAGAATCAGTGATCAAAAATTATTTGTTTTTAATAAGAAGATAGGTGATTATTACCTATTTTATTATTAATATGATTAATATGTGCATAAATATTAATTATATGTACTATTTAATTTAATATTTTCACAGATGTGGTTATACTACAGTAGAGGTAAACACTTTAGAAAGATGGCAGAGAGCGCATTGAAACATTTTGAACATAATTTACAAACCACACATGGTATAACCCAAAAACAATATTGACATAAAACAGTATGTGATAATCTCCACAATGTAACAAACATATCATTCCAATTCATTATGATTATAGGTGGCTTTAGATCTTACTATAACTGAAAAATATTGTTATTAATTATTTATACTGTATGTCTCAGATGAGCAGGTATGATATGGAATTTACAAGCAAAATTTGTATTGTTAATTTTTATCTCATACATTGCATTAATATAATAGGAATGAAATTAGTTATTATATGAGTTAAAAAATAAAATTGTATTATTTATAGTTTTCAAATAGTGTGCTAATAATGTAAAATCTTTTAAATAGGGAAGAGACAGATGGTCTATAGCCCAATCCGACTGAGTAACCCTATTGTTTATTACTTGTATGTTTCATTAATTGTATAAATGTTATAATTGTTCGAATAAAGATGTTATTCTCTCTCTCTTATAAATATCATACATAACTTTATCAATTACCATTATATTAATATTTATAATAATAACAACAAAAAGTGCAAATTACTTGGAATTAAAGTGTAAATTAAGTTAGCTGCAATTCCAAATATTAACAGTTAGATAATAATAAGCTAAAGGTAAAAAAAAACATAAGTACAAGTATATTAAAAAAATTACACCAATAAAATTATTTGTTTTAATTCAACCAATATAATTAGTGCTAACATTTGTTAATAATGTTAAAGTTATTATTTGTTATTATTTCGAATATGATCAATTAGATTTTAAATTTTAGCTTTTCCATTTAAATATTGTATCTTAACAAAAAATACAATTTGCTTTGTTTAACAACTAGAGTTAAATAATAACTGAAAATTTAAAAACAGTCAATTGCATTTTTTACATAAGCGTAAATGAACCAAGCTTTATGCAAGTACATATATACTATTTACCCTTGTGTTTAATTTCAAGGCAACCGCAATAACGTTTACGATCTGATAAGATGAGTACTTACATAATTGTAATATGCTTCAAATATGGCACTATTAATTCCAGCCACCTAAAAAAAATTAATCCATATTAATTTCAGTTGGTATTAGCTAGAGAGAATAAAATGAATGTAAGCCCCTGTTAATCAGTGAAATCAATTGATTATTTACATAATGTGGTAAGCAAGGTTGAAATTGCAACTAAACTTGGTTATATGAACACAGATTTGCACAATTTTAATCCACTTACATATTGGCAGTTCATATTAGGATTGATTTGATGTTCACTATAACCAAATTCGGGTGTTCGAGATCTCGGAAACAGAGAGTATAAACAATTATTTACAAGTAGATCACAGAATCATTTTCATTCCTTGTGCTCGGTATATTGATTATGGGAATGTGAGGATATGAAATTAAAACAATAACTGATTTTATTATACAATTAATTGATTAGCACATTTAAGAGATCAATTAGTTAGAGATGGTAGCCTGATTTCAAAGAATTTACAAGAGAGATAATTTACTCGTTTAATAGTGAAACATCACTGGGGAGAGACAATTTCTTGAAGTATGAAGCTAAATTTATAAGCAGATTTTTATTATGGTTGTGGATTGATTACTTTTCCTTGGCCGACTGTAAAACGACGGCATTAAATATTTAAGAGACGGTAATTTGTGGATTAGTTTGAATTTTGGAACGGGGCACGATTATTTGACATTTATATTGACGTTTCCAAGAAATGTCACTTCAAGACTGATGGGGGCACAGATGCATTCAACAGTTGCCTTTAGAGAGCAACCGGCGGCTGAATTAACACTAACACAATATTTAACAGCTGTAGTATTTCATGTTTTTCAACGGAAAGCAATAATATCGGTTATATCTATATATACGCCGCCCACCGAACTGTCATGAATCGTGAGTAACGTTGTAAGGTTGAAATAGTTTGAAATCCTGTATAACTGGGGGTTTAAGAGGAATGACACTTTTTTATTAAGATGGTATGCACTCGGCTGTGTCGGACACGACGGAATTAATTGACAAAATGCCACAATTATGTCAAAATTTCGAGGCAAGTACCTGCGTTGGTGACGGCAAGGCGGCCATCTTTCGAATACTGACTGGAACGAATTTATTGGTCGATTTTTTACTGTGTCAACCAATCCGCGCACCAATCAATAATGAGATGATGCCAACTGAGAAAAAATAAAACACTAGGCGTTCTAATTAACAAAAATTAAATCCTGGAATCCAAAATATACTAACAATAAAAATAATAATCAAATAATAATTTATAAATAATTAAATAACCACGGCTAATCAACTATATTGTCCTTTTATGGATAAACGTCGGCGCATGTCGTGGTACCGCCGAAATGCGAGTAAAGCTCCATCGAATCGGTTTTGATGCACTATTTGTAATTAAAATTCACGTTATTTCAGACTAGTTCTAACGATTCTTTGAAACCTCTAAAGTATATTACGCACACATTTTCCATTTTATATTATTCCTGGTTTAACATACATATTTTTTTAAATATTTGCAATCAATAATCATTTTTTAAAATATAATTTTATTATACGAGATGTCAACATTAGGAAAGGCCTGGAAGCATAAAATATACGAATATAGTAGAAGTAGTAGTAGTGGTTGGCTATCGACCACGTGGTCCTACCACCGTGTGATGTATGTGTGTAAATGAGCTTGTTAGTTTAAAGGATCGCCCCGTCACTCTAAAGCACCATTAATTATATCCCAATGGTGAATGGTACGGGTCACCCATCCAACTGCTGGCCCGCACCAACGTTGCTGCAAGTTAGTTCGAGGCCGCAACCGAATGCGTCACCACCGGCGTGTTATACGAACATATTTAAACTTTGTATTCATGCGATCATAAAGTAAACATTACTAAGAAAATATCTTCCGTCATTTTATAACTTTTTTTATTGTTTTCGTGAAAAAAATAATATGAAACTAAAAAACTCGAACTGAAAAGCTTTATTAAACATTCATACAACGGAAGTGGATGTTTCTACAGGTGTTTTTTTGTTAAATAAATATTTTTCATAAAGAAGAAAAAATTCAAATGTTACCTATTATTAATAAAATACACCAGTTACATAAAAAAAATTATATAAAATAATTGTAAAGAATTAAAAAATGATCAACTTATAAAGAATAATCTTTGTATTGAATAAAAAGTAAAATTTCGACAAAATATAAAATATTTCAGAATAGAACCGAGATTACAGTTTTCTGCAATCAAGTGATTTTGAGATGTGAAAACTCTTTACTGTATAAAATGTATTAACAGTCAAACTAAATTTGATTATTTTTCTATCAGATAGGCATAACTGTTACAGGCTTTGTTTATATTAAAACTTCAGTTGGTGAAAAGCCCGTCCGGTGTTGGACCGCGTCAATAATTGGTTCAGATTTCTTGCTATTTGGCTTTCCTGAAAAATATAGGGAAAATACTATTATGACCACATCACCATTTTTATTTTATATATGTTCCGGATGATATTTCGAAACGAAAATGTATTTGGCCGTTAATTGAAATATTTCAGACATTTTTCATAGATGCCTCACATTATAACATATTTACGTAAAAGTGTAATGAAAGGAACTTGATTTCAATTCAATTGTTTAACGTTTCAAATGTTAGGTATGTAATACATTTTTAATATTAAAAAAATCAAGTACACTTTGAAACAGGAAAACAAAATTTATTGAGTTTTAGCACTTCAAATAGTCATCAAAATGGAAGATAATCACATTCTTTTGATGAGAGTCCTGAAAATACACTATAAAGATCGTCTGCAAATACTTGATGAAGCATTGAAAGTCATCAAGGAGTACTCTAATAAACCAATGTCAAATCAAAACGAATATGATATTGTAAGTGAACTAAAAGGTTAAATAATTAATAATATTGTATTTGTGTTAAAAACATAGTCAGTGTCTAAAATCTGTGTTAAATATTAAGGTGTTTGCCATTCAATTCATACTAACATTTTAGTTATCAGTGAATTAGTAACCTTACAGTTCATTTTCAGACCTCACTCACTTTACAAAGTATGTTGAGTGATCTGCCTCCCGATATATTGAAATACTTTTTGACAATGGTACCATTGCCGAAGAATAAAGAGAACTTGGCAAAGAATAAAGATGATACTTCAAAGTAAGTAAGACATAGTAAATAATCTGCATACAAAACATTTTTTCAGTGAAAATTATCACTTCGTTTTATTATTTGTATTTATTACTCAACTCAATATAAACAGACATTAGTTTAAAGAATATATAGTTTATGTTTGATAATGACTAGTTGATAGTCGAAACTATAGTCACTTGTAATTTGTTAAATAAAAGTGGTAAAACAAAGTGATCCTGTTTTCTTTCTCCAGTATATGAAAAAGTATATTAATTATGGCAAATAGCATTATGTTTGGGGCTAATTATAGTTGTTAATTTTTAGCATAAGACCAATTCTATTAAAGTACTTAAATGAAGAAATCCCTCCACTAATACCTTTATCAAAATCTGAACCAAAAATAAGTAAGCCAGTTACAAAGGAAAATGAAGATAAAGTTGGAATAATTACTCTAAAAGAAGAACCATTCAAAAATACAGTAAATGCTTTAAAGAGGCCATTAGGGAGAAGTAAGAGAAGAGTAACAAACCGAGGACCAGTTGGTAACCATTTTCATTTGATAATAAAATCAAAACAACTTTTTTATGTAATTAATATACAATAAATAAGAAAATTTAATCTCCATTACAGAGTGTAAGAAACTATTAGATCTTTGTGCAGAGTATGTAGTTCACAACTACACTGCATTAAATCAAGATTATCAGTTGCTCAAGGAAAATGTTTGGAAGATGGTCAACAGCAATAAGTTTGAAGGTGTTGCTTTGGAACAGCTATATGGAGTAATCAGAGATTTAAATAAGAAAATAAAGTGGATGAGACTATTAAGTGCTGATGATATTACCAACGAAATAATTAAAGAAGAGTATGGTTCTAGTGAAGTTTTCGTTAAGGAAAAACATTTAGAAGAACTCCTTAAGGAAGATCCATTTGTAATTAAAGGTGAATTATTAGAGGCTGTCTCCAATTTTTGTAAAATGTAATTTTGTTAAATATTTCATTACCATAAATGATAAAATTAAATTTATATAGAAAGCAAAATTTATTATAACATATAATTAAAACACTTTAACTTTGTATAACACTGTATTTATTTTGTGACTATATACAGTGTTATATAAACAAAGTTAAAGTGTTTTAATTAGTGTTCAACATGCATAACGAAGTAGATGCCTTAAAAATAAATAATATTATAACATATTATTACTAATACACAATCAACACATATTAACATAAACTAATTTCACCTGTCAAATATTTTTCAAGACAGAATCTATAAAAAAACATCTGTATTAAGGTTTTTTTTGAAATTTTCACTTACCTTTCCAAATAGTCCATATACAACGAATCTGTGATTGACAGTTTCAATAGTAGAACTAGGCCAGCATTTAATCTTTCCAGCTGCATAATTTTGTAATTTACCACTACTCACTCAACTATCATTATTCATTTAACATGCAAACTGTAGTTTATAAAATTTAGTATATAATGCCTTTATTTGTGCAAATTACAAATTATTAAATTCCATGTAAACAAACAGAAACATAACATACAATATTCAAATTTATATAATCATCTCTAATGATTACTCATAACTAGTGATGGTTGGTGAGTATGCAAGTGAGGTAGCTATAGTAGCAGATGAGTGCAACAACAGACATTTACCATTTTGGTAACCTTCTGTCACTGCCTCAAATCACACAACACCATCAATACATCAAGTTTAATATAAAATGTTTAAGACTAGTTCACAAAGTTTGGCAGTCATTGGTTCAAACAAAACAAGAATATCAACTAACTTATCAACTGAATTGCTTGTTTAAATACTTAATGAATCTATCCAATCTATTGTTAATACGAATAAACAAGAAGAATCCAAACAAAATAGAACCTAAGGTTACAAATAGTCCAATCGCTTCAAATATTAATTTTGGAGCAAAAATATTCCACACCATCAAGTGTCGGCAGTGAATGGTCGCTGCTAACATACTACAAAATACCTGCAAAAAATCGATTAATTGTTTAACTGTAATAATTGCATATTGTTAACTTACCCGAATTGTATGGCACATTATGTATCTACAGTAGAGTTTAAAAATACTATATGTGACCATTTCATTATGGTCGTACAAAACTAAGTCACCTCTGGATAGGTCCATTTTAATTTTTTTCGAAGTTAGGGTTGGGAACATTATGAATAAACTGAATGGAACAATGACTAATAGTGGTAATGTGATTCCCATTATGATTAAAGATCCAAAAGTATTTAATATCACTAAAACAACTGGTATGATGTTGTATTTGAAAGTACCTCCAGTACCAACAAAAGCAGCTTCCCAAGCTATGTTAGGAAAGGTTGGTTGGTGACCAGTGCCATAAAACAAGTAAATAGACATAACAAACCATGTTAATAATGAAGTGCATGGTATTTCTAGTAAGGTTTCTATATTTTGAGCTCTTTCATATTGCAAAATGACAGTTAGGACTAATGTAAAAGTTGTTACGAATATAAGTGCTATACAAGAAGGCACTGCAACGTCACCCAGGACTAAAGCCCATAAGAGGATTAGGTTGATACTAACAATAACGAAAGCTGCACTGTATACAGTGGCCAGACCATAAACCATTGGTGTTTTATCACGTTTTTCTCTGGTAGCAACCACATGTTTGGCTAATTGAGGTATAAAATTTGAGGTAGACGTATCAACTTCGACTTCACTTTTATTAGATAATTGAAAAATGGCTAATGGTTGTATATACACGCTAATAATACCTAATGATGAAAGTATGTAGACAACCCAAGCCAACATATCTGGTTGCCAAGGACCCAACAATTGAGTTTTCATATCTTTAGGAAGCCGATGTAAGACCCAAAAACTCACAACACAAATTGCTGAAATTGTAGGCATATATCTAGCGAGAATAACAGTTGCAGAAAAACCATTAAGGTTGCCGCAAGCACGTAACCAAACTCTAGAAAGTAAGATGAATAAAAATAGAAAGATAGCTGTCAACACCCATTCAATTCGACCAGAGTAACTTGCTTTACTAAAACCAGAATTATCGCATCCTTGTTCTTCACGACACCTCCAGAAATAAGTGGAAAATCTCATCAAAACGCATATGAGCAATGTTAATACTATCCATTTGTTTTTCATTAAAAATTTAATTCCAAACTCCTTTGTTTTGCCTAGCTTCAAAAGTCCAAATTCTAGCACAATGATAAAAATCAAAGTTAGAGCAAAGAAAAACATTATTTTTGCCTCCTCCAGAATAAAACTATTAGAAAACAGCATTACTCCACTAAAACATAAGATAACTCTACAAAGTATATCAGTCCATTTTCTGCTTTTACTACTCTCATATAAATTCATGGAAATACTTTGAAAATATTTAACAACTGATACGGACAAAATGCAAATAGCTAATAAGCCGGACACAAAGTATGTTATATTAAAAATATCGCCAACTAACTTCAAGTAAAATGCAACTAAGCTAAAACAAATACTCACAACTATACTACCATAACATAAATAGATAAATTTTGCTGATAACAAATCCTCTAATATATTGCTGGATAAACCATCCACTATAAGAAACATAAATATTGTAATAAAAGAAATCAACAGCAAACCCCTAGCCATGCTATAAGCATCAAATTGAATCCAAACTTCTTCACACATATCCCTTATCACCTTAATATGTTCATGTATATCAGGTGCAAAAATTTTAAATTCTGATTCTGTTTTAACTAATGCTAACTTAGCTTTTAACAGATTAAATCTATCTTGTAAATCCTTCAATTTTTCACTATCGAATGTATCTGGACTTTGCTCCGAATATTCCTTTATATATCTAGCAAGTTGTTTGACGTTTGACCACCCAGCCAGTAATGAATGTTGCCAATTTAAATAGTGGTTCTTGGTTGCGGGCAAAACATCGTATACCACTGAGCCTAGGTTTGAATATGGTATAGGTATTCCAAGTATGACTGATAGGGTGGGGACAATGTCGACCTGTTTTATAGTGTCATTGTGGTTAAGGAAAGGAGGTGTTAGGTTCATCTTGGAGTGAACGAACATTGCTGCAGTTACTTCACTTTCACTTTCTCCACCATGATCACCTGAAATTAATTACATAATTAGAAAATAAATATATATTCATAATTTTACTGGAATAAGGATCAAATAATTTATATTTTTAAGAATATTTTACTTAACATTTATGTGTTATATTTGGATGAAGAAAATTTCCACTACAAACTTTTTGGGAAAACCATTCAAGATATCAAATATTATTAAGAGATTTGGATATAGACACGTTGTGTTAAATCATCATATTTTGGCCCCGGGAATCTGTGGGGCACCCTGCATATTGTAAATTTCTAAAAATTAAAGTTTTATCTTTGAAAATGATTGTAATAACAGAAACAAATGGTACAAAAGTGTTTTACTTTACCCAATATAACATTCACGCTCATAAAGAAGAAACAGATATTTTAAATACTTTCCTAATTTTAACTAGTACATTGCAATCAATGTAATAATCATCTATGTTTCTTTTAAATTTTCTGCAAATTTTCACAGATAAAAGACACATGATACATTTATATCACAGAGTATTTTTTAAGTGTAAAAAATTACCAAATGAAAATTTATAAAACAATGTTAAATATATTGAAGGAAAAGCATTGATATCGGATTGGTCCCAAATATGAAAGCTGCTAGTCCCCTATTCAATTGCAGACCCAGATCAACAAAATATGTACTTTATTATTCAAGATTAAAATTATTTAAATTAAATACCTGTTGAAGTCATTCCATGATCTCCAATAACAAATAACATTGTATTATCATCCATATCGTTAACTACTTTCCTAAAATAACAACATACAGCATTAAATTACGAACAGCAGTTTATATTCTGATAGCATACTTAATGACAGTGTTCATTTCTATGAGTTTTCTTTCCATTTCTGGGTGGTCCGGCCCATAGCGATGTCCAGCGTGGTCCACCCCTAAGAAATGTCCTATTATCAGGTGCCAATCAGTCATCTTCATTTCTTTAAATATATTATTTCTAATTCCAAGATCTACTGTATCCAAATCCCAAACATTGAAGGAGGGGAATGGGTAATTTCTTTTGAACCGGTTTGGATATAATCCATTCCATGTATCGTCTCCCATGAAAATAGCACTGTAGCCTTTACTATTAATCTACAATAAAAAATACACAATAAATTCTATAATTTAATTTGAATTTTAATATTTAGGTAAAACGAAGTCACCGTGTGTTTAATCCCAATTAAATATACTATCTGATGCTGATGTGATAGGTTGGTTGAAGTAAATAAATAATTGTAAAACCCATAAACAACCAGTAGAATTAAGTTATTGACCATGTGGGCCTTTCATCATATTATTTGTGTATTTATGTGTGTGTAAATGAGATTGAGGTGATTCTTTAAAGCAACATCACTCTAAAGTGCCATTAATTGTAAACATCTATTTAAATGCATTATTAGTATTAAGCTCTAGTTAAATGAATTTATTATAAAAGTTACTTATTTTAAAAATATTTTTTGAACTTTATTTATATTTTTCTAAATTAATTAAATAAACATTTACCTGATCAATAAGATTGTCCTCATTAATTTCATGAGTGGCAAAATTGGAACCAGCTTCTATAAAAGTAGGCAAACTTCCTGTCGTTAAGCCTTTTAATCTTTGCATGGTAGTTGTAGGCGGATCTGCTAGGAATTTGTATAACCTACTTCGTTCAGGGTATGCTTCATTTAATTCTGAGATAATAGGTAACTTATTCTGGTATGGGAGTGGATTCAACAACGACTTATTGTATACAGTAAAATCATACCGAAGAGCATCAACTATTAACAAAATCACCTTAGCTCTCGGTGGTAAACATGTATCATTAACATCATCCAAGGGGTTATATGGCCTTTCACATTGTAGATCACTGTCCGATATGCAGAAGTCATCTTTGTGTAAAACACATGTGGAGTTCTTGAACTGGGCCACTCTCGTTAGGAGGAACCCATTGGTAAATAGGAGCACTTGGGTCACAAGCAAATAGGAAAACCATATTAAAAACAAGAAGTAACACCAACGTTTTTCCATCGCCACGCGCTATCATGAATCACTGGTAAATAAAAATTATTAAAGAGTTGTGTTTATCTATGTGCCAATTCATGATAAATACAGATAGCACCTCGCGTTAATTTTAATCGACCGGCATCTAAATGAAGGATGACATGTTTGACTAAAATCAGGTGTGAAGTTGCATGTTGCAAGTATGTAAGACTTTATGTAGGCAACTTAATATACGGTTTGGATTTCGTAGAAAATACAAATTTAACTGAAATTTAAAAAATTGTTTCTATTTTTTATTAATATTGTGTGATATTTACTTTTAATAACGTCGATGCATTTTATATTTCAGGAAGATTTTTAATGTACATATTTAATTAACACGTGGTAAATATTTTTGAACTAACTTGGTTTTTAGAAACTTTATTTAGCACTTCAGCTATGCAAGTGATTAGTTAAATGTTAGTTGAGATTTTTAATTACTACTGTAAGTTATAAATATATTAACACCTACAAGGATATAAAAATATTGTGTATTTTGAAGCTTGCAGTTCATTACGAATAAATATTTGTGTTATACGAAACAAGGTTGAAAGTGTTTTTGATATAAAAAAATAGATAGGTAGATCTTGGAAGATGAAATAAATTAAAACTGGAAAAGAAATAAAGTTTTTTCAGTTTAAAATTAACAAATATTTAGAAAATCTAAATTATTTCCCTATAACAGAAAATTTAATATAATAAGCAATAAGACAATAATTATTGAAGCTATTTATCACAATTACTATAAAATCTCAATGAACAGATATTATTATACGATCACTATTTATCAAATCTTTGTACAAATAGAGATTTTATTGAAGCTCAGAAAATTAAATTGACAAATATTGTTATCATAAGAGTTTATTGTAATTGAGAAAATCTGTCTTGAAAATTGTAATAGTGACAGTAATATTGTTTATTTTGCAATATGTTTTGTTAAAACCTTAATCACAAGCTTTGATTAACCTAAATGGATATTTTTTTGATGAAGGATAATTTCGAGAAAACAAATTTTATTAATGTTTAAGAATTTGTGATTTATAATTGCAAGTATATAGTAAATATTATTCAAATAAATAAACAACAAGTAATAATTTAAAAAGTAACATGCTTGTGATGCAAATAATATTTAAATTTGTAAATACCTGAAGCAAGTAATAAATTATTTGAAATATATTGTATTGGGATATTATAATAGGTAATTATTTATTTTATGTCACCATTAGCAAATTTGCGAATGTCACATCTATTTTTACACTGGTAAACATTATATAAAACAGAGACGATCACATGAATAATTCAGTGTCCACAATCTCCATGTTTATTTATAATTTCATTGCAGCGTGCAGCCTCGATACTACATTAAAAAAATCATATAACAATTGTTATCTGCCAGATGTCGAGAGTTCAAATCTAGCGGAAATGTTGAATTGATAACAAATAACTAAATAGTCCGTGAATGTAATTCTCAGAGTGCGTTTCTACGCGAATAGTGCGCGCGATGCATCCAAAAAGGTGGTTGGTGCTCATTTTAGCAATCGCGCATTTTTGCGCGGCGCAGGAATTCAATGTAAGGTAATGTTTAGGTGCGATGTCTTTAAATCGGGCGCGAGATCTGATTTGGAAATGGTTTTAGCGACTTGAGGAAGAGGGATGCTGGATACTTTTTCGCTTATAGTAGGACTTTACTGGCCGGTAGGAACGAGACCGTTTGTCTGATTCTACAAGACGTAGCCGTGCCTACGAAGGCTTTGATTGACTTGAAGATTAAAGATAGGCATAATACTATTACGAAGATTATGCATTCAGGTATGAATAATTTTATTTTAAGGTTAATGTTCAGGCAAGTTTAAATGAATAAATTTAAAAAAAACGTGTAATTAGTTTTGTTCTTCACACAACTATCAATAAATAAACAAAGTATTATATTTCATACCACATCAAATTCATACTCATATTTTTTTGACCTCAGTGTAGTTTCACTACAAAAATAAGATAAATTTGTAGATTTTTATTGTATTTTCTGTATTCCTTTTAATTAAATTACTTATGAACTATATTACACTTTTTGTATCTTAGACTTAAATATTATCTTCTGACATTACTTATTAATCAATACAAAAACAAAATAAAAATTATGTTGTTTTTTTTGGATAACATAATTTATCTTAAATAATTGTAATAAGTATTAGGAATGTAGTTATACCAAAGTTATTTATTTACAGCGTGTGTATCTGTTTTGAATACTTATGTTGAATTCAACAACATAACGTATAAAATAAAATATCAAATATTTATTTATTAATAATAAAATCATAGATGAATAGAAATACGATTAGTGTAGAGAGACATGTACAGGGTCTATTATGAAAGTAATGCGCATGGTTTTATTGCCACATGACTATCCATCGCAGCGAGGTAAAATGGGTTGGCAAATGTGGTGTATGCAGCCCGTCGGTAGTTTGCGAGCAGTCTGAATGGAAAGACGTGAAGTGTATTTCTCCACTTGCGCCGTGATAAAACCATACAAGATATCAAATATTATATATTAATATAATATTATGGTTTTTTAAGCGGAATTTGTTTAGTTTTTATTGCATGCACCAATAAAAAAATACTACTGTTTTTTAAATACATTTTGTCAACTAATAATGGCCGTAATAAATGAAATTAATGTTATATTAAGATAATCATCAGACATAAATTTAATTTAAATCGAATAAATAATTCAATTCTATAAGATTCATTTTTGTGCAACAGTTTGATGGCATTACTGATGCAAATAATCTGAAATTGAATGAAAAATCGTTTTAAATTAAGAGATCTGATAACCGTTTCCTTCTTAGTGAACAGTAGTATAATTTATTGGTACAGAAAAAGCAAAATAATTTAAAAATAAAATGTATTAAAGTCCTTTAAGTCGTTTGTGATCTGTTTACAGAAACTCTTTGTCAATAGGCAGACTTGTGGACAGGTCACATAAAATTGGCGCCCAACGTGGGGCCAATTTTATGTGATGTGATCTGCCCATGACTCTGTCTATCGACAAAGAGTTGCCGTAAGCAGGTTACATACTTTTTTTTCTTTTTTGGGTTTATTTAATTTTTCTAAATTATCTATGGTTCTCATCCTATTTTAAAATCTATCACAATTAAGAGGTGACGAAACGTGAACGTTACACTACCCCGCCTCCCCTTAAAAAAATAGTGAGTACACGCAACTATTTTTTGTGTTCTCTCTTTTGTTCAACTCGAAATTGTGTGGCCATCACAATTCAGGTTGATACCGCTAGAACCGTTTCTTGAAATGAACTTACCCTAATCTTACAATTATAATTATTTGACTAACCTTACTTACTTCTGCTTGATAACTTATAACTAACCTATCTCTAAACGATTCAACAGTATAGAGAGAATACTTGAATTTAAGATATTCGCGAATAAAATAGGAAACTCGAACTCAAAAAAGACGACCCAAATCCACGGTTATGTATTTATTCTGCCTTTTCCACTTTATTTCCAAAATAAGGTTTTAAATCTTTTAAGTGGCAACGCCCAAATCCCTTGCCATTTATATCCTTTAATTCACACACTAATAAAGAGACTATCTTTGTTACCTCACAAAGCACATATTTCGCCCCTAACTTAGCTACAAAATATTATGATGTTTTTAACAAATTTGATTTGTCTCTTCTTTAAATTATATGTCTTTGCGTTCTTCTGGTATGCTTTCTTCAATCTATCTTTCACGTCGGAGTATACGGCAAAAAGACTTGCTAAATCCTGCGCAAACTGGTTGAGGTTATAGCTTATGTAGGTTATAGGTTAAGTAGGGTCTTAGTGAGGTGTGTTAGCCTCTCGTGAACTGCGACCTAACAGATCTATTGTTCTACCCTTAACCAATCACTTCCCAAACAGTCCCACGTCCACCATGAACCTGGTAATTATCTTGGGGGTGATAATGCTCACTTCTTCGGGCGATAATCGGTCCCTGCCGAAGTGTGAAAAAGTGGTTGAGGTTACTATTTTTAATCTTATGTCATTCGCCGTGCCATAGAAATCTCCTCTACTGTGTACGTTTCTTCCAAAGTTCAAGAATTGTTTGTCGTTATCCGAACAAGAGGAATGCCTGGTTTTCCACGAAGTTACAAATTTCAGAAGTCGTGGCCTTCGAAACCAATCCGACACCACTAAGAGGTAAAAGTTACCTTTTTTCGATATAGGGAGAGACCCAATCAGATCTGTTAAGATGACCTGAAAAGGGAATTGTACCTTCTTTTGGCGTCCCATCAATCCTGCCCTGGCAACATTGGGTGCTTTTTGTTCGCATACAATACAATATCGTACATATCTTGAAAGTAATCATCCACTTTTGGCCAGTAAATATGTTGTTTACTTTTCTGAGCGTTTTAAAGAACCCGAAGTGTGCCGAAGTCGGTTCATCATGGGCCCATTTTAATTCTGCCAACCACTGCGAACTTGGTCCTACTAACCTCTATTCTGGCCGTATTTATATATCCGCTTTCATTCCACTCTCCAAGATGGATTCTTATCCGGAAACTTACCTATACAAAGAGTCGGAATTTGTACAGTTTACTAAGTTCACTAAGTCATTAGTGAACCATCACCTACATCCATCGTTGCTACATCTCCGACTTGATTTTTATCAACAGGTGTCCAACTTGCGATGAGGTAATTCCATGTCGCAATGGCTTAGTTTCAAAGCCCATCTAGCTAATCGTGCCGATCCTTCAATCGTTGAAGCCATAGGAGGGAATAATGATCGGTAATTGCAACAAAACGCGTTCCTTCTATATAGTGCTACCAATGTAGAAAACTGAGATATAAACCTCCTATACCAGAAACATAATCCCTAAATACTTTAAGTGGAACCTAGCAAACTTGCACTTTTCAAAATTGATAGTAAGTTTTGCGTCATCCAAACGACGATGTACTTCCTTTAGCATTTTTAAGAGCTCCTCAATGGTCCAATTGCAGACAATAATGTCATCCAAATAGACAAGTATGTAAGTAAGTAAGTAATCTTTATTTACGTTGACAAAATACATATATTCTGTACATGTGAATGCGTCATAATTACAAGAATAAACAAAAATACTTAAAAATAGTACAATAGAATACAAATTAGAAGCGCATAAGTCCAGGAAGGACAAGCACATTGGGTTCTAGTCCCGGACCGAATAGTTTGTCCATCAGACGCTGCTGAGTCTGAGTTGAATTGTACTCATACAAGCCTCTTCCTGGAATCGCAAAAGCGGTTTTCTCTCGAGAATCTGCGTCTAATGGGATCAGCCAAAATGCGTGCTTCAAATCTATAGTTGAAATTATTCGTGCTTCTCTTAACCTGTTGATTATGGCATCGACTTTAGAAAGGGGGTAAGCGTCTCAGTTCGTTATCTTGTTCAATCGACGACCGTCAAAACAGAATCTATATTCGCCGCTGGACTTCTTTGTTAAAACGACTGGTGAAGACTACGGACTCGAGAATGATTCGATTACATCAAGTTTAATCATCTCGTCCAATTTCACGTCCATGATTTTCTGCATGAAGGGTGACAAACTGTAGTGCAAACAGATTGACCATAGACTCCAACTTCGTCTTTTCGTCCAGACTTTAAGTTTGAAAACTCGATAATACCCTCTTCATCTTTTTCCGGGACCTTACGCGTTTCTATAGGGCTAATCGAATTTCCTAACAGCCCTATTCGAAAGCCCAAATCCTTCATTGCATCGGCGCCTACTATTAGCGTATACTTTATATTCTGAACAACTACAGCCTTTAATATTTTTGAAATATAATACTAAATCAACTTCACCAGAAACTTCTATTCTTTCTCGGCTAGCTGTATAAATTGATTTAATTTCAGAATGTCAAACTCTTAATTTTTCCTTACACAACTCCATTACGTCGCCACCTACGATAGAACGATTTGCCCATGAATCGACCAAAGCAGTTATCCTCATATCAAAAATGCCTACCTCCAAATATAAACGATCTTGCGTTTTTTGACATAAAAAGACCTATTACAATTTTTGAGCAAAGAGACTGTACGACCTTCAACCACTGGTCCCATTCGTTCATTTGTGGCGACCCTTGGACAGCCTGAAATCTAGTTTTTTGAAGAAACCTGTTCATTAATTATTTCTTTACAGTATCTTGCAATACGGCCCCTTTTTCAATACCGGTAACATATTAGAGATGATCTAGATCTATACCGCTGCCGCCTGCTCAGCACGCCTTCCTTGGACATAATTTCTGTTTGCTGCAAACGGATCATTTGCCTCTAATTTTCTGCACAAATCTGCCAGTTGGTTAATACTCTTAATCTCATGGAGACTAAGGCGCGACCTATAGGAGGGTAAAAGATTCTTAATAAAGAAAATTTTTGCACCAGGGACGCAATATAAATGGCAATTTTTTCATTTCGCGCTTGTTTCCTATTGAAAATATAAAGAGATGACCCACCGTTAAAAGTGAGACACCATATGTAAACTGGAACGTGACAAACCTTGCGGTGATTACCTATAGGCCAAGAAGGAGAACTTGTAACAAAAGATACATCCTCTTCATCTTTATCGTCTTCACCAGAACCGACTCCTTCTTCAGCCAAAGATGAGTGTCGACCGCCTTCAACAGAAGTGGATGCGATCGCCTCCGAAATGTTTAATGACGCGAGACAACTGCGCTTCAAATAGTATACATTTGCTGTGATTATCGGCTTTAAACCCTTTGACCTCAACTCAACTCTACTAACCTACCAATTCAATTTTGCAAGTGTAACAACATTATCTTAACCCTCTTTTCCGTCGCCCTTGCGTCTTTACCTGGGTAAGGATCCATACACTGATGAACTGATTCCATGGATTCACCTATCTCCTTTTCATATACCCCTTTTGTTTCTTTCTCAAGTGGAGCTATGTTATCAGAAAATCCCGAATACTTAATTCGTAAATTAATTCATGTTTTAACAAAAAGTTAGGCTCCATGTTCTACCAGCAATCCCAGAAAGAGAAGCTATTTGAATTTTAATCTGATCAAATGTATTTTCCGTCAAGTGCTTATTAGCTTATGTGGCGCCCAACGTGGGGCCAATTTGATGTGACCTGCCAACGACTCTGCCTATCGACAAAGAGTTGCAATTTATTTAATTTTTCTACATTATCTATGGTTCTCCTCCTATTTTAAAATATATTCTTAAGACTACAAAAAATCAAAACAACTACTTCTTTGTCTAATACCTCGACAAATATTGAATTATACATAAATAATTTATGAACAAGATATGAATTTATGCTGACTATTCCACTCCTATTGTATGTAGCCAATGAAAATGAGGCATGTGATATTTTTTAGCCAATCACATCAATTTTTAAGTGAATAAACACCAAGTTGCTATTTATTCACCTGAATAACCTGAAGTTAGCTATTTCCCGACAAATGAATTGAATTAGCCTTGATAAAAAAGCGAAAAACGTTGTTTCTACGTATGTCAGTTGCAAGTAGGTTATAAAATCAAAAGGTTTGGTAACACTTCATCATCCATAATAAATGCGACGGTGACAAGTTCTGCACCAAAAAATCAAACTTAAACATGATCGTGTGTTTAGAAACGATTTGAAGAAATCTGCGCCGATAAAAACTACCAGTTGTTAGCAAAACTTTAATGGAAACTCTTGCCGCGATTATGATGACTGGGCGTATAATATAAAGAAGGTAAATGCAAATGATTATAAGGGAGGTGTTATTTAATCAATGTCGAATTTTTCCACCAAAATACTGCAGGAGATATATCATAAAAATTTTAATATAAACATTGAACCATTCACCGATATTCGTTTCAAGTCGTGGAATAGTCTTTCCAAATACCATTCGTGATGACAATTAAATCGGAATAAATTTGGTTTTTAGCGCATTCAAGTTTGTTGCTTAATCGCGATTTTTATTCGAGCAACTGATAGAAAAAATCACTCGCCTGGCGGCTCGTGATTTTTTCGTGACAGTTGCTCTCATTAAAATCGCTAAGCAACAAACTTTCATGCAAAAACAAAAGTTATTCGAGTAAATTGCCAACACTTATGGTATTACTTGTGATTAAATTATAATAAACTGGCAAATGTAATTAAATAATCTAACAATCAAATTTATACTCATGTGCAGAGACGTTTTTCGATCTCATTACTAGAATTTAAATGTTGGAGCCACCATTTAGGCCAAAAGATTTTATAAAAAAACAAAATAGATTTTTTATTGATCAACCACATGTTATGTATCAATAAAATAAATATTTAGAAAGGAATGTTTTGTATTTTTTGCAATTCCGTTGACGTATAATGAAGAGCTTTTCGATTAAATAAAATGTATATTATAGATAAAATGTAATAAAAAATAAAAATACTATAAAATATATCTGGTTTAACTAGAGGTAGCGAGAGTCCTCTAGTAGTTGGTCCCCTTGGTATATTTAACATAATCAAAACCAAAATAGACAACAATGAGTGGATTGTAGAAATTGGTTAGTAATCTTCAAGATTCTCTTCCTCCAGTAGTTAGTCCTCTTGGTGTTCTTAACATAATCAATACCAAAGTAGACAACATTGAGTGCATTGTGGAAATTTTTCGTTGTTGGATTTACGGTGTCCAACAAAACCATGGTAGTTTTCTCCAATAAAAGTGTTAAGTTCGCCCTTGAACATGACTGAATTATTTTTAAATTTGTTGTGTAAATATTGAAGAAAAGTATAATATTATTTTTAAGGTCTTGCTTTTCGAGGACTTCCTTGTGATTAGTGTGAGCGAATCTGACTTTTTCACTAAGCTTATCGGCGAGCTTCAAGAATCCAGCCTTAAGGAGGAGCTCTCCTTCTCTCTCTCTCTATCCAACGACGGACACATCTTTTTCGGCGGTTAGGAACTTTTCCAACTGAGTTCGGATGTGATAATCAGCCATAATTGATAAAGCCTCCAATGTCTTCATAATGTCCACTTAATTAACTAACATTCAACGCCAAAAGAACAAAAATAAAACAATGTAAACTACCTAGGATTAAATATACAATCTAATCTTAAATAGGATGAACAAATACACCAACTATCAAAAAAAGAACTCCAAGATAATTGCAGCACTAATAAAAAAATAGAAACCATGCATCAGAAATAACCAGAAATCAAATATACAATTCCCTCTTCAAAACACCTACACGAATAATATCTGGGGAGACACATTCAAGAACAAACACCCTAAAACTGTATAAACAGACACAAAAACCAAACATAAAAAATATTATGGTATTACGCAACTTTCTACTCAAATCATAATTAATAATAAAATATTAATTCTACACTCTTAGCGGGTAAAAGGGTATATGATTATTACTTGTTTTGGTCTTTTAATGATCATTTTAGAAGATATATCTAATATGGTTTTTGACTCCTTTTTTATTATCAAAAATTGATTATAAATTCACTGCGTTGAGGTTAATGACCTGTCAATGCAACATGCTCTCGCAATATTAAAAAAAACATCAACTATAACGCACTGTTCTTATCGCAATGCATTTATATTTCTGAACTTTGTTATAAAATACAAAGAAATTTTATCGTACTTATTAAAGTTTTGCAAATTGCTCTAACATAACAAGAAAACCATGACCTAAGCTTTAATGGCGATAAGGAATATCGCGAACCGTTATCTCGTGTAAAATGCAACAACAAAGCGTAATATGTTACTGGATTCTAGACGATTTATCTTGTAGCCTCGTAGGAGTAAAATCCTTATCATCTGCTTTCCTTGAAGTGTTGGTATCTGCTTTCGTTGCATCAATGCAACCACTTTGTGGGTCAGAGCGGAAAATTTTAAGGAAGATAATGTTAAACAAATACCATTGAAAACTTGGTGGCTATTGATTGATTATACTTCCTGTGAATATAAAATAATTAAAGGTCATTAAATACAACAATTTTAAACTAAAAAAGTTGTTTATCCCACAATTAATAGAAAGATATAGTTGAATATTAAACATTAAACCGAGAGAACAAGAGCAAATTGGAAAACTGATTAAAAATATTTTCTGTAAATTTTATCATTCAAAGATGTACTTAAAGAATGTGGTGCTATTGAGATTTATGCGGTACTATTATTCTGTTATTCATTATTATTTATAATCTATCTACATTTTTAAGCTTGTTTATACCGGCTAAAGAAGAGGTTTTAATGTCTGTTATTGCTTTTTCTAAAACTTTCCACAGCTTCGAGAGGATTAAGCTCTGTACATTTTGCACAGTGATATAAAGTTTTAAATTTCTGAATCTTATTGGTTAAAACCTTAAAGTTTATTAAATAATAAAAGCATTTTTTAAATTGATTGCTGTAAAACAGTATGTAAAGTAAGTGTTGTAATTGTCAATAGAATAATTTATTATTGGTTAAATGAATTTAGTAGCTACGCCTGTTGTAATATGGTGATTCATTTTCAGGGAGAAATTACATATTAGGCGAAAACGCGCTAGGGTAAAAAAGTGTCTTATGTTTTTTATAATAATAATTAAAACTTAAATAAAAAGTAAAAAATTGATATTAACATTAATGAAAACAATAAACTTAACCATTAAACTTACTATTATTTTGAATTGTCAGTTTGATAAATGAATAACGTATGAGATATTATTGGCTAACACAAATGGAGTTTCATAAGGAAAAAAATCCATGAGCAACTTGATGATTGATTAAAATTACCAAGGTTTTAGAATAGTTTAAATGTTTATTTTTTATGAATCATTAGACGCCTTAAATTTTGAAATTCTTGGCTAAAGTAGAGTCAATTAGCTGACATGTTAAAACTTGTTTAATACTTGAAGCATAACAATTTTCGGGAAGATATCGAAGTGAGAGCCTTAGAAGTTAACTTTGAAGAACCTGCTGTAACTCAAAACATCATAAGAACGCACAAGATTAACCACTACTTTACGATAGTTTTTGCTTTAAAGTTTCAAAAGCTATTGTAAAATAGGCATAAAAGGCAATTGAGTACTTCGTTACTATAAAAGGTTAAACAATCAAATATCTGGCTTTCAATGAAATCATGAACAAGAAAAAAATCAATTTCTCACGGATGTGATGATATTTGATGTCGACATGCTTTGTTCTTTTGTAAAAGACTGGATTTTTCACAAGACAAAACTCTCCTTGGTTGTCCACTTTCCAGGTTGTTGGTTCTCGGGCTGTTGTTTCGAACTGCTTCCTCAACTAGTCTAACTGCAGTACAACGCTCCATCCGAGGACATGACGAGGCCATCATCGACGTAGAGAATAACGATGATTATCGAATCAGTATTACTCCTCCTGTAGATGCACTTGTCTGCTTCTCCTCGCTGGAATTCTTAATCGAGCCTAAACTGGTTGAACTTATCATTCCAGCATCGTGATGCCTACTTCAATCCGTATATTAATCTTGGTGGTTTGCCTACTTCATCCCCGTTGACATTAGCTTCCTCTGGTGGGTCCATACAGATCGTTTCGTCTAGATCTCCATACAAGAATGCAAGATCTTATTACTGCAAGATCTTATAATCATTTTTGACATGTTCGATGTTAGATCTTTGATGGTAAAAATCCATTTTGATTTTCATATTGCCAGTTCTCTTTACGAGTTACCACATGTTGTTCCTGTCCAGAGCGTTAAGCTCCTCTGTAATCGTCTTTGGCCATTTTCTTGACTCGCTGCTGTCCCTGGCCACCTAGTAGGTTTGCGACTCCTTCATCATAGCAATGTTTGCCGAAAGTTGTCCCTCTTCTCGGACTAAAGTCCGCCTCATCCTCTTGAATGGTTTCGACGTTTCTTAGGTTTGCGTCGACTTGTTCTTCTCCATCCAGGTCGCGTCGAAACTCGGCCATCTCTGTTGCAGGAATATTCACCGCCGACCGCTGGACCTATGGAGCTGCCCGGTTGAGCACTACACCTCGGCGGCTTGTTCTGGATATCCAGGGTACTCTTCAGTGTCGTCATCTGCAGTCTTTACTAGTGCGGTGCTAATCTGGATCGTTCTTTTCTTAGCAGTGATCGTAGTGTGTTTGTCGAAAATCACGTTCCTAGAAACATTCACCATCTTGTTCACTGACACAACAGTCGGTAGTTGTCGGAATTTTCTTCGTATCCAACAAACATGCTTTTGCTGGATTTGTCATCCAACTTGGTTCTTTGACTGTCAGGGATGTGAATGAATGCAGTGCAGCCGAACTTCAGATGTGACAACGACGTCGTAGTTCAGATCTCGTTTGTCGCAGTCCGGTTGAGAACGTGTACAGTCGTGTTTACCGCTTCGCTCCAGAGGTACTTGGCGTATGCATCGCGGGCATCATGGATCTGGCACTCTCCATGACTGCGCATTTCCTTCTCTGTGCGTTCTGCTGCGGCGTGTGAGGCGAAGTGTTCTCCAGGATTATTCTTTCCTTCTTCAAATTAGCTCTGCAAATCTTCATTGATGTACTCGCGACCATTGTCACAGTGCAAAGCGATAACCCTGCAACCGTGCTGCTACTCCACCGTCTGCATATACTCTTTTAGGCGAGCCAGGACATCAGATTTTTGCTTCATGCGGTACGTTGTCACATGTCGCACTGTCCTTAAACAGAACAGAGTATCTCGATTCTCTAGATGATTCAATTGCAGTCGGCTCGCACATGTCAGAGAATACTCGCTCTCCGACTTTTTCCTTGAGGGCTTCTCTGGATGGGTGATGAAAACGATGTTGCTTGCCATGCCAGTAAGATTCACAAAGTATCTCATCCCCGTCACAGGGTTATGCCAGTTATCACCCCGCTCTTCAAGTTTACATGGCCAAGTCTATAATGCCACGCCTTTAAATTATTTTCCGCAATTTGGTAGGCTAGATGAGATACATCCATCCTAAACATCATTCGATAGACTATTATTATCATCAAGAGTTGCGCTTGCAATAAGTTTTGGGCCATCTAGGATCTCGTCTTTTTTCCCATTTTTGATGAGCTTCAGAGACCCGGTTTCCCTTCAAATCTGGAACGAATAAAACGTTCGGATGACGGATTAATGCCACTCACCTTTAACCAATTTCTTTATCTCGATGTGTCCTTTTCCAATGACAGATTGTTCCCAATCACGACAGTAGTCTCTCGACGTCAGACATGTTAGAAAACAGCTCAGTCCTGTAAGACATGTGGGCAGATGCTCCGCTGTCCATGATCCATGTATCTTCTGTGTTGTCGCCCCCTCCAGGAAATTCGATGATGAATGAAGAAAACTGCTTGTCTAACGTTGGGCTTCTCCTCTTGCTGGTTCTAGTGGTCTGACTTAAGCTTGCTCAGTCTTCCGGATGATGGCTCGGTCTTCTTCGTCGATTTATGCGATTTCAAAGATGAATTTCTGCCCGACGAGACTGCGAATGCCGTTTCAAATTGCTCAGTCAGAGACCGGTTTACGTCTTCGTCGACTAACCTAGACGTCAATGGTGCCAGCGTTGGCCTGTATTCACTGACAGAACTACTCCTGTCAAAAATTCCGAAACATCGGCGGCTATGTACTAATAATCTATGTCATTATCGCCGCGTCACTGACAGCCTCACCAATATCCTTTAATTTCTTCGTTAGATTTTCCACATTCGCATGAAAGATATGTGATTTTAGTGAAAACGTTCGTGTACAATCATTTTGCTCAACTCAGATAGTTGCAAACTTCCCAATTATTTGATGAGATGACTCACAATTCTCAATCAAGGCAAATATTATTATGAACATCACCGTTGCGTTGCTTTTAACCAAGGCCTGATCCTCGCCAGCTGATAGTTTCTGCTGCACCTAATAAACGATGTCGTAGAGTTCTTTTGCCCGGAGCGTACAATTCATTTGGAACCGCCATTGGTTGTAATTGCTGCAACAAACTTATTCAGGGTGTTCATGTCTAACTTTTCAGCTGTTGTGACCTTGCTTCAGTAAGACAGTCGCGACTCACATGTACGCCACGACTCTTCCAAACCGTTAGAAAACTCCACAATAAACGGCACGAGCCACACGACGAACGCGCTTCCAGCGTCTAAAATTCAAATAACTCAATAATAGTATCTAATATTATTAATCATTTTTCAAATTCCAATATGTATCACAAAGTAATGGTTTCCACTATCGATTGATTTTATTTAATCTCTTTGATATTTCAAATCAATTTCCTGTTCTTATATTCCAATTTCCTGCCATAATCAAATTCTCTAGCTCATTAATTTCTCGTTGACAATTGGCTATCCACCTCAAAATTTGTAATTGGTCTTACTTTAACAATTATCTCCATATGTTTGAAAATCTATACCTATTTTAGAACAACTTCTATACATCTACAACGAATTTATTCGGTTACGTCGACAAACAAAAGATAAAATTTCTACAGCCTATAGGAACTATCTCTCACGAATCGAACAAAATATTGAAAGCAATCCAAAGCAGCTCTGGAATTTTATCCAATCTAAAAATGGTTCCACTAGAATTCCATGTCTAGTAAGAGACAATAATATGAAATATGATAAACCTGCCGACATAGTAAACGCATATGCAGACTATTTTTCTAGTGTCTATTCTCCTAGTTCATTTAATGCTAATCTAGAGGCGACTACAAATAATATCCCTCATGATATTTCGTTGGTGTCCGAGGTTGACATTATTAGGGGCATTAATAAACTTAAAAATAATGGTACAAGTGGTGATGACCAAATTCCAAGCTTTGTAATACGAGACTGTAAACAATTTTTCCTTAAACCCTTACTAATAATATTCAACCAGTCAATTAAAACATGTACATTTCCAGATGTCTGGAAACGTGCACGTATAAGTCCAGTACATAAGAAAGGAGACAATACTTTGATTAATAACTATAGACCAATAACAATCTTGTCAAACTTTGCAAAGGTCTTTGAACACACTCTACACAATGATCTTTTTGCGTGCGTTAAAACATTAATCTCACCACAACAGCATGGGTTTATGCCGGGTCGGTCGACTGTAACAAATATGGCAACAATAACACAATGCATTAGTGATGCAATTGAAAACAGAAGTCAAGTGGATGTGATCTATACAGATTTTTCCCGAGCATTTGACAGCATAGATCATCACATTTTGCTTAATAAAGTGTCAAGCTTTGGATTTGGTACTCGTACTATTAGATTTTTGAAATCTTATCTTGAAAATCGGGTAAATTATGTATTTTATAACGGCTTTAAATCATTTCAATTTGTATCTACATCCGGTGTACCGCAAGGTTCAAATCTTGGACCTCTTTTGTTTGTGATGTTTATTAATGATCTTCTTATTTCCATCTCGTGTCATGTATTAGCTTATGCAGATGACATAAAAATATTTGCTAACATTAATGGACTAGGAGATTCGATTCTACTTCAAAACAATCTTGATTTAATTTCTACATGGTGCTGCAAAAATAAACTAAAATTAAATGTTAACAAATGCACTTCAGTTAGTTACGGCCGTGTGATACGTCTTAACTATTATTATAATATACAGGGATTTCCACTGCAGAAGCTCACTGATGTTCAGGATCTTGGAGTAAAATTCGATCGACAAATCACTTTTTCGCAACATATATATAATCTAGGCAAATCTGCTACAAAAACACTGGGATTTATCATGCGTATAAGTAAATATTTTGATAATGTCATGTTACTCAAGTCATTGTATTTTGCACTAGTTAGGAGCAAGTTAGAATATGCGTCTATAGTTTGGTATCCTCACTACACGTATCTATCATTAATTATTGAACGGGTACAGAGACGATTCTTAAAATTTTTATCATATAAAATTGATGGTATTTATCCTGAACAAGGTGTGGATTATGCATATCTCCTCAGACGGTTTGATCTTGAATCCTTATCCACTCGTAGGAACCAAAATAGCGCAAACATGTTGAGAAAGCTTGTACATGGCAATGTTGATTGTCCCGATCTCCTATCAAAAGTTAATTTTAATGTACCAAGAATTTCATCACGTCAATGTAATACCTTCCATGTCCCTTTATCTAAGTCTAATACGTTGTACAAATCTCCAATTTTCCATATGTGTAGAAATGCGGACAAAGTTTATTCTGATATATTTAGTTAATTATTTTTGTTATTATTATTTTTTTTCTTTATATTTTCTATTTTAGATATTTTGTTAATTTTTTATTATATATACTTAAGATTAATGATTGTTAGATTTTAAGTATATTTTATAGCATATATAGTTATATTGTCCTGTAATTGGTGACTGTTGGGCAATAAAGTTTATTATTATTATTATTATTATTATTATTATTATCTAAACTCTCTCTGGCATTGCCTTGTTTCATACATATTATCCCAATCTTCTTATTCTTCCTCAAATCTCTACTAAATTCACTATATACTTATCCCATATCTATTCCTCTAGATTTTCATACTTCTAACCTTTTTCTTTAATCCAAATATTCAAAAACGATTCTCATTTAATCAATCTTACATTTATATTATTTATCTTTCAGATCATTCATGTTTTGAGCTACCTGTACCTCGACATAACACCACAGAAGTATTAACAGCCAGCTTGCATGTCCAGATAATGCTAAACGGCTCTATAACAACGTCACATAATCAGGAACCGATTTTGATATATCCAGATACTGACGTGACGTTTTTGGAAACAGACAGAAGTACCTACAATCAAGGAGACCAGGTCAAAATTAGGATACTTGTTTTAACCCAAGAAATTCGACCAAGTAGAAAAAAGAACGCGGTAAGCCAAATTATTAAAGAGAGTGTTAAGAACTCTAATGTAAATAATGCCCATCCTTATATACTCCAAAAAATGTCGAGTATTTCTTTTATATAAACATTTTAATTTGTTAATAGAATGGAATACATTTTTCAATCACACTGGCAAAATTATAAGATTTTATTCATTTACAGATTTCATATTTGAAAATTGTAAATCCTCATGGATTTACGGTAGCCATTTGGAATGATATTGTAACCGAACAAGGTTTGGCGCAGCTCGAGTATGACTTATCGGAGGAGACTGTGTTAGTAAGTAAATTACAAAACAAATATATGACCCAACATTGTATCTATAATTTGACTTCTTTTGCAAACTTTTTAAATGTTATAAAACCCTCCAAGCAGTCTTGAAGGGAAATTGTTTAATTTTTATCTATTGTATCAAAAAATTCTCTAATAGACTAGAAATAAAAGCAATGAATAGCTGTAACGTAAAGTTATAATACATAAAAAGATTTCTGAAAAAAATATCAAATAGACCTATTCTAAAGCTGTAGCTTGTATAGTACTTCAAAATATTTTATTATTAGTCTTTGCACTTTAATGATCATAATTTAATTGAAATTGTCTATATTTAATTTATTAATTTGTTGGATTTGATTCTCGTTTATCACGTGGTGAAACATTTTTAATATTAAGGGTTGTTTATTGAAAGGCACTTGGTCGGTTTCACAATTTTTACGATTTATTCCGACTAGTTTCGATTTTTACATCATTATCTAGGAATGGTGGTATTCCTAGATAATGATGTAAAAATCGAAACTAGTCGGAATAAATCGTAAAAATTGTGAAACCAACCAAGTGACTTTCAATAAACAACCCTTAATAATTTATTAATTATTGTAAAAATTCTCGTAAATATAATAGATTTTATGCCAATTCATGTGAGTATACTACAATAATATATTTTTTGTTGCAGGGAAAATGGAAAGTAGAATGCAATGGCATAATGAAATACTTCAATGTTAAAAGATACATCTTGCCACGCTTTAAAATAGAACTGATCGCACCAAAAACCCTATACGTAGGAGCAGAAACTATAAACATCACAGTTTGTCCCAAGTATGTAAATACAGCAATCTAGCTTTGGTGGCTTTTTTGTTCAACAAAATTTTATGCATAATTATATTTTAGCCATTTGTTTATCGTTATATTTTGTTTATAGATATTCGTTTCAAAAATTCGTAAAAGGAACAATCGTGGTTAAAATCAGCCCATCGCATGTAAAGAACAGGTCGATATCCAAACTAATGAGGGTAAGGTAAAATATGTCTAAAATGTTTTAACTAAGTATTAAAGGATTTATAAAGAAAGTATTGAAAGCATCAGTTTAAAACCAAATCACCTATATAAGTTCTGTAACTTCTAATATTCTGACTTTTATAAGGGTATAGATTATTATAGGAAAAGTACTATATATGTTTTGACAGGCTTAAATACTTCGAAGATCCATGTTAAATGTAAAAAAAACTTACATCTGATAAATTATTTTAGTTGAGGCGTGAAAGTAGGTTCACCTGGTTACATATTTTTGCATCAAATTGAAAGATTAAATTATACTGCTCTTGAAAATCTACAATTATATTTTCTTGAACATTATAAATACTCATATAAACATCGAGGCGTAACTTTGCACACACATAACTGAAATACAACTGAACATCTTAGCACACGTCCGGCGGCTACTTTATTCGCTAGAGATCCTCACGGTGTAAACTGGTACTATTTTTCTACTATATCTCGTATGTTTACACAATAGACTTCTTTGGATTGTATTTTTTTTATACCATTCTTTGTATATTAGATTATTTACATTGATTTTTAGGTTCAAAATGAATGTGCAATTTTTGACTTCGACATTCAACTGACTTCTCTGGATCCCGACAACCGAAACCAATTCACCCTCAGTGTGGTTGCCATAGTAACTGAGGATGGTACGAATCAGATAGAAACGGAATCAACTACCATACAAGTAAAAATGCAACCATTCGATATAAAATTTTCTGAAGAAAATTCGTACTTTCAACCGGGGCTACCTTACAGAGGCAAATTAAAGATGGTTGATGCTAACGTTGAAAATGTCGAAGGTGAATACGTTCAGATTTGTTACCAGTTGGCGATAAAGAAAACTTGGAATATTAAACCAGAGGAATGTGGAATTTTCGGCTTTGAAGAGGATGGTACGCTGACGTTTCACATGTTACCCGTCAAAGAGAATGTTGTTGAGATTATGCTAACAGTTAGTATGTTTTATATTTTTGAAATTTAATCATTTTATTTATATCTAAAATATTAGCGATTAATATTTTTATTAAATTATATTTTAAGGCGAAATCGTTAAATCACACCAATGAGATAACAGCAATGTTGGCTTTAAAGAAATGGTACTCAATTGGTAATAGTTACATACATATCGGTAGAAATACGAAGCTACTCTCTAAATGTAAGTCCACGCAGCAATTCACAGTCTATTACACCACAAACAAAATCAGACAATATGAAAATCTAACGTTTTTCTACATGGTGAGGCCGTCAGATACCCCCTGAAGGAATTAGAATGATGTTCAGTGTGTTTTTAGATTAAGAGTAGGAGTGCAATATTGCAGATGAGAAAAATCCAGCACGTTCCGAGAAGAGGCATTTTGAATTTTAAGCAGGAACTGGTTAATATCATCGGAAAGGAAAACAGATTTGTGAAGGCAGAGAGTATGGTGGACAGGTTTATATTAAAATTTAGACTGCACAATGCCATAGTTTCAAAATCGCAGCTTATAGTCTTCTACTTTACTAGAGACGAGACAATTTCGAATAGTATTGATATTTATGTTGAAAAATGTTTAACTAATCCGGTAAGTACTCACTTTAAATTAGATTAAATTTTTCAATATTTTATATTTATTAGGAGATATAAGTAAAAATACTTTATGAAAATATAATATTCAAAATATTAGTAGAAATTCACTTCTTCGGAGGATTTTCCACTCAAATATAATAACAATAATGTATTTACATTATTTAGACCGTAAAATAAGAAATTGAAGTTTATTAAAGGCATACTTATAATTTGTTCAACCAAATGTCTCTATCAAATACTTTAGATATTTCTTTTTTAATTTTTAGGTTGAGGCTACGTGGATGGATAAAAATATGTATCCTGGAGAATATGCAACATTGAGAATCAATACGACATCGAACTCTTTATGTGCGATTTCTGCGGTTGATAAGTCAAGTACTCATCTAGGTAACTACAAAATGTTGAATGTCCACAGTATTTTACAGCCGTTTTTGCAACCACGTGAAATGAAAAATGGCAATAAACTGAATTGTTTAACTAACCAAAAAAAGAAACTGGGTAAATATTTCGGCACTGAGGTTATCTAATAATTTTGAGTAGATTATTTGCTCTTTAGAATCAATGTACCTGGAGCAATTCGATGATCTCAGAAGGAAACGGTCGTTGGGTATGATCATGGCTTCTAAGGATTACGATAGTTATGAGATTTTTAATGTGAGTATAAGAATCTATATTAGTACTCATTCATGTACCATACCAAAAAATATGTTATTGCATATTTTTTTTTAAATTTTTACTTGTTGGCTTTTATCACATTTTACATAAAATGGATATGTTCTAGTAACAAATAATAAATTTTAAACAGATGCAGTGTCTTTTGTGCGATTAGACTTAGCAATGAACGTCATAGTTATGGCAGTACTGTTTTACTATCAATATACTGCACATGCTTATTATGAAGCCCAAAACTTTCCCGAAGAAAGTGCTATTTTACTGTATTCCATTGTTTATGGTAATCAATAGGTTATTAGTATTTAGAGGCATTTATAATTTCCTACAACTGTTTTGGAATTATCAAAAAAATGGCAAAAGTAAATTTAACGCGGCTCTGATATAACAGCGAATAATTTTTTTTTTTCTTAAAATGAACGGGAATGTATATATAGTATAATTTATTTTTTCGGATTCTCCTCCTTCATGTGAAATTTCTCTTTGAGTTTAATCGTTTGAGATAAAATATTCTTTTCAAATACAATGTTGAAGATCAATTAAAAGTCCTAAAATAAATCCTACGAGGCTATACCTTTTATACAGTCAACAAGGCCCATGGCACATTGTGGCACGTGTTCTTATTTTGATGAGAACATTAAATGCCACTTAACATTTTACCATGCAGAGAAGTTGGAAATAATTATTTGATGCTTAATCTATTAAGTCCCATTAGAATTGTAGTAATAAGTTATTCTTAATTTTAGTCCCATGGGTTATCAGCCATCACTAATATGAGGATGATTTCAAAGCCATGCAACAATCCTGAAGGTAAATTTATTATATAAATTGTTTTAACAATTATTTAATAATATTTTTTTAGAATTCCAGAGGTTTCCGAAAGAAATGTCAATAACGTCTACATTATATGAAATTTTAAATGAAGATCGGGGTGTCTCTGTAAGATCATATTTTCCGGAAACATGGTTATGGGAATTGGTACCTTCTGGGTAATTATTTTAGATATACGATTCGATAAGTTATTTGTTAAAATTCATCTTTTTTAACGTTAGAGTAACACACTTAAAATTTACTCGCAGCAATTGTGATGAAACAAAAGCTGCGATTATTTAAATATTGTAATTATACTATAGGTTAATTTTACACTACTGCTTGAAAACTTTTTGAAAATATACTGACATGAAAATCGAAACACTAGAAAGGAACTTTTTGACCAAACTTGGCACAAACGTTTAACTATTAAAAGTTTGATTATTGCCCCTATTGATAACATACTTCTCTACTTTTGAGGCATTGCAGCTCAAACAATCTGTAATTCATGCTTGCGGTGTCTGTGGAAGATGCTGTAAGTTCTTTAGTCTTCTCCTCATTATGAACCATATATGGTAAATGGGCGAAAGATCTGGAGATCGGGATGATAATGACAAAATGTTGATATTATCCTTCGAAAATCGGTCCAAAGAAACTCTTGCAGTATGGGGACGGAAAGTGTCTTGCTGGAAAAGTAGGTCTATTAACTGCTGAAGAAATGGAAGAATATAAGGTCCTGTGACCTCATCCACATATCTTTGAGCGTTCATTTTGCCTCGGATGTATACCAAACGAGACCTGCTTCCATAAATTTTAGCACTCCATAACATAATCTTTACAGAGTATTCCATGTTTCGACGTTTTCCACGTATTTCTCTCACCCTCTTACAGCCATCATACATTCCCAAAAAGAATCGAGTATCATCACTAAACACCACGTATGCCTTTCTAGTTTTCAATATAGTTGCAACACCACTCCAAACGTTGATGTTAATTGAACCGTGGTATAAGATAAGGCCGATGGAATTGCAAGCAGAAAGTTCTGTAAACCGTTCGAATGACCTTCGTTGGCTAAGCATAGAAAGGCAAATGATCTGGTACTGGAGAATTGCTCATAAGTCAAAGATGGCGATCTTGAACCTCATTTGTTCTTCTTTGGTTTTGGTTAAAGTGACCTTTACGCAAACCAATGATACGGCCTCTGTCGAATTCACTTAATTGACGGTAATGTTTGCGTTGGTGCACTCTAGCATAATCACACTTTTAAAACAAATAATGAGAAGTTAAAACAGAAAAGGACCGACCACAATTTTGCAAAATATACTCCCGATAAAATTGTTAGAAAAAACTGAAAGATCTATCAAACAGGTCGTTACTAATGATCCATATTAATAAAAATTTTAATAAATGGCTACCTTTTAATAGTTACACCTTTGTGCTAAGTTTGGTCAAAAAATTTAACATTTTCTTGGTGTTTCTATGGAATTGAATATAGATATAGTTGTGCAATAATTACGGTCCAAATCATACCATATACTATTTTAATTATTACTCATGTATTTTCAGAAAAATTGGACAAACCTACTACTCACGATTTTTACCACATTCTATAACAACTTGGGTTACCAATATATTATGTGTATCACCAACAGAAGGAGTTGGATTAAGTGTAAAACAAGAACTCGTTGTATTTCAGCCTTTTTTCGTCGAAGTTATCACTCCTTATTCTATTAGGCGATATGAAATATTACATCTTCAAGTAGCTGTCTTTAATTATCTGAATTACAGCTTACCGGTAAGTAACAACCAAAGTGTACTAAAGAATATATAAAAAATTGGATGAAAATCAATAATTGAATGGCATTGATATTTATTTATTTAAATTATATATTCGATATGTTTCACGCTTACAACGGAAATTATAAGTGCTAAAACTATATAGCAGTCAATTTGTAATTATAATTATTTTGTCCAAATAAAAGCAATACATAACATTTATTATGTAATTTGGGGATAGGCTTCTAAAAGTTTTTTATGCATAGTTTGGCAACTGCTATCATCTATTTTCCAAGATTGTCTTTAAGAATAAAAATAAATAGAATGAAAAACGGGATTAATGTCACCATTATTAGTTATTTCCTACTATAAATCTACTTTATTTAAATGTTTTTTTTTTCTGGATCTAGATGCACATAAACCATCTTTGCCTAGAATTTCTTCTGAAATGCGTATTTTAAAGTCGTTCACTCTTAGCAACGCTATCTTTTTAAAATCATATTTTATTCAGATTCCAAAATTAATTGATGTACATATAGATATAGAGGGTTTTTTCACAAAGTTTCAAAACTGATAGTTTTCCGAGTAGAAGCGAGCGCATATACGGTATTGGGCATACCCATTCAACCGATAGGGTGGTACAAGGGCGTGTCAACTAACGAACGACACGCGCGTTATATGCCTCCGAGATGTTGGAGTTCAAAATTTGCTAGTGGAGTGAGTGCGTGTTATTGATTCCCGTCGAAGAATATTTGCAGATGAGAGAAGTATCTTCCAAACTTGTTCCCAAATTTTTGGGGGATGAGTAGACTGCCTGGCTGTTTGCGAAGAAATGCTTTAACGTTTAACTATCCCATTTTTTTAATAAAGAGGTTGCTGGTGATTAGTACGATCCTGAAACGAAACATCAAAGTGCGAAGTCCAAATCTCCAAAGCCTAAGAATATTGACATGAGCAATTTACGCATGAGAAGCATACTTACTCATTATTTTTCCATGCTAAAGGATTGATTAAAAACGTGTGTTCCTGCCGAACAAAGTGTCATAGAACAGTTTTACATTGGAGTGTTCTGCCATTTGAAGTATCATATCCACCGTGTCTATTCAGACATCATCATCAATGCACCCTTTCACGTCGCTTGCCGCTACCGAAATTTTAGCTAAAATTAACGTGTCAATACTACCGCAAGCCCCTTACAGCTCTGAATAAAGAAAGACCTAAAAGAAAATCAATTCTACTCAATCCCAGCGGTTCTGGCAGTTTGAATGAGGTCCCTTAACAGCCTTGCTCACAAAGACTTCCAAGAGGCCTATAAAGAATGGAGATAATGCTGGCACATCGCGTGTTAGTGTTCAAGGGTCATATTTCGAAGACTTTTAATTCGCTGTACAAAAAGGTTTAATAAATTTCGTATTCTCAGAACAGTTTTGGAACTTTGCGAACGCACACTGTACATCATTAAGGAATTATATTTTTATTCCATAACAATGTCATATAATTATATTATTATTAGGTTAAAACTAAAAAGATTTAATTTTAGATTAGAATTACCTTGGGTGATATAACTGGATTGGAATTATTAGACAAGAAAAATGGCAAAAGAATAACGGTATGCGTACAACCGGATCAAAAGCATGTGCACATTTTTCGAGTAAAAGGTGTAGCCTTGGGAAATGTTAACGTCTCCGTCTTGGCTGAAGTTGAATCTTCGTATCCAAGTGAATGCGGACCAGAAACCATAATAAATAAGAGGTAACTGATTTTATCATTTGTTATATTTTCATTTAATTTCAAATGAGAATACGGAAAGAGAATAGGATTTAAGAGTAGTATTTTGTAGGGACGTTGTCTACAAGAACTTATTGGTCGAACCTGAAGGACATTCTGCAGAATTTTCAAAATCAGTATTATTATGTGATAATGGTAAGCAAGTATATATTTAATCAGTTTTAATTTTTTTAAATTTAATTTTAAAGCTTAATTTCTCCTACTGACGACATAACAGAACTTTCGCGTGAAATGTTTTCTAGGAGCCTGAACTAATAAAATAGAAAGATAGTTTAGAGTTTATTTCGTTTTCAGCTATAACCGTGCAAAAGTTTTTGGGATTGTTTTAACTCAAAGACGTGCATCAGTCCAATATTGTAAAGTAGTGGACTCAATACAATTAGCTATCATATAACCTGTTGCAGTTACTATCCAAACATGGACTTGATTGGATACATATACCCTTACTATTGAGTCCATGCAAAATGTGAGCTATTCCTTTTTGATAGCGTCTATTACATGTTGCTCTTTCTTTATCAAATTTACAAAGAATATTCAAAACTAAAAATAAAAGACATGTGCCCGAAAATGCAATTTAAACTGAATATTGTATCTGATGGTTACTGAAGTGATATTTATATTTTTCGCGTATTAAAACAGTTGAATAATGTATAAGGTTTGAAGGTACTAGACGTTTTAATACAGCCTTAATATAAAATAAATAAATCAATTACTTAAAATTTATATACTGTAGTGAAATGATGATCCATTTAAGTGGCGTGTAGAGAACGCCTTCGGATACATCGAGACCGTGAAGGAAATTCTGAGTGCGCTAGAACAAATAGCAGTTATCGAACTATTGACAGAGTCAGTGTAAGTATACCATAGGAAATTCGAGTTCTAGATAGAAGTAAAATTATTGTTAACCACTGGAGATGGCATTGGAGCACGAGGAATGAACATAAACAAAACCCTTAACCAAACTAATAGAACCTAGAATTAGTTATAATAATGACTATTATTCTATACAACTAAGATTAGGGAAGCTGCCAGGATATTGTTCGCCAGTTTAATCGATACTGAGAAAGACAACAGCAGCTAATGAAACACAAAAGGAATTACCCAGAATTCAAAAATTGATAAAAAATTCAAAATGTACCTTAAATCTAGCTAAAAATAATAAATCGAGAGCTGATCATTAAATATGAGGATATTTTCTGCACTGGACTAAACTGACGGATTAACATCATTTAACATAATTAATACTGAAAATGCTTCACTAATTATACCGACTGGAGTAAGGAAATGAATAGGATCATTCAGAAAGTTTAGGCCGAGGGTACTAATATGTGCTTAGAGGTGGTAAGCTGTTGTTCTTATTCGCTTGAAACCAATCGTTTTCTCTAGTTGTTTGAATAACTGGGATTCGAATTGACGTCCTTGATCCGTCGTTATCCCGGACACCGGTCCCGTACTTGGCTATCCAGTCTGTGATAATTTGGCTACTGTGTTAGCTTCGATGTTTGCCATTGGGATAGCTTTAGGCCACGTGGTGAATCGGTCTACGCATGTTAATATATATTTCTTTCCATTCGTTTCTTTTCGAAGATATCGATATCATGGAAAAGTTTGTGTGGCCTAACATCTGAGCAGATTACAAGTAATGGAGCAGACAGTGCCTGACATACCAGCGAGCGAAGATTAAATGGCACCGGTCGTCGAAAAATTCCGACTGCCATCTACGAAATTGACCACGTAAATTTTTAAACTGTCTGCTCCATTACTTGTAATCTGCTCAGATGTTAGGCCACATAAACTTTTCCGTGATGAGTTTGGTTGTAGCTTTTGCTCTTGGGTGCGATAATTGGTGTAGACTGTTAAACACCTGTTTTATAAATCTACAAAGTTATAAATGGTCGGGCTGCGTCGGTGATGATGTCACAGTACACATTTGCGTTTTACTCGGGAAAATGAAAATTGAACTCTTCGTCTGCCTCCTGGTTGGCTCCCAGGTCTGCAAAGTTTATTCCTGTCGTTATTTCTTCGATCCTGCTGAGCGTGTCAGCAACTATGTTTTTTTTCCCTTTTATGTATGTTCGTGGAAAATTGCCCGATGTAGTCAAGAGAGCGGAATTGTCTGTCTTGGCGAACATTTTTTCAGTTTCTGTGTGAATGCATAAGTAATTGGTTTATGATCCGTGAAAATGGTGCACGTATTCCCTTCTAGCAAGTGTTAATAATTTCCGTGGAATGAAAACTAGCGGCTTCCAGCTCGATTACGCCTCCTATAGCGTAATTTAATGCGTCTGTCGTAACTGAGAGTCTGGTATTGCGTTGCGGATGCGTTAGCAATGCTGCTTCGGCGATTTGATTTTTGCATCTGTCAAACGCTTCTTGCACTTCTGCAGTCCATACAATGGATTGATTGCCCTTCTTCCTCCCTTTTAACAGTTAAGCGATGCATCCGGAATGAAGCGTCGATAATAATTTATCATTCCAAGCACTTGCCGTAATTTCTTTGCTGTTTGTGGCTGTGACAAATATTGATAGCTTTCGCTTTGCTGTCCAGTGGTTTCCTTCCTTCTTCGGATACCTTGTGTCCCAAAAAAGAGATTTCGCCTGCGCCAAATACGCACTTTGGATTTATCACGATTCCGTTTTCGTCCAATCGTCGAAAAAGAATATCATCTATATACACGTAGCAAATCTAAATCTCGCAGTAGTCCGTCCATGAATCGTTGGAAGAGACCGAACGGTGTCGGGATGTCTTCTTCGGTTACCGGGATCTGATCTTACGCTCTAACCAGATCGATCGTTGAGAAGATCTTTCGGCCGTGTAGCTACTGTGGAAAGTCCTCGATGTATGGAACGGTTCTCCTCGCGTTGAGGGCTCTTGCAAACCCGGGTGGTTTGCAAATCCATGAAAACCGTAATATTTGATGGTGAGTTCCGTTGCTGCTGAGAGTGCTCACTCCGGTTTCTTTACACTTTTTCACTTGGCCCAGTATCACAAGTTTTGTTGTAGCGTATGGTAGTTTTTCTACCCCTGATGTCCGGCAATAATCCGTAGTACGATAAAAAATCAATGCCTATTATTGCCCCTTTCGCGTCGGCTATTAAAAATCGCAATGTAAAATTTCTCCTCAGTTTTAAATCCAGATTCAAGTTTGCCGCGCCATAGGTATTTTTTTTGTAGCCGGGAGGTGGAAAATTTTTTATAGACGGAGTGTGGGACTCCCATGAACAGGTATACCAACTCAAAGCCACCTCCCCATGTCGCCTTATCACCCCACGAAACCGCCGCCAGGCATTACTTCACGGGGGGGATACTGGCCTCTCCTCAGTTTCTCCACCCGGCGGAGCTTCCTGATGACCACGGCCGCGAAGTTGAACACCGCGCCCCACGCGGCTTGCGGAGACAACTGTCGGACATGCCGCCGCACTATCTTCCGTTCCTCCTCAAATGTGGACAGTGCTCCGCGTCTTCTGGCACAGGGTGGTAAGAGGGACACGTTTCGTCGTCGTCTGACCTGAATCAGAGTTGGTAGGCCCGAAAGCAGCCTTTCACCTTGTTGCCTCGTTGACCATGTGCGACGTCCGGGATATGCCGGTGCGTCCACCGTCCTTTGGGCGATGCATTCCACAGTCGCTGCCATCGTTCCATCATCGCCGTCATAGTGTCACCGTCGATAACTCATGGATCCGTAGCCGTGCCATAGGTGTGTATGGATCCGTTCGCTGCATACAGGTTGTATGCGGACCTGTAACATATTTGTTTAACTAAAGGTGGCGTAAAAACACAGAAGTCTGCTCCGGTATCTACTAGGAATTGAATTTTTGATTGCAGATCGGTGACGTCTAGGCGGTGCGATGCACTCGGCGAATGGTTATTTGCTCCTCTACTGTCCGCCCCGATCGTATCCCTTCGGTTCGTACTTGCAGGGAGGTTGGCAATTCCGTGCTTCGTTACCGTATTTAAAGTGGATCCAACATCCAAAGGGCGCTTTCTCGATTGGTTTCTTCCTTGATTCCTGGTCCTACTATGTAAGCGGTTTCGCTGGCGAAGTTACTGCATGGGTCTGTCATTTTCGTGTTTGCAGAGCTGAGATTTTATTTGCTCGATTTTATCTAACAGAGTTTGTTGACTGTCAGCGCAATGGTATTCACGATAGCTTGGCTAATTCGGCAACCTCGTTCAATCCTGCCTTGGATTGCGTTGCCAGTATAGCCTCCACGTTGTTGGAAGTCTTCCTAGCCATAGCGCGCGTAGGAATGCGTCTGGAACTGCCGTATCTGCTAAATGTCGCAGGTGGCGTAGGAATTGTGACGGTTTTCTGTTTTCCAACTGTTCTCGCTCCTAGAAGCCTTGATTCGGATTTCTTGAAGCGGCGGATGTGTTCAGTCTTGAGCTTGTTGTGTTACCCGATGTCGAAACATCTCGTACTTCCTTCGCAAATCGTGACTCCAGATTTCCGGCTACATATCCGTATTTTGTATCGTCGGTGGTGATATTGGCTAGTTCGAATTAACTCTCTATTTGGGCAAACCATTCTTCGGGTCGTTCCTTTGTTTTCAATTTCGTTTGAGCACACGAATGCGAGGGTTCGCGTGTGGGTTGTTCACCCCCGGGGGGCATACGTATGCAGAAAAGGCAAAGGTGTCGTTGTTCAGTTTATTTCCTATAAATGTACAGGAATATACAATATTATTTGATATTCGGTCGTGGCGAAAGCGGCTTCTCACTCCGTATCTCGGGTCGTCGATGTAAACTTCGGAGAGATTAACTCCCCAATATAGTGGTGGAAGCGGTTCTACATTTCCAGGCCGTGGATATTCTGGTGTCATTTCTTCACCACTTTGGGGTGCTACAGGTAACGGCGACACGGATTACACGACATCGCAGAGTAGGGCGTAGTCCGGGGACAGGTCACGGGGTCGTGGCTGCTTTTGTGGCGATTGTGGCAGCGGTGTCACGGGGGCTGGTACTCTCAGGTATTGCGCAGCGCTAAACTGTTAAAAAGTTTATAAAGGAAAAACGGTTTTGTTTCAATGAAGCAAGGGTTGCTAGAAGGTGCTTTAAATATGTATTGAAGAAGGCACCTATAACCGGAAAAGTTATTCGTTACTAGATAAATACCGATACAAGTGATGTGTGAATTGGAGTCTTATTACCAATCCAACTGGACAAGAGATACATTGAATTCATTTTTGCACATATATCTTTAAGAATGACACAGTTGCAACGAGTCTGAGAAGAAAAAACCGAGTGTAACAATACCAAGTTTTTAATCAACAATCTTATTGGACAAGAGATAGTAGTAATTATCAACTCTAGTTATTTCTTGTCAAAGCCAGAAATAAATTACTGTGTGGCAAGGAAGATGGACAAAAGGAATATAATATATATAGGATAAGTATCTATACGAAAATTCTTATTAAGAATTGGAGATGCCACTTGTAAATGCCTTCTATAATTTAAGAATCCAAAAGTATGTACGACTGAAATATATAAGACACAGTGTATCAGAAGACTAGAAAAGGTCTAGTGAAATTATATGAGGATAGAAAAATGTGTAGTTTAACTGCATATTAGCGCTCAAATAAAGAGGATCGTCTACTACCTAATATAAAAGAAGTATTTTCTAAAATCAACTTATAGAAATGTATGGCACTCATTAAAAACGTTGAATAATTCACTTCTACGGGACAAAATTAAGAAGTTAGCTATTCTGAATCTACCGTGTAGATTGTACTAATTGAACTGGAGAATATTTAGGAGCATTTGAGAAGCCCAATATTAATATAGATTCTGGTACGAAATTACAATCAATGTGAGGTACAGAATGAGAGGATCATAGATTGCAACTTCTTTTAAACGTCAAAATGTGCAAAATATTTCTAAGAAGGAGTACAGTGTTCACGGATTGGGAACAGTATTCTAATATTTAACATAAATAATCATTTCTAGTAAAATATCATAAGATTTTCTTTTTAGGTGATATTAACAACATTACTTGGGATGTAGATATACCAAAAGAAAGGGTTATAGATTCAGAGGCAGTCAAGCTTTCTTTCAATTCTGATTTAATGGGACCAACATTACAAGTAAGCTATTAACAAATTTATATTCAATAATTATAAGATTTTTTATGTCAATAAACACCATAAAAAGTTGTTCGTAAATAACAATACAATATTTTATGAGAAAAATAAAAATATTTCTGAAATTTACTGAAAATTGTATTGTTTCTATATGCTCTTATTTGAATTAATTTATTGGAATCTCTTAATAATTTCAGAACTTGGAAAGATTCGTCAATATGCCTACTGGTTGTGGTGAGCAAATCATGGCCACAATGGCGCCGAATTTATACGTATTGAGATATCTAAAAGCTACTGGACGACTAACACCGGCGATTCGACAGAGATCAATTAAGAATTTAAAAATTGGTTTGTATTAAATTCCACATTCAATCACTACTAACAATTTTAACTTTACAACACAATCACTACTGAACTTAATTATTTTTCTTTGTATATAATCTAGCAGAAGATAAATAATCTATTGGATCATAATAAATTTTGATTACTTTAATGCAATATAAAATTAATAGTATTAGTTTTAAAACATAAATTTATTTTGCACGTAAAATCATAATTAACTAAACTAAACATAATAAAAAATTGTTAACAACTGTGTTTAAATTTAGGATACCAACGAATATTAGATTATTTACATAAGGATGGATCGTTTTCCGCATTTGGATACCATGATGCCGCCGGTAGTATGTTTCTAACTTCATTTGTTGTAAGAACACTACAACAAACTAAGGAGTATACCTACGTTGATGAAAAAGTTATTCAAAAGGCAACGGACTGGATTTTACAGCATCAACTAGAGAATGGATGCTTTGCTGCTGTATCTCACGTCTTCCAAGATATGGTAATAGTATAATAAATAAAGAATAACTAAATTTGTAGCAAACTACTGACCAATATTGTTTTCAAAATAAGTTTGAGTTTATAATATTTTAAGTTATTATTTAATATTCTAGGGAGGAACTAGTACCGAAAATAGTACCGCTGCCTTAACAGCGTACGTTATCATAAGCCTTCTGGAATCAAAAATCAACATACCTGAATCTGTGAAGACGAATGCTAAATACTGTATCAGAGGGCAGCATAATCCCGATAAATACACGTTAGCGATAAGTACTTACGCTTTGTACTTGCTAGAATGGGATAATGAGGCCGATAGGTACTTAACCAGGCTTTTGGAGGTAGCAACTAAAGAAGGGAAGTTAATGTGGTGGAGTAATCCTAGTGGTAAGCCATGTAACACATTTTTGTAGGCAATTATTTTTGACATTTTATTGTAGGTTCTTCCAGTGTCAATATTGAGATGACGGGGTATGTGTTGATATCTCTATTGCATAAATTATCTAACGAAAACCTGATACATGCAAGTGCTGTTGTTCGATGGCTGGGCACACAACGGAATTCTAATGGAGGATTTATAACAACTCAAGTATGTTTCATAAATCCCATACTTATATAATATATATGGCGGCACCTAATTATAGACCTATTTTTTTTCTACGTACTTTTTTGTTTAACAGCTATTTTTTATTTGGTAATATTATTACTAATCTTATAATCCATAACATTATTTTCGCCTTTTTTAAGCATTTAAAATTAGGTTTAAACTATAGTTGAAAACATCAGAAAAAGGACGAATACAAAGTATACATTGCCAAAAATATTAAAAACTACTAAACCAAAGAAAGAAGTTATTGTTAGCATTGTGAAAATCCTATCTTCAACCTTATTTGGTTTGCTTCAAGATTTTTTTAACAAAATGCAAGACTAATATTTCCAAACAGCACCGTAATTTCACTTCAAGGTTTTTTTAGGATACAGTCGTAGCACTTGATGCTCTCTCCCGTTACTCGATTCTCATGAAGAACAGGGACCCTGAACTCCACATCAACATATTAAGCAGCAAAGAAAATTATGATGTTAACATTACAAAAAATGATAGACTGAAGTCAAAAGAAGTTATTTTTAATTCAGTTCCAGAGGAAATTAAAATCTCGGCATCTGGTCAAGGATGTGTTCTAGCTCAGGTATGTTGATTTAACATAATGTAAAATACTTTTTTAAAACGCATTTATCTGTAGTTTTTTTCAAAAATCATGTATTTTGAAAGAAAATTCTTTACAATTTGTCTATTTTATTATATAAATTTAATTAAGCTCTCATAGTTTCTTACCAATAAATAAATAAAACGTTTTGTTTTCACGATAAAACATGGTCCTATTTAAAACAAAAATAATTTTTTATAGAAAATACAAAGTTTTTGTAGTAAACACATAGTTTTGATTCATGGAGTCTACTTTAAAAAAAGGCCTTCGGTTTAACGTTTAGGTATTTGTTTTTGAGATATAACGTCTATGTTATAAACAGACCTTATGATAAATATTTCGTATTAAAATATTTTCTCATACTTCATGCATTTGGAGTTATAAGTAAATACACTTAAGGCGCAATCTTTTTAGTTATCTGTGACTTACTACATGATGAGGATGGCAAGCAGTGAAGCATTCATGCTTGCAGTAGATGTGCATCCTGTATCCACGATTGATAAATGTTCAGTGGCTTTAGTAACACCATGTGTATCTTATAAAAACATCGGACACTCAAATATGGCCGTTTTGGAAGTTACAATGCCATCGGGATATGAACCAGATAGAGCTTCACTATATAAATTAGTTGATGAAGAATACACAAGTAAGTATAAAATCAATCGCAACCAAAATACTTTATATATTAACACCATAAGAAATGATATTCTAAGATCTATTATTTATTTATATGTATTCTAAAAATGGTAACAATACATTCTTCATATATTATTTGTGTTATAGAAGTCAAAAGGTTTGAAGAATTTGAAAACAGGGTAGTTTTATATTTCACTGAACTAAACAAGGATCCAATTTGTGTTCCATTTAACATAAATGAAAATATTATAATCGAAGAGCAAGTGGAAGCAATGGTTAAATTATATGATTATTACAATCCAGAAACTAAAGTATTTACAGTAAGTAGTTTAATTTAATTGAATTTATTATTACTACATTTATTTTATATTTCAGACTTACAAAGTAAATAAATGCCAACCAAATGTGATCTCCTTGATTCCAGAATTAATAGGTAAAATTTAAAATTCCTCTAAAATACACGGTATTATTTTTAAAAAAAGTTTTGTAAATGAAAACTTTCATAACACAAACACCATACTACCATAAAGGTGCCATTTATTGGCTAAACATTCTACTAAAAACCGGTTTGAGTGGAAAACCACCGACAAATCAAAGAAACTGACAACGACATTTATAACACCTTTGTGGTAATATCTTCATTGACGGTTTATCGAAGAGTTATATACTCCTAAGTAAAACTCGTTTTAATGTCTCCAAATCCGCTACGCTGATGAAATTCAAAATAAATCGAACGATAATTTCCGTGGCTGTTGTTGACAAAGAACCATATTAACAAAACACTTTGGCATTGTATTAGTTATTTATACTATCATATACTGATAAATTATGAAAAGCGTATTTATTACCTTATAATTTGATTGTACAATTGGTATAATCGTACTTAATCAAATTCAAAATTGGCGTAATAAAATGCTTTTAAATGATATGTTATTTAATAATAATTGAATTAATCGATTAAAATAAAATATTATAATAGTACTAATTTGAAACGACAACATTTAAAAACTCTCATTTTAGTAACAAACATATCCACGAGTATAAAAAACAATTACGTAAACAACACTGAAGAGCAACATAAGGTCCCTAAAACAAAGCGAGATTTAAATGAAAAAACTCGTCCTAAATATGGCTTTAACTCAGATTTCGTTAATATGGATATAGATATGGAAACACCTTCTGGTAACTTAAAATATTTAGCAACATAATCTATATTATATGTTAAATGTTTCAGGTATGGAAGGAAATATTCCAATGTATGTACAAGTGAATACAACTAACAAACCTTAGGTGATAAACTTAGTATGAAGTGTACAAACATCTATTGTCTAAATTATGTAAAGTGGTGGAAAAGTGGCGTGTCTTGGATTAGTAAGCGACTTCTATTGAATACTTGAAAATATTTGAATTTCCAGGATGTTATATTTCTACAACTGCTTGGCCAACAATTAAGTTCATCTTAATTACATGGAAATTAGACTTGAATCGATTAAAGAAATCTAATTATTCGCAAGCTCATCTCTTCCACATTATTTCAACGGACTGTAATTAGTTTAAGCAATTATTTAATAGTTATAATTAATATTGTAATGTAAATGTAACAATAATTTTATTTATTATTATAAAGATTACTTTTTAAACCACGTATATAACTTTTTTGTATTTAGAGTTATTTATTAGCAAGATTCTATATAAATTAGAGTGGAATAATAATTTCGATTTCTTCAATAATTTGAATGCATTTTAATGAATTTGAATTCTTGTTTGGTAGTCATGTTTTTTGATAGCAAATTTTACTCTATTATCTTTCCATGTAAATTCCTAAAAAGGTGGTCATATTAAAATGATCATGACGATCTATTGATTATTTTAGTTTTCGATGCATTCAAACAGTATTGCTTTTTCGTCTTTCTATTTGGTAGAACGTTGATTCAGTGCCGTTATGAGTCTCATCACAAAAAAAGAAACCGACTAGAAATTAGTACTCGTGGGGATTTGCGGTTACTACTCACAAACATTGAGCCGGAAATAAATACACTTATAACTTCCCATCAGGTTCATCCAAGTCATTAATTTCTTTTGAAACAAGTTATAATTTCAATAAATACTCTTCAACAAAATGTGTTATTTATATTTTATTTTTACGTCACCATTTACCATTCAAGACATAAAGATAAATTTGTAATTTTTCTAATATGCATTTATGTAGTTTTTTCACTCAGGGGTTCGTGGGCAAGTTTTGAGTATGAAAAGGGGTCTGTGAGCCAAAAGAGTTTGGGAACCACTGATCTATAATATATAGGTTGACTAGTGGATTTTGAATTGTGTGGATACACTATACTATCGCACGTGGAGATCACACATCACAAAAGCCATCAAAAAAAGCAACAATATCATTGGGTAGGTGTCGCAGAATGTGCGGGAAAAATTGGGGACTAAACCCTAAAATGACTCTATGGCTTTACCCCAGGGTGATAAGACCCATGATAGCCTATGGAGTGGTGGACTAGGACAAAGCAAAAGGGGGCGCTAGGACACCTGAGCAGTACACAAAGACTAGCATGTCTCAGTATAACAGGAGCCCTAAGCACCACCCAACCAGCCCTAGAAGCCATCTTGAACAAACCACCATTACACATCTTCATTCAAGGAGAAGCCAGGTCCGTATCATATAGACTGATGCAAGGACAGGCGCCCATAATCCGATCACACGGAAAAACACACCAACGGCTAGAAGACGAGCTGAAGGCTAACGCGATTACAGCGATGCCAAGTGATGCCATGGTGAAAAAATACAATTTCGAAAAGAAATACAAGGTACTAATCCCACAAAGAGAAGACTGGGTTAAAGGCCAACCTACCAAAGCAGAATCATACTGGTTTATGGACTGCTCAATGACCGACAAAGGGGTAAGAGCAGGTATATACGGCACAAAACCCAAGACAAAGATTTCTGTCAGTCTCACCAAGGACACCACGGTGATCCAAGCAAAGGCGATAGCTCTTTACCAATGCACAAGAGAAATAGCAAGACAAGACATCAAAAGTAGGTCAATTGCTATATTCTCCGACAGTCAGGCGCTGCTAAGAGCACTAAGCTCCACATAGGTCGAATCTAAACTAGTGTGGGACTGTATACGTCCTCTTAATGAACTTGGCTGTCACAAAAAAGTAACAATCACATGGGTCCCAGGACACGGAGGAATGACAAAGCAGACGAACTGGCCAAACAAGGCTCGTCAAAAGTAGTAATTGGCCCGGAACCTCCAAAACCGCAGTCAAACAATCCATAAAAAAATGGGTGGAAACACAGGCCCAGGATTATTAATTGACATGGCGACACGAATTAATCGGTCACTCTCGGAAAATACAAGTATTCTAAGTGAAACTAAAAAGTGTATTTCATGTAATAAGGATATAGATCAAGATCTCTTCAAGTGCAACATTTGCGATACGGAATATCATCTAGATTGTGCAAAATCTGAAGATAAGTTCGGTGTATCCGCCTGTATAAAATGTGAGAAGAACGGGATTCAAAAGTGTTCTTTACAAGTCCTGATAGCATTGAAAAAACAAAATAAAGGTACTAACCTGTGAACTTAACAAACATAAACACAGTGTAGACTCAAACCATGGTAACGACAGTGGAAAAATTCCCTCTAATGTAAAATCAACAAACAAATTCAATAGAATAAGCAGATATTCGACAAAAGAGGGATCTTACGTCGAATGTTCGAACGCAAATTCTGTACAAGGTACTTACAAAAAACTGTCTGTCCAAAAACAAATGATAGTGCAGGAAAAACCCATGAGGCCAATAACCCCGATAAAATCGGCACGGCAAATAATATAAACACGAAATGGACTGAAGCAGATACAAAGAGGACACGGAACAGGAAATCCTATAAATTCAACGAAAAAGCTACCAATTCGGATCTACCCATCGCAGAAATAGCTTCAAGAAAATGGATTTTTGTATCTAGGTTCCAGATGTTGAACCGGAGCAAATAAAAGAACATCTCCTGAAATCCGGGAACTTCACATTCGTGGTGGAGAAACTTAAACCTAAATATGAAGATGCATCGTATTCATCTTTTCAAATTGGAATGCCATCTGCTGCTGAAAAAGCAGTAATTAATGAGAACTTTTGGCCAGAAAATATCTTCTTTCTTCCTTCTTCTTTTTTAAAGCTAGAAGCAACAACAATGAAACAAATTTTCAAAAACTTCCAAAAACACAGTTAAAACGCTAGTCTCAAAAGCAAATACAATTAAAATATTACATCAAAATGTACAATGTCTTACTACATCTATAATTCAATTAGAAGTCTTAGTCGAAGAAGTAGAATGCAATATATTATGCATTTCAGAACACAGTCTTACGCAAGATCAATTAAAAATTATTAATCTACCTAATTTTCAATTAATATCAAGCTTTTGTAGGGATGAAAAAGAGCACGGAGGGGTGGCTCTTCACATCGAACAATCAATAGACTCTAGACCAGTGGAAGTGTGTGCATTTTCATAATCGAAAGTGTGCGCGGGTGCACAAATTACTTCGAATATCACGTTAGATTTTATGTATATTCTAAATTCGTTTAATTTAAGGTATTTGATAAGTGAACCCACAAGAATATGTAAGACAGCCCAAACTTGTATAGATAATATTATTGCAAATGTACATGCTGAAACGTTAGCTAGTTTTACACACAACACTATCAGATCATACAGCACAAATTCTTAATTTGGATATACAAGTGGATTCCAAACCATCACAGTGGGAAGCACGATTATTTTCAAATGCAAATATGAGTAAGTTTATTGATTGTCTCTCTAATCAATCCTTTAATTCCATACGTGATCTTAAATCTGCAAATATTAAATATGATTCATTTATTAATATATTTCTTAAACATTTCAATGATAATTTTCCAGCTACTACTCATGTAAAAAGGAAAAATAAAAACAAAATGTATCAATCAGACGAAACCATAATAAGCAAAAATCGACTTCTAATTTATAAAACAATGTCGAATTATATTCCTGATTATGTGCCCTATACAAAAATGAACAAAAAACGTATAATAATTTATTAATTGCTGAAAAACATGAACAAATGGAATTAAGATTGCTTAAATCATCAAATAAGTCGCAAGCATCATGGAATACTATTAGGAACATATTAAGTAACGGTAAGCCTCACGCAATTCCTGAACACTCTAGCATTAGGCAACTGGTAAATAATTTTAACAATTTTTTTAACGAAATAGCAAATCATTTAATAATTCATAATTCTACTTAAAACGGAACTATTTCAAATAATTTTCCTTTCAATCAACATGCAATGTTCATGCGACCTACAACCCCACAAGAGATAATTAATATTACGTACAGTTTCTCTAATGATTACAGCTGTGAGATTGATGAAATACCGATGCACATTTTGAAAAAATGTATCCAACTCATAGCAGAGCCATTATGTGATATAATAAATACCTTTATAGAAACTGGCTCATATCCTAATAAACTCAAATTAGCAATGCTATTACCAATTTTTAAAAAAGATAATCTTAATAATTTAGAAAACTATAGGCCAATCAGCCTCATAAACTCATTTTCAAAAATTTTTGAGCGAATTATCTATGTACGATTACTTGAGTTCTTCATAAAGTATGACTTGTTATCTTCTACACAACACGGATTCCTAAAAGGTAAAAATACTGATACGGCGCTCTTTGAGTTCATAAATTGGATACTTTCAAATATGGAAGCAAATAATCTAACCTGTGGTATTTTTCTAGACTTGTCAAAAGCTTTTGACACTATTGACCAGTCGGCTCTGTTGGATAAATTGTACCAGTACGGTGTAAGGGGAATTGTGTACAAGCTGATAAAGTCACATTTAACTAACAGAATTCACTATAGTAAGATTAAGAACCCTAATTTTGGCACTAGTATACTATCCGATCCACTTATATTAACGAGAGGCATACCACAAGGTACTTACTTACCACAGAATTGCAGAATTTTAAACTACGCAGACGACAAATATGCTTATTGCGGGCAAAACATTCATAGATATTAAGGATGTCGGCTCCTCGAGTATGTTTAAAATTGAATCATAGCTTAATCAAAATTACTTAATACTAAACAGGGCAAAAACAGCATGCATTTTATTTTGAATCCTTTAGTGATAACGAGAAATTTGATCTGGATCTGGATTGAGTTTTCCAAGGGTGATCAAATCATTGACCAGAGCACGTAGGCCTCACTAGGCCCGTTGTGCCCTCCGTTGTTCTACCACTCATTTAGCCACCCAAGGTGACGAGCAAAGGACAGCACAACGCTTGGAGGGGTTTCCCTAATGTTGGCCATGTTCGGCCAGAGCTCCCCCAGCATGGACTCTCTTAATCACCTGCCAGGTGATTAAGGGGGGAAAGACATGTAAAAAAATTTTTTTTCGATTTTTTGTTTTTTTGCATAAAAACCTTCCTTATACATTTAAGATTTATCCTACGAAATATTAAAGTGATCGCAAAAGTATTCACGGACATATAACAGAGTGTCATCGTGCAGTAGACCGAAAAAAGACAGTTCAAAGGGAATCAGCACCGAAGGAACCGAAGCATTTGAACTGCGGCTACAAAATCGTTCAAATTGCCGCATATATCACTGCTATTACATTCAACGAAGGATACAAAGGTTTCTGCAAAATTATGGAAGGGATGTAATGTATCATTGGCCAAAATACTAGGATTTTCGTTGACAACTACGACGACGCCCGATAAATCCGTTAGGAGCGGCGATCGCTAAATAGGAGCAAGGAAGCCAGAACAGCCAGAAAAAAGGCTCAAGCCGAGCTTAACTACTTCTATGAACGTGAGAAAGGCACTCTCTATGTCCCTGGATCGCCGTTTAATTATAAGTTTACACAAATTACGCTTTTTCTAAACATAAAACTTTAAACACGTTTTTCTCGAAACCGTGTTTTTGAAATTGGCGTACATGATAACTTTGTCAATTTTAATTCAAATCACTTGAATTTCTGTCTGCTCAATAGCTAATAAAATTTTGTTCTAAATGAACCTCCGAAATCAGAAAAAAATTAATAATAAATAATTATTACGGGCCTACGAAATCCGAAAAAAGAGTCAATTTTTTTTTTCAGCAAGTTGCAGAAATCATATATTTGTTTTTTCTACTTTCTGAGGTTCATTTAGGATAAAATACATCTAAGAAAAGGGTTCTGCAAGAAAAACTAATAAAATAATTTTTCAGGCCTCCAGAGTGTACGCCAATTTAGTCGGTATTTCCAACATGGCGGAACAATCGGTTGAATAGAGGGCTAACCAATTAGCTAACAGACTTCAAATTTTCTAAAATTACAGCCTACTGTATGCCCAATAAAGTCCAGAAACCGTGAGGTTGTATCTCTTTTAGTTTAACCAAAAAAAAATCCCAAAAAAGGATAATTTTATGACCGATTACATGTATTTCCCCCCTTAATGCTCCACTGTCTCGTCCTCTTCTTCACATACTCTACATATGGGGGTTACCACCAGACCCATAGTAAACAAGTGTTTCCTTAGCTGACAGTGACCCGAAATAATAAGACGCAGATTCCCCCGGGACAGTCGCAGATGGTATTCAGCTGTTTTCAGATTGGGTGGGCGCATTGCTTCCTTGGCCTGTCTGCAGCTTGAGGTGTCCCAACGTTGTTTTAGCATCTTGAGAGTGTTTTGTTTGAGGATGTCAGTTAGGAATTTCAGTGTTGGCGCGATCGGGGGCCCTTCCGTGGTATCACTGAGAGCCGAACCAGCCCGCGCCAGCTAGTCTGCCTTGCCTTCTTCATGAGAAATTAGAGCAATTTATTCTTGGAAAATTTCAATATTAAATAAGAATATACAGAAGCCTAAAAATTAAAATGAATAGGATATATTCTGAATATTTAGTGTGATTTAATCTTTCTAAGTAGTTATTTCTCCAATTATTGTAAATTTGTTAACTAATTTTAAACTTGCATGGTTAACTTTAACTCATTTGTAATGTAATCACTTTGTGTAATCTACTTGTAATTGATATTATTAAAATGCCTATATAAAAAAGGGTATTTTGCATGATAAAACTTCAAATGCTTCTTAGCTAACTCTAGATTTTATCTTAATTGTTAAAACATCAATTTGTGGATATTAATAATATTCCTAAGCTATCTTTTAGAGAAAGCCAAAGCCGTTTGTGACAAGGCAAGACAATTTGCATAATTTATTAAATAATATTCTCTTAATATTTGAATGCTTTAAAAATCTAAGGTTACTTTTATATATTAATTAGTTGTGTAAAATTGGATGTGACTTCTGAATCTGAAAGCTTTAGCGCCTTTTCTGTCCTCCTCAGATTTAAGAACGCTTTTAAACTAAAAACAAAATTCAACTTCATATAAAAAAATGGTGATGTGGCCATCATAGTACTTTCCCTATATTTTTCTGCTCAATTTTGGATTCTTCACAATTACTTCTTATATAAATTTCATGTTTATGAGTGTTCACCAAAAGTTAAAAGTCGTAAAATATAAACAAAACACAAAATTATTGCATTTTTTAATTGATGCATTCATACAAATATTTAAAATAATTTTTGATGATGTTTTACTTAATGGGCGGTGGGATTTTAGAATCCACGACAAAACGTTTAGAAAAATTCTAGAACCCCTGAATAATCTAGTAGGAGATCCAGATAAAATAAAGCGACAAATGCTAAAAATTCTAATATTTTATAAGAATTTGTAAAAAAAATTAATTGCCAGGAAAATTGATAAAAATTCTAGAACATTAGAAACTTTGATGAATCTAGAATTAAAATTATTAGAAAATTCTATACTCCTTAGAAAAAATCCTAGTAAATTTCACATTCAATAAGATGAAAAAATCTAAAAGTCTGAAAGAAATAATTCTGAAAAATTTTACAAGAAAACGCTTGACCATTGGAGTAAAATTACAAAAATAAAACTGCGGAAAAGTTTTAGATATCTAGAAAAAATGTTTATAAATTAAAAAACTCTCGAAAAATGTTCTAGGAATGTAATAAATAGAAAAAACACGAAAATATATTCGTAAAATCTACAACAAATGAGTCTTATTAAGACTACAAGAACAAATCACTTTTGAAACAACTACTTCTCTAGCTAATACTTCGACAGACATTGAATAATACAAAAGTAATTTGCGTGTTACAAAATAGCAAGGCTATCAAAGCAACACTAGTTTGAACGTATTTCTTTCTGTAAAATGAACTAAAAATGATTGAATGTACGTTAAAATAGTTTGTGAGTGACTATACTATATTTAATTGCTTTTGCTAATTTATTTTTAATTACATCAACCTAAATTCATTTCTTTTTCCAAATTACCATAGTATAGTCACTCACAAACTATTTTAACGTACATTAAATCATTTTTAGTTCATTTTACAGAAAGAAATACATTCAAACTAGTGTTGCTTTGATAGCCTTGCTATTTTGTAACACGCAAATTACTTTTGTATTATTCAATGTCTGTCGAAGTATTAGCTAGAGAAGTAGTTGTTTCAAAAGTGATTTGTTCTTGTAGTCTTAATAAGACTCATTTGTTGTAGATTTTACGAATATATTTTCGTGTTTTTTCTATTTATTAGTGAATTATCTACAACGTAAAGGACTTATATATTTTATTATTCTAGGAATGTAGATTAAAACTTACTAGAAAATTTTAGAACATTTAAAAATTCCAATAAAAAAAGCAAGCAAGAAAGATGCAAGAGTCTAAAAGAAAATATTTCTGGAAAAAAACAATTATGCAATTTGTAAGAAATTAAAAAAAACCTTAACAACTTAAAAATTACTCAAAAATTCAAGAACCCTTTAAGAAAATCATGGCTTTGTAGGATCTAGCAATTCTTCCTGAACGGAGAGCTTACGACCTAATGTCTACAAATTTTGAAATTAAATATATTTAATTACAGAAATCCTAAGAATTCGTGTATAAATCCTAGACAATTTCGATAGAATTAAGCAAGTAAAGCAAAAAATAAACTCTTGAAGAATGATTAAGATTTGGAGCCAAAATTCTTAAACGAAATTTTTTTAGAAATCTAGCAAAATATGTTTGAAATTGCCAGAAAAAATTTGAAAAATCGAAAGTAAAACCGTAAACAAAAAACAGATTCTAAAAATTTAGGGGGAAAATGCTTGGCAATTTTATAACTCTGAACAAAATTTGGTTTCAAAATTATTTGAAAATTAATTTTTTATTTATTAATCGATGTAAAAAAATTATTAACTCTTGAAAAATTACGATGAGATAAGAAATGCTAAAAAGTCTTAAATATATATTTATGGAAAAAAATTGAGTATATGCTTAAAATTCTAGAAGGCATAGGCTGTGAGGGGGTATATTTCATGTTTTAAATAAAATATCTGTTAGTTATCATGGGAAAAAATCTAGAGTACTGATACGAGATCATTTGACAATTCATCTTATGTATTGTATATTCATGTGAACATATATCGCAAATAAAACTGTTTCGTATTTCTTTTGTTAATTCTATAGTTCTAAAGAAATACAAGAATCGCGATTTCTCCAATTAAATTATGGAAATACTTTTTTATTAATTTTTTGTTCTTATAAGAATACTAAACACGTTTTCTGCTCTTGTTTATCTCTTATCTTAACTACCGCAACAAGAAAACTTAATACATTGCAGACATTTCTTAAGAAAATACTGCAAGCAATAATTTCAAAAGATAAAATTTTAATATTATTGCTTTATTAGCAAAAATTACGTATCATTACAATAAATACACAATGAAATAAAATAAAATATACGTGATACACATTATAATAGAAATTTTTTACAATGTGCTTGCATCTCACAGCCCCGACAAGGCGTGAATGTGTAGCAGTAATAGTTTTCAGGACATGAATGTTCCAGGCATAAATTTAAAACCTCCTGACAATTTCTGGTAGCTGCAACAAAGAAAATAATACATATATAAAATAAATTAATTAATGATTGCTTTAGACTTATATAATTGTGGTTAAAACATAGTGAATTTTTCAATTCAGTGTAAGTTACCACGTAGTAACGGTCGCAACCATTATTAACAGTTACTCAATACATAATACATACAATATGTTTTCACTAATTACTTAATAAAATGAAACCATTTTTACAGCAAAAGAAATAGTAAACTAAATTAGCACGTTCTTATAATTATAAATATTTTGTTTTAATATTTATTCATTGCCCTACATGGCACACCTAGTATCAATTAATCAAATTAGTATGAGTATTTACACTTAATATCTGATACAATTATTTTTAGTAGTTTATCCTGGCTATAGACACTCGCAGTTTAAATAATAAGTAATATAAAATTTCTATTAAATTATAGAATTAATAATAATAATTTATTTCTTAGAATAAATTGGCCAGTATTTATTCCGAATATTCGAAATTTGTTGTCAATTATAGCATAATATAGTGTCATTGCTTTTTGAACAATGTCTTTGACACAATACATAAGTTTCATCTTCTATAGCACTTTCAAAACATCTTTATGACTATTGTTAAATGTTAAAATATATCTAAGTTAAACGTACAACCCGAGAAATTATTTAATTGGTATGCAAATAGTTGATTCAAATGCATTTTCTAATATTTATTACATTATAGACATAAAATGACGGCCTTCAATAAAAATTAACTTTTCGTTAACGATTGCAAAAATTCTTCATTAAGTGATTAATTAAGTAGAAAATGTAAAACGCTTCAATTAATATGTTTTGAATGAGATAAATATTTACGTTTGCTAAACCCTGAATTGAAATTTCTAGAATAATGTAAACAAGACATGTCTGACCGATACATATCTTTTAATATTCTTAGGTCAATAATAGTATCAATATACTTACTGTCAATGCATACCGAATCAATACAACATCCGCCACAACAATATTTATCATCAGAACACTAAAAGAAAACATATTGTTAAATGCGTATCAACATTTCTAGCAATAAACTCACCGTTTCTCCTTTGGTTTTGCAACTCTGTCCTGAAATAATGCAGGGTAACAATAACAGGAGACATGTTAATGCAATCATTGTTGACTCGTAACTGATATCATTGAGCCAAGCCGGTAGAAAGTTGTTAATTCAATTAGTGCATTTAACGTACATACCCATATCAACATTATCACGTAGTAAAAAATTCAAGGAAATAGTATGATTATATTAATTGTATTTATACATTTTCATTTTAATAATGAACGAAATTACATTTAATGAATGAAATATAAAAAGTATGTATTCAATTGGTTACTATATTAAGCAAACAGTTTTTAAACCGTAGATTATTATTAATTAATTAAATCGATGTAGCTAATTATTTTATTTATATAAATATTGATATTAATTTTATGCAATACTTTAATTTAAAATATAATCAAATTTAGCATAATTCTTAATGGCGCAAAAATTAAAATAGCATTAATACATATATTTAATTGAGTAAAATTGTTTACTAAAATTTCATTAGCCACTTCTCTTGCATCTCGGTTATTTTCAAATTTTGTCTAACGAAATTTTTTATTGTATCAATTTTCAATTCGCTTGCTTTTTTCGAATATTTTAGGGCACTGATTAGAACACACCAACCTTCGGAAATATTGGGGAAAGTGTGTACGGCACTTTGAGCGACTCGGAGACTTTCGCCCAAATTTCCGGCCATTAAGGACGCCAGGGAGACCATACAAAGAACCTGTAAGTACAATGATAAAATATATTATTTAATTATATTATAGGCTGGAATAAAAACGTGTAATCTACTTCGGATAAATCCAAAAACCCCGCGAGTAATCCATGATTAACCTGTTGGATTGGATAAATTCGCCAATTCGTACAAGCGGACAGTTACTAACCGACGTTATACATGTAAAGTATATATGGTAAACAAATGCAAGCGTAATTAAAAAAAAATCACTGAAATAGTAGTGAGTGAAAGGTGTAAATAAGTAGTATATACCTAAATCGGATTTACGAAAAACGTTACAATAATATTGCTTTATTACATCGATGCGTGAGGATTTATTAATAGGTACTCGTGTGTTTAAATACCCATTATTTAAAAGAAAGTCTTAAAAAACCACCAGCAAAGTGTAAATGTTGATTTATTACAAATGTATCTTTGTTATAACAGCTGAACTATTTGATATCATATTTAAGAACGTTTTGTCATGTTTTATTTGTTCTGAGAAAAAATTGATCTAAGAGAGTATAATTACGGTTAACATATGTTTTTAATGTTGTTTCAAGGTACCTAGGCTTTCAGTCAGAAAATTGTTTCGATTTAAAATAATTAAAACGATATATTATTTATTGGTCTCTCATTTGTAAACGTAAATTTGTCAAATTAATCAAGAAAGTTTCTATTTTCACGTTACTATGCCATTACTAACTTGTAAAATTTTCTCACACAGATAACAGCTTTCTGTGTTCGCCTGTAAATTTTCGTATAATGGTCTTGCAATGTAAATAACTATTACGAGTTAGTAAACACACTCATTTTTACGAAATTGATGATATAGTGAAATAAACAACACGCTTTGTACACAGTAATGCTTTCCCAACTACTACAAATTATTGAAGATTATAAGTAATTGAAATTGAAATTTATCTACTTAATAATTATTTACAAATTATTAACAAACAGAATATATAACAATACACGCAGGTGTATAGCTATATAATTTGTAGAAGATAACTGGCCCGTCTAGCGACTCGCCAATCATATCCTTCTGTCCACCGGTAAAAATCCTTTTAACCTTACTAGTATTGCAGCTGCATACTTAAATAAAGTTTGGAGATATACTAAAGGGAATAATTAAGTATAAATATCGCACATCCCTGAGCCTTGAGTCAGATCTAAGGCTCTAGGAGACTGTCAAATTAAGAGCGCTGCAAGAGGAAGAATTGCTCCACTCCAAGGTCTGAATTAATTCTTTTAATAGTAGCCTAGACTATAGTAATAATAAAATGTTTACTCTAATAGATAGATAGATTCACACAAATATGGAAATAATTACTTAAATGTTCTAATTTGAACACAACTAGGTCTATAAATCAACTATATAAGTCAACTTATAGTTTGAATAATAACATCAATTATTACTTTAGCTGGATTGAACGTAAATAAACAGTGGTAGAAAGAAGCACTGTAAATCGCTTATTGAGCTAAGTCCAAGAATTTCTAATAAAGCAACTCAAAGTAGTAGACCAAGTGCACGAAATCTAAACGAGTGAGTGAAATGTGAAACATTCTTAGCAGTGTCAAAAATAACTTCTAAAAGGCGCATATTTTCTATATATACTGGGTGAGTCTTTTTAGATGTTCTCTATGGGAATCTCAGAAACTACAAGAGATAGAAAAACGGTTAAACGGGAAAAGAAATGTATGCTGTTTTTTTACTTTTTGTCTCTGTAAAATAATAATTACAATATTGTTAATATTATAAACAACTGCAATTGTTTTCCTTTTTTGGCTTTTTTTTTAAATTTATAATGAAATTTAAAATGACTATAACTCACTTATTTTTAGAAATAACTATGTCATATGTGATATTGGATATATCACATATCATAATCATAGCCAACTATGGTTTCTATTAGAAAAATGTAAGTTTTTACTTTTTCAAAATATCTAGTTAAGTTTGACTGTTTTAAAACCTTGAAAGTGCAATTTCATTCGTCTTTTAAAACCACACTTCTTTCCCCGTTTAACCGTTTTTCTATTTCTTATAGTTTCCAAGATCCCCATAGAGAACACCTAGAAGAAACTCACCCTGTATAATATTAACATTATGTTAATTTTGTAATAAATCACTTTCCAGGTATTTAAGATTTCCCTTGTGAAGTAATATTCTGGTTCATAAAATTTAGGGCATATCAAAATCTAATCCGTAAGGCAAAGAGTTCTTAGACATAGAAATTACTAACAAAGATTAAAATTTATTAAAGTAATCACACATGAGATGTGAGTAATTACTGTACCTCACATATTTATAACAGTTTCATTTGAATTCCTTAGGAGATGTAAAAATGTGTAACACAAATTCGGTGTGGGAACTAGTCCTTAATACTCAAAAAATAGATATTGTTAATATCTGCAGTTGCTAGTCAGTAAGACGAATTACTGCCTTCAAATAAGTAGCTTGCTGGAACAAAGACTTGAGTCGTCAAAAGAGGGCAGCAAGAAAGATATCCATTTGTTCTGAATAAGCATGCTGAATATTTCTTGAATCACATTCTCATTTATCACTTGGTGAAACATTTAGCAGGCTGAATATAAAAAAAGGATTGACTATAAATAATTTAGCACAAAAACAGACTTCTAAACACTAATTCAAAAAATATTGAAATAATTATAGGAACAGATGAAAGAAATAGGGGAAGGATCAGCGTATTTTGATATTTTTGTGGGAGCTCATCATAATGCATTATTGCATCAGGAACTAGACTTATATATAATTTAAAAAAATAATAAAATAGGCACGTGGTGACGGCGTGTCGTACAGCAACGTTGGTTTGGGTCAGTGACCGGTACCATTCACCATTGGGATACAATTAATGGTGCTTTGGAGTGACGGTGGGTAAGTAACAAGTTCATCTACACAACACACACACAAATGACACATGGCGGTCCATAGCCAAACAAATGAGTCTTCGAGGTATTAGCTAGAGAAGTAGTTGTTTCAAAAGTGATTTGTTCTTGTAGTCTTAATAAGACTCATTTGTTGTAGATTTTACGAAAATATTTTCGTGTTTTTTCTAATTATTAAAAAATAATATTTCTGCATAGAGTACTTTCAAAGTACTTTGACAGCCATATCACTATTTCTTAATCAGTAACAACTAATGTGTCAACGAAGTCAAAGCCAACTCATACCAAGAACAGTTCCTGATACAAAAAGTAACAGTGAAGCCATTTTTTACAGTTATTTCATCTTTAGGGTTAGAATACGAGGGTTGCTATTTATGTATTGAGAAGGCAGAAGATGGTAGCTCTAAACATGCATTTTGAAGACCACAACTTTTCTTCGAGCGATGAAAATCGTTGTCCACGCAGTTTATCTTTAATTATTGAGGACAAGAAACAGTCATTGGGTGCAAAGTCGGGGATGTAAGGCGGATGTCCTATCAGTTCAATCTTTTGTGTCCAAATACTCTTTTGTTCATGTGATGTGTGTGAGTTCGCATTATCGTAATGCAAAATGATTTTGGATTTTGGGTTGATTTCTCTCAATTTACCAAAAACTTTAAGCAGACAGACAGATGGTCGTATACCACGCTGAATTAAGGGTTTTTTGATTTTAGAGAGCCACGGTTGCCACATAACCGGTTTTTGTGAAAAAACTCTTCGCGAACGAACAACTTTTGTTAGCTTTGCTTCACATTAAAACAAAACTAACTGCCGATTGGCTTTTTCTTTTTGGTTAATACGAATAAATCCATCACTCGTCACCTGTGATCATGCTGTATAAGGCTTTGGATGCACCACAACTGTATTTTGAAAAAATGGTGATGTGGCCATCATAGTACTTTCCCTATATTTTTCTCGAAAACTATGAGGTTTACGCAAAAAAGCTATTCTTATTAATTTATTCAGTTTTAAATTCTCCACAATTATTTGTAATACAAGTTTCATGTAACTATAATAGTTTATTAGCAATGGGCAAAAAATATCAAAATTTTCAATTTTTCATTTTTTTCTCGAAAGTTAAGAATTTTTTGAAAAAAATGTTTTAATAAAACTTGTTCACTTTCTTATTCCTTCTAACTTTTGTTTAAAAAGTTTAGTAATATTTTTCATATTTAGAAAAATATCGGAAAAAAACAAAAAAGTGCCTCGAGTAAACATCCACTTCCGGTTTTTGAATGTTCACCAAAAGCTTTTCAGTTCCAGTTTTTAACGACAAAACCTTAAGTTTAAAGTTTCATCTCAATCGGTTTATTCGTTTTTGAGATACAGCGCCCACCGACAGACAGACAGACACACACACACACACACACACACACAGACACATAATTTTTTTTCCCAGAAATTAGTTTTTTGGGTTCAGGGGACCCCAAAACGGATATTTCCGCAAAGAAAATTTTTCAAAAAAAAATCACGAAAACAATACTCCCCCTATATATACTATATAGGGAAAGTAAAAATGGTGATGTGGCCATCATAGTACTGTCCCTATATTTTTCTCGAAAACTATGAGGTTTACGCAAAAATGTTGTTCTTAATAATTTGTGAACTTTTGAATTCGCTACAATTATTTGTTATATGAATTTTATCTATCTCCAATAGTTTATTAGCAACTGGCAAAAAATGACAAAATTTTCAATTTTTATTTTTTTTCTCGAAAGTTAAAAATTTTATGAAAAACATGTTCGAATAAAACTTGTTCAGTTTTTCATTCCCTTTAACTTTTGTTTGAACCGTTTTTTAAAAATTTTTAGATTTAGAAAAATATCACGAAAAAACAAAAAAACGCCTCGAGTAAACAACCACTTCCGGTTTATGAATGTTTACCAAAAGCTTTTCAGATCGAGTTTTTAACAATAAAACCTTAAGTTTAAAGTTTCATGCCATTCGCATCATTCGTTTTTGAGATACAGCACCCACCGACAGACAGACAGACAGACAGACAGACAGACACACACACACACACACAGACACAAAATTTTTTTTTCCAGAAATTAGTGTTTTGGGTTCAGGGGACCCCAAAACGGATATTTCCGCAAAAAAAAATTTTGGAAAAAAAATCACGAAAACAATACTCCCCCTATATACTACGTGTATAGGGAAAGTAATTATTATTTTATGGTACCAGTCGACACGAGCATATGTCAACAAATTGTATTGTATTGTATTTAACTAATATGCATTACATAAATATGGAATATAAACTTCCGAACACCCAAATTTTCATGCAAAATCTTATGTATGCTGGTTATACTAAAGGTTAAACATCTCTCAAGTTCGTGATATATCACATGGCGATCTTTCTTCAATCTTCATCTTCACAGCATCGATATTTTCCGGCACTACGATCGATTTTGGACGACCTTCTTTAACTTCGACCGTGAACGAACTACGTCTACTTTTGAATTCAGTGTAAAAGCGATATTTAGTGGCTGTGGATGACGCTTCATCGCCAAAAGTTGAATTCAGTTGATTTATGTCCTGTTCTTGGGTTAGACCACGTCGAAAGTCAAATAAATCATAGCTCGAAAATTTTCGCGTGTTTTGAATGTAAACAACATAAATAGTGCTTTGCAATGGCAATTTCAGATTTCACCTTTCAATACCAGTGTTGCCTGTTATTAATACACATGTTAAATAGCAACCTTCGTAGTAATATGAAATGTTAATCCTTTATTAGGCAATGATGTTTTCTTGTACAAGAATATTGAATAAAAATACATGATTCGATTAAGCAATAGAAAATAATGATTGGTGTAGATCGTGCTATTGGACATAAATTGCTACCATAAAATTCATATACGAAATAGAATTAGAAAATTGTACAACATTTGAGTTTGATGATAATTTTCTTGTAGAAGAAAATAGTGTCCCCTTCTTAAATTTAAGTACCCATGTTAGTAGTAATTAAGTCATGAGTACAATTCCCAAATAATCCTGGCTATAATCTTTCCAACCGATGTAAACATCTTTTTCAGAGCTGATTCACCTCGAAAAATCTATTGTTTTTAATGTCGCTTGGCCTCTGGCGTATAATATTTGATCCAGGTTTCCAGGTTAACCAAATCCCACCCATTGATTCACATGTAGTTTAAGTTTATAGTAATTGTATGTTGTAATGTGAATATGTGAATAAATATTATTATTAACACGCCGGTGGTGGCGCATCGGTTACGGCCCCGAACTGACGTGCAGCAACGTTGATTCGGGTCAGTAGTCGGATGGGTGACCGGTACCATTCACCATTGGGATACAAGGACCACGTGGTCGATAGCCTAACACTACTACTACTACTATTATTATTATTATTATTATTATTAACAGTGACGACACAGCTACGACATTGACAGCCGTATACGCTTGTTGTCCTTATTGTTCATGCTAATATACCGTGTGTCCAGTTCCAAGGCGCATCATAAGGAATTTCCATATAAACTTTTCAATTGCAGTTTGTAAATCTATTATTGAACGAAAATGATCAGTATAAAATTAGAGTAATTCCGTTACCTATTAAAGTAATTTTGGTGGCTTTATTTTTAATTCATTCTTGGTTTTATTCGAAATATAAAGTGAATATATATTCCATATTGATATTGAAATACCTCAAAATTGTGAAATGTCAGTGTTTGTCATCTATAATAAATTTAGTCACAACAAATAATTCAATTCAAAATGAGTGTTTAATCCACCAAAGAAAAAGTTGAGATGATCAAATGGAGTTTTGGCGATCATTCTATGCGTGCTACTTGACTTAATTTGTTCAGAAATTTGAGAAGAATGGTTGTGTAAATGATGAACATATTGTTAGGAATAAAAGAAGGAAAACAGTAAATCCTGCATTAAGTGTAAGAAAAGTGATCTATCATCCGTATTCATCTGTCTGATGAAGCCACTCTGTGGTGAAACATGTTGCAGTGTTCAACAATAAATGTGAAACCCTCTCAACTGTGTTGTTTTATTCCAAATCTATCATCCATCGAATTTTAAAATCATATAGTTACCGACCATATACAAGACAACATCATTAAGAACTGCTTGTAGTTCAATTCTAATTCAAGATCTAAATTTATTATTAATTTTAATAGAAAAGTGTAATGAGGAAGGAAGGTTTCCATATCGTGTGTTTAACAGATGAATGTACTTTTATTTGATCTAAAAATAACAAACAAAAAATCGTGATTTGTCTCAAAAAATCCTCATATTGTAACAACACCAAGAATTCAATATCCACAAGAACTTGATGTAGTTTAAAAATTTCATCCAAAAATAAAAAGAAAATTACGGATGGGTATTGTTATTTTTTCATCAATTGGCTGTCAAATAAAAATTAACCTGTGACTCCATCTGAAATTTAATACGGAGTCGAATGACATATAGCGACTATTACGACCACTTTCCTCAGCAGCGCCACCTACCTTCACACACGAGTACTTATTGGTCGGCCCTCGTACGGCCTTAAAGGCTAAAATCCAAAATGCAACCAACTGCATAAATGTATGCATAACGAACTAGGGCTTTTAAAATGTGGTGGTATTATTATTTTATATTGTTTATTCCTCGAAAAATGTTACAATTCCAAAAACCCCTCCTAGTTCCTTCTAGAAACAACGAGAACTATATACACGGATACAACGGCTTCAACAACAATAAGTACTCCATGTTGTTGCGTTAATCGACAACCATTAAAAATAAATAATAGGGTGAGCAACGTTCTACAACGGCAGTCTATGCTAGATTAAAAGCGCAGATATATTAATACAAGAATAAGGGAAAACAATTTGATTTATAAATACAACCACATAGTATTAGATTTCGTAGAATATCAACCATGGATTCTTCACGAGAATAGGCTGAATGGGTCAGAGTGGAAGAACATTTCGAAGAAATGAACTCCGCCCGGGTCTCTTCAACTTAAATTATAGTAATAGTATTTATAGTAGTATGTATTTTAGATTAATTTAAGAAGAGAAACAAAGCAAATAATAAACAATAAACAATAAACAATAATTTTGGTAAGTATATGACAAAAGTCTAAATTCACGTAAAAAATATACGAGTAAATTAAATAATATTGTAGTATGTACGAACTTACCTTAGTCACGTCCATTTTCGCCTGTCCCAATTGCATAGCTGCTGAAGCACATTTTGCAGTAGCTTCTGTAACTTTCTTTTCTTTATATAAACGAAGAAGTAAAATTGACAAGGATAACCACAGTGAAGCTTGGTCTGGATGTCTGTGCACCAACTTACTTAATTCTTTAAGAGCCCTGATTTTCTCGCCCTGTGGAATAAACAAAATATATTTCGGTAAGAAATAACAAATTCCTTGAAAACCTGAATAAGACAATGTTATTATATTAATCCTAGATTTATTACCCAGAATTACCATTTTTTATTAAAATTATAACAAATAGAAGTAATTTCATTTAAACGATTATATCACAACTTATAATTCTATTTTAGTCAATTATTATAATAATTAAATTAATATACCGGGTGTCCTGTTAATAAAGAGAAATGGCTGAACCGCAGATTCGTGGGGTACAAGATATCAAATATTATTAAAAGACAAGAAAGCTTATAAATAAAAATATATTTTAGTTTTTATGTTGTGGTACTAATGTTTTTTATACTTTTTGTGAATCAATAATAGCTATAATAACTTCAACGATGTGTTATATTATAATAATCGTCAATAATAAACCTCAGTCAGATCAAATAAAGCGTTCAATTATAATAAATAAAATACATAAAATTGTTTTGCACTTTTAAGACTAATTCCGGCTTAAACGTAAAATTTTGGATAGCAATATATTATCTTAAATCCTCATATTTTGATCTTAGAAATAGAAACACCTTCTATGTATATAATAAAAATTTTCTATTTAACAAAAAGTATTCCTATGTAGAAATTTCATTATAGGATTTTTTGTGTGTTGATAATTATTGCTCACCTGAATTAAATAAGTATATGATAACAATAGTCCATAGTGTGGCAAGCATTCCTTGGTATCTTTTACTTCCTCCAATTCTTTGAGCACCAAATTAGCTAAATTGGAGTCATTATGTAGTAGTCCCAAAGAAAGCGTTGCATATAATCCCCAAGGTGATCGTGGCTTCAATTGAGTACTGGAAAAAACATAAATATTATAAATAAGTTAAAATATAAAATATATTACCGCACATTAGCAATACATTTAAACCATCTTTAATTTTTATTATATAAAAAAAGAAATAATAATAACCAGAAAATAGTTAATACAATAATATTATGTATTAGCTAATTAAACTGACAAATAATAAATTTGTTAAAAACACTATTTATAATTAAATATTAAAGGTTAAGAATTACATGAAACAAATCAATTTTGTCAAGGCTTAAGTAATTAACCTTGCTAATACGCGACCATATCGAATTATAATCTAGGACTGTATTAAACAATATACTTGTTTTTTAAATACCTAGAAAACCAAAGTTTTGCAGTTAATGCGTTTTCGTAATACTTTTACATAATTATCTGCCATTCAATTTTATTCTTTCAGTATCATATATTATTAACAAGTCCTGTGGTTACCTTTTTGCTTATTCGTATAAATAAATAAATATAGTTAATTGCCTGATTCTCTTAAGTGTATTAATACTATCAAGAAGTTTAAAGCAAAGTTCTTATGTGAGAAAAAATTACATAGTTTAGAAGAATATTTTGATTAGTGATTAGTATCTTTATTGTGATGCACTTTCTTTCTTATTGTACTTTATTGTAATTTAAGAGAGAAATAAAGACTATTATTATTATTATAGGAAAGTATTGTGATCGTAAAAAAATTATGAAGTTTTATTTTCAACGGAAATATTTATTTTGAGGTCGAAGTAAAAAAATGTATGTGTGTCCGTGGACTCTATATTTCAAGAACCGCTAAAGATATTAAACTGAAATTTTATACTAAGCTTTTATTTCTGATCTGAACAACTTCTGGTAAAAATTCGTGGGTGTTTTTCCAGATTTTCCTTAAAACACATAAAATTTTACAAAAAGTTATAGATGAGAAATAAATAAATAGTATTTTGAGTGACTTTTTCCGGATACATATATTTATTGACAAATTTTACAATATTTACAATAACATAGTGAATAATAAATGAGGCGTTAGTGGGTTAATCTGTCAAAAGGCTATCGACCAGAGGTCTTTCTGCCTTGTGTTGTCCAATCATATGGCGTCAGTCGTTAATGCGTAAAAGGATGAAATGATGATATGAAATCGAATATGGTTGAATTAGGATTTTTAAATTTAGGATTTATACTAGGGTTTCTTGGATGACAGTAAAGCGATAATATATGGAAGTTGAAAGGATTTTTGGAGAATTTTTCTGATAGGAATCGAAGGCGTTCTTGGATGGGGATAACTAAAGTAGTGTCATAGAGGAGCTGGTTTGAGGGATTGTTTAGAGGATTAAGAGGATGCCGGAGTTTTGTTAGGGTACGGAGGGATGCTCGCTTGCTAACTTCAATATTGCGCGATATTGGATTGCTGGGATTGGGGTAGAGGGCACAACTATATTCAAGTAGTGGGCGGCAGATCTTCTTATAAATTTTTACAGCTGTTTTTGTATTGATGCCCTTATTTTTATGTTAGGCTTCTAAAGCATTTTGCTCTAGAAGTTATTTTACTTTTTACTATGGCTGTATGTTTTTTAAAATTGATTTTTTGATCTATGGTTATGCCCAGGTATTTTACGGAAACTGAGGGAGGGATCATAGTTTGGGAAATTCGAATTTTGAGGGGAGTTGTTGGCGTGATGGTAAGGGATTAGGAGCTGTGATTTGTGGGGATTGATTTTGATGCACCATTTTGCAAACCATCGTTGAAGGGAGTCAATAAGCTCTTGGAGGGATTGAAGGGCTTTTGGTAGTGTGGGAGCATGTGTGATTAGGACAGTGCCGTCTGCAAATTGCAGGAGGTATTCGGATGGGTTAAAGTAGAGAGGATCAGGGTTAAAGACATCAGCACAAAAGAGTTATATAACAAAGGTGACAGAGGAGAGCCTTGAGGGAGTTCTTGTTCAGGAGTAAAGGAAGAAGAAAATGATATGAGGGGGCAAATTTTATGTTACTACGTATGATTTTGAAAGGTCATTTGAAGGTCAACTTTGTTTGTAAATGGTAACATTTATTTTCTTTATTTCTATTTCTACGCATAAAAAGAAAATTAAATTATCTAAATCATTTTTCTCTAAGACGTACTATTTCTAGTTTAAATTGTGATTGATATTGATAAAGCTTGTCATAGCTGCTATGGCATAAATTGTTCAAAATATTTAGTAAGTGGTGACTATAAATAATAATTGACATCTTAGATGACTTCTGTGATAAAGTTTAAATTATCATGGAAGTGTTATCTCTACAAGAGAAAATTGAAATAGTTCTTATTTGTGGAGAAGCAGAAAGAAATGTATCACGGGTTATTCGCTTGTATGCGGAAAAACATCCAGAATCAAGAATTCCGTCGCAACGTTCGTTTTACCGCATCATAAAAGAATTTGAAACAGATGGAAATGTTGAAATTAGGAAGCGAACACGCGAAAAAATAGTAACCAACAAAGCCAATGAAGTAAATATTTTAGCTGCAATACATTACAATCCATCATAAGTACTCGTAAATTAGAAAAGGATTAAGGAATTTCACGGAGAAGTGTTTCAAGGATTTTAAATAAATCATTTATCATTGCATCAAGAGTTAAATAATAATGATTTCATTCATAGGTTGGTCTTTTGTACGTGGACAAATAATCAAATTATGATGAATAATAACTTTTTTCTTAAAGTTTTATTTTCTGATGAATGTTCATTTACTAATTATGGTGTAAAGTAAATCGTCACAACATGCATTACTTGTCAACAGAAAATCCGCATTGGATTAGAGAAATTGAAAACTAGAGACGATGGTCTATTAATGTATGTATTGGGATGCAAAGTAATTGGACCATTTATCATCGAAGGCATATAACAGGGCAAAATACGCCTAATTTTTGAGAAATGTTCTACCAATTCTACTGGAAGATGTAGTTCTAGACCAAAGGCTAATGTGTGGTACCAGCATGATGGTTATCCTGCACATTATTCCCAAGTTGCTAGAAATGTATTGGACTTAAATTTTCAAGGGCGATGGTTAGGCCGCGGGGGACCAGTACACTGACCTGCGAGATCTCCGGATTTGACATCACCAGTTTTTTTCCTATGGGGATATATCAAAAACGAAGTTTTGTTTTGTATAACAGTTATTTATTTATATGGTGACCAATGGTTTCAATACATTCACGTATCATTTTCAAACCGAAAGTAACCTAAACTACATAACGTGCGGTATTTATATACAAATGGATGATGGATTTACAATGGCATTAAAAATAGGAGTGTATACTAGGTCAAGCTGGTCGTTAATTACTGGAGTATCCGGATTAGCGCGTGCTTTATGGATTTCCAATGATTTCCAATTTGATGTATAAAATTAAGTTTATCAGAACGTACCCACAACCACTGAAAACATGCAAGAATGCATACGTAGTTTAAAATACAAATATGTGTCGAGTGCGATGCTACTACACTTCTTACTTGTTTTTGTAACTAAACTTCAAAATAATAAACGTTAGTTCGACAAAAATGATAAACCAGCATCTTTTGGCATTCCACTTTTCTTCAAATTAGATGTTTGTTAAATATCTTGTAAATGACAGGAAATAAAAATTTGAAATTTGGCACACATGTGTAACTTGGTATACTCTTTAAGAATAGTGATAAACAATTAAGGTTGTCATTAAAAAAATAGTCGATGACGTCACATCTTTGGGAGCCGCTGTATAAAATTTTATTACATCAAAAAGAACGTAATTTAAAATACTAATCGATCTATTCGAACATATTTTCAAAAAATAAACTTTCTATGATTTACTGAATTGAATTCAAGTGAGAGACTCGCCCTGTATATTTATCTATGAGTCAAAAGTGTGGGGTTCGAAATGGGTATTTTTTTCCACGCACGTATACACGACGAGTGTCTCGCCGCTATCGCGTTACCGAAAATTGCAATTGCGACTTCTATATTTGAATCGCCATTACCACCCGCGGCCTTGGGACCTTTTTTCTAGAATATACACCACATCCACACCCAGACGCAATTTGCGTTGCCCTCGGAAAAGTGAGACAATCAATTTAAATGGAATAGATAATGCATGTTACGTTGTAGTAGGTTAGTAAACACGAATCGAGTACGCGAATTCATAACATGTTACGTGCAAGCATATTTACAAAAATACATTCATGGGCATATACATTATGTTAAATGCGGCTTAATAAGCGAATAAGTGTAGTAAACAAACCGTTTAATAAGATAACAATTCTGAAAACATTAATAATATGGTTATTAGTGATTTATTCGTCAAATAAATTTGATCTTCGCGTAACTCAATCAACCAATTTATTTTTAATTGTTATTAAAACATTCAACCATTTATAAATCTTAATTTAAATTTAATTTATTATTCATTTTATTTTCTGTACTGTTTTGCATCTTTTTTGATAAATAAGTATGTATTTACGATTGTAGGTTATTGTCTTTATTTATGATAAAAAGTTATATTAAACATGTATATTTTAGAAAAAAAGACAATCTTTAAATATAAGAATAAGGACTTACAGTATCTAAAGCTCTACAATCCCTTCAGTACCTTATTGCCTCCCTTCAACACTAGTTTGTAAAATGATGAATTAAAATCAATCCTCACAAATCCCATATCCTAATTCTTCACATAATTTACTCATTACCAACAGTTTCTCCTTCTACTTTCGCCGTCTTGTTAAAAATAAACGTTGTCCACATTAATATCTTCCAATTTCGGCCATAAAAATCATTAATCATAGCTCGATAACGGAATCCATTTACCGTAAAAGTTGCACCAGCCTCATTTTCGAATAATTAAGGTCCAATCACACCGCCAGTGCAAAAACCGCACCAAACAGTGACACGTTGAGGATGGAGAGGCTTTTCAATAAACATTCATGGATTTTCCGAGCCCCAAATGCGGAAATTCTGCTTATTCACGTAGCCTCCGAGGTGAAAATGGGCCTCATCACTGAAGATGAAAATCCGGATCATTTTGATGAATTTCAAGGACCTAATCAGCAAAGATACTAAGTTGCTGTTGATCGACCGGCTTGAGTTCTTGAGTTAACTGAACTTTAAAAGCCTTCAAACCTAAGTCTTTATGCAAAATACGGTGTAAGATAATATCGGTCTTGCAATGTAAATAACTATAATGTTTAACTTACATTAACATTTTTCAACGGAAAAATCTGATTTGGGATCACTAGATACCAATTTAAGAATTAATAGAAAAATAAATGGTGGCCTTGTGTGTCTGCATGTGTGTGCATGCCTGTGGAAGCTGCATCCCAAAGACTGCTACAGATTATGAGATCAAACTTTTTTTGAAGATTGAAAAGTTTTTGGAGTAATATGGCCCAACGAAAATGTTAACACGAGAAAGAGTAATAATATAAGATAATGGCCCTATTATTTATTTAAAAAAAATATGTATACACATGAGATGTAGCTCCATCTGTTATTTGTAATTTGTATATACAGGGTGAGTTTTTTTCGATGTTCTCTATGGGGATCTCGGAAAACGAAAAAAATCAAGAATTAAATCCCTTCTTCCCTGAGAAATCACCCGGAGAGGCGACATAATTGGCTTCTACACAGTCTTTATTCAACCCCTACAGACTTTTTCCTATGGGGTTATCTCAAATCTAAAGTTTACGCCAATAAACTAACTTCTTCTGAAGTGAAGTGTCAGCCATCACAGAGTCTACCTGCCAAGCCGTCATAAAAAATTTATAGTTCGAATAAATGACAATGACCACGATGGTATACATTTGGACGATATTACTTTTAAAAAATAAATTCCGAAATTGTATAGTTTAATAAACACATTTTCAATAGATTGCTTACTTTTATAATTGGTCCACTAAATATAAACTTACTTTTGGGACACTCTGTATATCTCAAATTAATTTCAATAAACTATGTAAAACTGGGAAAAGTCCCACAAATAACGACAATGTAAAAAAATAATATTGAGATTACCTTTGAAATAATAACGTTTTTGCTGCGTCCGGTCCTTGGAAAAGATATGCCATAGATGCAAGAGCTACTAACAAATCCGACTGAAAACCTTGCTCCTCAGTTAACCAATGCAGTGCTGACTCATACGCCTCATAAGATTCTTCATACTGTTGATCTAAAAAATATTGTTTTGTCTGTATACTATAAATATCGTGGTGTAAAATTTAGTAAAAAATATTCTCTTTAAATTATAATAAAGAATAAAATATAAAAAAAAACACTCGTCTGGAGATAACTGAATTACCATTAAAAAGAGCTAGTGCAAGTCCACTTCCACTATTGAAAGTTGCTTCCTGTACATTTTTAAAGCAGTCGACGGCTTCGCTATGTTTCCCCAAAGCCATTAAAGCACGCCCATAGTTAATGTTGACATGATCACGATTTTCTTTGGCGCCATATCGTAACGCATTCCTGAAAGCTTTTGCAGCGTCTCCTTTTAAACCCATCCTTTCCTTCATAATACCCAACATATTCCAGGCACATGGATCAATAGAGTTGTTTTCTAAAAAAAAACAATATAAACAAACGATAGTTTGTCTAAGTTTTAGGCGTTAATATGTCTTTATCCGTCTTATCGTAATAATAAGTTGATGTAATAATAATGCGCATTCATTTAATTACACAAAACTTAAACACGTGTTTCGGTGTCCAAACTATTAGGGCAAAATATTTCTGTTTTAATCAGTAGAATTTCAGAAATCGTTATCTACCTTATTCGATCTAATAAATGTTTATTTTCATTTGATGGAAGATCTGTTACTTGATTGTTCATTATTTAATTACTTAATTGGCGTCAATTCATTTCTTTTTCATATTTTCTCACACCAAATGATTTAAGTTTATTTGACAGAAATACATTCAACTAGTGTTGCTTTGATAGCTATATTTTTAACACGCAAATTACTTTTGTTTAATTTGTGATTTGTAGTCTACTCATTGTTGTAGATTTGCGGAATGTATGTTTAAATTATTAGTTAATTTTCGGCAACGACATAAGAACTTGAATTTTATTAATTTTTATGTAACTAATTTTTTCTTTTCAACTTTCAAGAAATAGATTTTTAATACATGTGCCAATCACTACTGTTATGTTCAAGTTTTTTTAATAAATGAGTTGTTGAATTGTTATGTCCTTCTTAACAATAGGAAATGAACAGTTTCGAATTATTCAGTTCACATTGGCCCAAAGTAGGCTGATGGCAGATAATTACATGCTACATTGGAGTTATAATACTTCAGTCTAATTTGAGACTTAATTAATTGATTTGTACTATTTTGCTGATTATAACTAATTTATAAAAATGAAGAGCTTGTTTTTATATGTTTTAACTATTATTATAACTTATCTAAAAAGATGAAAAGCTTATTTTTATATGTTTTATTTGTTATATTTTAGAATTAAATCGATACACGCTAAACATGAAATATTAATCTTGTTTCTACTATAATTAAAGTGAGAAATGCCGGGAAACATATATCCTATAAATATCATGTAATAATAATAATCATATTTACTGCTGAAAATATTTTACTAAAATAAATAATCCACTAATAAAAGGATAAATATCGGAATAATTGCACAATCATAAGGTGCTAAATTAGGTTTAAATAGAAATGGGAAGTTTCACTTAATTCACACCTGTCCTAATTGAGGAAATCCTTGTACGCTGATGAGGTGAACAAATATTTGTTAAAAATAAAAGTGGTTCAGAGTTTAATATAACAGTCACACAAACCTATCTATATATAAACACAACAATCACATTCAGACATTAATACCACAGAAAATCCCGAGGATGTACAAGAAAATATTTGTAATACTTCTTCTAGTATCTGTATGCTTAGCAGATGATGATTCTCATGAAGTTGCGAGGAAACGATATAAATATAAACACAAACATCATTTACTACGTAAGTAAATAAAAATTCTTTATTTTTTATTACTACCATCATACAATTTGAATGAATTTTTTGTTTAATATTAAAAAGTGCCCTAAATATTTAAAAAAATATATTATTTTTGCTTTTAGACCATAGCGGAATCTTATACTACTTAGCATTTCTAGCAGTAAAAGTTAAAATAGCTTTCCTGATAGGAGCGGCCATATCTTTCTGGCTATTCGCTGGAAAGCTGTTTGGAATATTGAAATATGGATTTTCCAACTTTAAATCTAGTGAACCCGAGAAAATTTTTGTACAGTCCGCTCATCCAACATATTACCCACCAACGTCCAGTTATTTTGATCACGATAGTGGTGATAGAGGGGATATTAAATACGGACGCAATTTGGAGGATGGAATTTATAATACAATAGAACTATTCAATAATATTATTCACAAGTTTGTATTGTAATAATTGAGTAAAACGTAATATGAATAACTTCCTTTTAGGTTTGATTTAAACGACTATGCGTTTAATTCCATGGACATAAAAACAGAAGATTGCCGGAAAAAGTTTGTCTGTGAAGCGGAATACAAGGCCAATAAAAATCCACTGTTAAAAATAGGAATGCACATGATTAAGTAAGTTGTAATTACAACGATTAATATTAATTTAATTGAATTAATCGATTAGTTTATATAAAAAAATACTGTATAAATAAGGATTATATAACGCTAATTTAAGAATCATAATGATGGTTGCGACCGTTACTACGTCGTAATTCATAATAAACACTGAGTAAGTGTTTTATTCAGTGCTAATTCAAGAGGTCAAACTCAAACTCTATTTTAAACAATGCAAAAATATTAATAAAAATTCAATATTAATCTTAAGTAAATATTATATTAGATATTGAGGTATATTTTTATTCAATAATCTTAATAGTACGATATTTTTGCAGCGACAATTCCTTGGATAAATACAAACCACCAGACACAATTTTAGAAATTGATGATTGTGCAAAACTGTATCCAGGATGTAAAACTGACACTTCACAAAGTGATATGTAATTATTTAATTATTAAGAAAAATTGTACATATTTATTTATATTTATGAGATATTTATTAAATAAATAGAATGATAATATAAATGTGAATATGAATAATAAAAACTATTAAATCCAAAAACAATGTTAAAACCTACGAATTCTAAAACTGCAAAATCAGAATTATTAATTGTACAAGAAGAGAATTCTTCAATTGACTTATAATCTTAAATGTGACATTTACAAAAATTTAAAAAAAAAAACATAAATGCTTTAAAAAAATACTTGCTTTAACTAAACAATCCCTAGTGTGGCTATTTTAAATAATAAGAAAAAAGTAAATATCTCACGAAATTTAAAAATACGGGGGTGGATCAAATATAAACAGGAATTTATATTTATCGGTCGCAGAAGTAGGAATATCGTACGGGAGTACTCAATCAGTTATTTCCAATGAGTTGGGTTATCGAAAATTTTCGGCGAAGTACCGTCTTGCTGTCTGTGAAAGCATTTCGGCGCGATACTAAGCAGGTAATGATTTTTTAAGTCTCATTGTCACTCGTGATGAGACATGGGTGCATCATTATACCCCTGAATCTAAACAAGCAAACATGGAGTGGAGACAACTTGGAGAAGTTCAATCTCGAAAAGCCAAAATCCGTCTGTCTGCGGGAAACGTTCTTGTAACTGTTTTTTGGATAGAAAAGGCATAATGCTTCTTGATTTCCTTCATGGGTGCAGTCAATGCTTCTTATTGAAGCCAAACTTATCGACAGAATCGACTCAAAGACGAATTGGAAGTACGACGTTTTCACAGTGATCAAGATGTGGAATCGTTTATGAGAGATTGGCATAAAAGCAAAGACTATGTAGAAGAATAAAACATTATATTTTTTACAATAATATATAGTACATACTTTTATTACTAAATTCCTGTTTATATTTGATTCGCCCTCGTATTTAGAATATCTATTAATTTTTCGGCGGTGACATAAAGATCAATTTGTTTTATCAAAACTAAAGGATTACATTTTGAAAACGCACTTATTTATATTAGTTTTCATTTTTATTTCTAAACATATTATTTACTATTTCTCATACAGTGTGGAAAAACCAAATGGAATAAATTCATTATTTCGGCTGCTGTGCATATTTATAGAAAAACACGTAATACGTCAAATTAAAATTATAAATTGACATTATTCAACGAAAAAATGTGATCCCTATTTTCAACCCTCTTCGGGTGGCAGTTACAACCCCATTTTTTAATGGGAAGTATAGGCTTGTGATATATCGTTTAAGGTGTCTCATTCTCTATTCAAAAATGCTTTTGTTTTCAATTTTAATGCAAACATCGCCCGGGTAGGCCGTCCACCACAGACGACGATTAAAACAGAAATCGAGAATAACCCACGCTCAACATTACTTCAATTAGCAGGAATTATAAATAAAGCGTATTGGATTAAGGTGCAGTGTTTTCAGAAGAGCTTAAATAATGGCGAAGAAATTAAATCAGTCTAATTGACGTGATGTACCACCAAAGCACGCGATAGCATCATTTACGTATCTAAACCAAAATTAGATGTGCGTTTTTATGAAATTTTAACAGAAAATTTGTTCCTTGATATTTGACATAGAATTTTCCGCTAACATAGGACTGAGAGGAGATTCCATCGCGAATCCGTTAGTTTGTTGAAAATATTTGTCTAATTTAATTTAATAAAAGTTCTAATGCGTCTAATAATTCTGCTTTTACAACGGGATTAGTGTTAGATTTGTCTAAAAGAATGTGTGCTATTTGAAGGAATTCACCTGTAAGAATATTAGAAAACATACTACTAACGTCAAAAGGAACTAATTTTGAGTTCTTGGTTGTAGTAATAGATGTTAGTTTTTCGGATAATTCAAGAGAATTTTTGACAGAATATTGAGAAGTGAAATTTGGTATTTTTTTTTAAGTGTTGATATATGCAACTACTGGCCGAATTAGTTGATTGGGTTTATGAGTTTTTATTAGTTCATAGAGACGAGGTGCTAGAGGATTTTTGTTGAGAATTTAGAATTTTTCTAATTTGGAAAAGATTACATTAATATTAGACAATCAATTTTTAATTTGATTTTGAAAGATTGGTGTTGGGTCTTTTTTTTTTAATTGTTAGATTTTCGGCTAAAAGCGTACATTTTATCTAAATAACTTTGTTCTTCTAATTTCTATTGAATTGAAGTAGCGAAACTCGCTGCCCACCCATAGAATAAATCCATAACTCTGTATTTACCATCATAATTCATCGCTCCATCTGAATTGTTTCGATACACCAGCCACCTTCTAAAGGCTAATATACCGGAAAAAACATACCTGCGGTTAATAAATTGTTCTTATCACTTCTTAGCCTCAATAAGAGATCATTTATGAATGTGTTCCAAAAAATGATTAACAGAGGAAACTGTAATATCGATTGCATCTCCGTAAAATATTTGACCCGCGTAATCGGTCCAGACGATCACGGAAAAAGAGACCGTAATTTCTAAACGGCCGGTAACTAGGAACCGGAAACAACTATAGAACATTCTTCTCCCGATTCTCAAAACCATAAGCGATCAAAGAAACCTGACACTATGCCAGCAAAGAGCATTTGTGTCCCTCGAAAAAGTTCCCATTATCCCCCAATAAATCCCCCAATAAACCAGCCGTACATTTTGCGAACTGGTGCCAGTGCATATGTCTGAGCAGTACTGGTAAAAATAGAATTACCGCACTAATTAAAGATCGATACTCATTATTAGGACTATTCAGATGTTTAGAAGATATATCTGTGACAGATCCACCATTGCCCTCACAGTTCAATGATCTAACAAACGTCATGACAAATTCTTTGTCAATTCCTCAGCCACCATCATCCAAACTGAGAAAGAGTAGACAGCCGATGAAGAAAGTAAGAAAATCTTTGATCGACACGAAGCAACCCGTCAATGAAAGAACCAGGGATATATTATGAAAGAAATCCTTCGGAGAAACATCAGATCACAAATATACCATGATGTAGGCAAATAAGTACGCCATCAGAAAATATATAGCTTCAAAAAGCAAGCTGCCTGTCCTATTTGGTTTACTTCAGATGTACAATAATGTTCTTGTTACAAAGAGTACAACTCTATCAAAGCGTTTTATATAATTCAAAATCTGCCAAGAAAGTTGTTGTTTCAAGAAGTGACTTTATAATTCAAATTACCTAAGTTTAGTAAATATGGTTAAAGTAGATCAACCTCATAAACCATAACTGATTATCTTTTTTATACCATTGTCTTCGTAATTATCAGTAAACATATGAAATTCCTAATTTAACTGATAATTATAAAAACAATGGTACAAAAACTAGTATAGTAGTATATAGTGACTTGTAAAACCATAATCCGGCGCTCGAAAGGGCAAATGGAAGAGGAAAAAGAAAAAAAAAGGAAAACCATAAATATTCACAATACCGAAAATGTATATGAAGATGTTAATGGATTTAATTGAAACTTTGTTTATAGGTTGTTTTGAGGAAACTAACGAATAATCTTAGCAAACAATTTAAAAAACAATATTGCGGATCCAAAATAGCGGACAATAACAGTTAAAAATGCTAAAATTTAATAAAAATTTGTATATCGACTTTTTGAGGACGATGATAAAAAAACTGAATTAAAATTTTCCGAAAAACCAAATAGCAAATTCGTTATGGCGGACAAAAAGAGGGAAAAAAATTATTTTTATAAATTTGTATATTGCCTTTTTTGAGATCGCATTTTGCAATTTGCAAAAAACAAAATTACTTAAAATCAAGTGATTATCTTAAATACATTATTATTTATACGATTATACGATTCTTATTTCAATAAAACGACACATTAATTCATTCATCATCTTATTCATGAGAACTTTTATTTCTCTTATCTAGCATTAATGTATAGTATATTCGATTAGTAAGTATACTTATTATGTTTCATATAGGTATCTAGCAATAATGTATAGTATATTCGATTAGTAAGTATACTTATTATGTTTCATATAGGTATTTATCATGTTCATAAATTTAGTTATAATTTAGCATTTTTCATTATAGTATAATTAATCAATTAATAATAAAATCATTAATAAATAGAATTGTTATTATTATTATTATCTATACTACTCAAATTTCTAAAACATTAAATAATGTTACATATATCTGTCATGGTGACATGAACAGCCAAAAAATTTCCCTTAAAAGGGGACAAAAAAGTATATAAAAGCATATATACAAAATCCAGATGTCCAAGAGGATATTTGCTACCTCAGTATCATAAAAAAGGATGGGTTTGAGTGTAAGATCACAATTTGTGATTGTGAAGTCCGCCCGTGCTTCTTTAGCCCAAAATTTGGCTTATGTTCTTTCGAAATTAATTTGTAATATAAGTAATTCTCAAGTACAGAGACCAAAGATACATAAATAAAAAAATAAATCATGCCAATGGCTTTTTAACCGCTATACTTCCTGTCCATGTCTATTTTCAAATTTGTTCAAAATTGACTTATATCAATTATGTTTTTATTTTGACTTTCTTGGCTTGTTATTACCTGTAAATATATAAAGCCTGTATTAGGTGATGCTATTTTCTTGTACAGATCAATGATAAACTTTTTTGGTTTGGTTATAACAGGACAACATTACGTGTATATTAAACATTACAATGTACATTCTGCATTTACGATTTGTGAGTTATCTCTTATGGAAGTGACTTGAATCATGTGTATTGTTCCAGCTACATATTTTCTTCTTAGGTTGCAGGTCTATGCTAATAAGCCAGAATTGCCCTTAAAGTCAGTACATATCAGGCCATCGATCAAATTTAGTTGGATGAAGGCAGCTGTCATTTAAAATAGGTTCCCTCAGATCCTTGCCTTTTAAACAATATAATATTCTATAAATAATAGTATACACTATACTATCTTTTGATAATATAATAAGTTCAAAAATGCAATTGAAATTTTAGTGAAAATAGTTCTCATTAATTAATAAAAAACATTTTTGATGAATTTTCAAAAACGGTTGATAAGCATATTTTTTAAACAAGTATTTAAGAATACGAGTTCATGGTAGTATTATAGTTCAAGACATTAAATATATTATTACTTGCCTGTGTACCATGTCAAAGCATCACAGGCAACTGGAACAGCATGCATATTATGGATAGAATATAAAATAGTATCCGGTGGTGATTCGAGCAAAGTTTTGCATACCCAGTAACCGTAACCAATTGCACCTTGCTGATGAGGTGCGAGTTGGGTTGAATGTCGGAATAAGTCCATAGTGTCTTCATGGCCGGCAGCTTCAGCAATTAATGCCTGAAATATACAGTAATCTAGATGTAAACTTTGTAAACACATACAGTTTATATCTTATACATCAATTCAGAACTTGGCATTCTTAAACATGAATACACACTTACACAAATTATATACAAACAATACAAGGTTTTTTACATTACTATAAATCAATTAAATTAAACTTGCAAGTGGAATAAACGTTTTAAATCATAAGGATTAAAATATAAATGGAAATTACTTGCATTTTTACTACAATAAATTTATAAATATATAAAAATAATATAGAAACTTAAGTCATGAAATTGTGTTTCTTATCCCGAGAAAAAATGGGGAAATTACTGGACTACAGATTCCTGGGGCCAAAATATGATGATTTGACACAACATATCTAATTTGTGTCCGAAATGTACATTTGGTTATTCAAATAAAATTGTGAAGAAAGGTTATTAGTGCTTCATTTGTCAAATTAATTTGATCTTCACGTAACTCAAGCAACCAATTTACAACATATCTACATCCAAAAGTTTTCGATTGAGCTAGAATTGGTCTTCAAAATTTTCAAAAATATTTCTTTTGTTAATAACAATTAAATATATTTATATATATATATATATAAATTTATTCTGGTGCACATAGTAAGTAAATTCATTTATTATATTTTGAATCAATTAAGTACAAATTGAATTGATTTATTCCAATTATGTCTATTAAATTAATTTATTTGTAAAAAAATGCTAATTACCTGTCCAACCCAACTGTGGACAAAATTGGGATCTCCTCTCTGTGCTTGCGAAAAAGCCTCATTTGCCAGTTTAACATCACCATGGTGTAAGTAAACTGCACCTAAATTCGACCAGGCAACTGCACTGTTATGTTCCAATGTTACGGCTTTTATAAACGCATGTTGTGCTAGTGCTAAATTTTTAGGTTCTGAAAACAACATTTTGAATTTGTTTCTTATTAATCAATTGGTGAAACATTTTGTTAATAAAACGTTTATTATTATAATTACAATAATCTTAATTGTAAATCTTTTACTTGTTTATAGTTTAAACAAATATATTAAAAATAAATAAAACTTAACACAAAATTTTGTTTTATACCTAAATGATAACCTTGAATATATTGATTTATTGTTGCCTATAACATAGTTTATCCTCCTATTTTTAATTAAATGTTGGTTATTTACTTATTATCTCCAAGGTTTACCTTGAAAATAAGCGATATTTCCCATAATGTTCCAGTGCTGCCAATGTGTGGGATTATTTTTAATACAATAATTTGCAATCACTAATGCCCTTTCCAAAAGATGTTTTCTCTCATCTCCAACTTCTAATTTCTTTGCATGTGATAAGTAACAGTTGGCCAAGTCATGATATAAAAGTACATTTTCTTCAACTAGGTTAATAGCTTTACAATAACACCTGTAACAATTTTAAATGTAACATTTTTTTGTTGATAATGAGAACATGGTACATCTGAGGTATTTTATAGCTCATAAATAATAACAAATAAAACACTTACCTAGCAGAAAGAACATAAAGTTCATTCTCTTCTTGTATCACAGACTGATCGTCATCATTTCCTTCTGCCAAAGCAGAGGTGACCATTAAGCAACTAAATTTACCAGGCAAGCCTGCTACTAAACTGCAACAGTCGGCTATAATTTTCCATAAACAAGCTAGGTCACCCCGATACTTTAACGCCCTAAAATATTATTTAGTAAATGAGGACATTTCTAAAATTATATAAAACATATATACAGAATTATATTTTCCACAGCACATTGTGCAGCATCACGGGCGAGTCCGTGCAGCTGTTGCCTGTGATATTGTTTTGCTAGATGATAACAAGTTTCAGCCATTCCTTTCAATGCAGGTGTGTAAGTTTTATCTACTTTTAAAACATTCTCGAATTCTTTCTTGGCTTCACTGTATTCACCTAAAATCTAAATAAAGTAACAATTAAAGATATATTTTAATTGAAAGAATTTTCTTACTTCAAGTTAATTTATATGTTTGTAATTAGATTATATATTACAATATAAAACTTACTATTATAATAAATGACTTTAATATTTATAGTAATATCTTTAGAAGACTTACCTTTTTAATATTTGCAACTTGATGCAGAGAGTACAATGAATTAGGAAGTAGTTCAACTACTTTCTGATATGATTTGAGAGCAGAGGTGTATGCTCCTCTAGCTAAATATGCATCAGCAAGTGTTTCCCAACAATTACTAAAATAAAAATTAAATCAATACATGTGTATTATGATATGCTATTGTATATAACTGTTATGTTTTATAACTAAAATATGAAACTTTTAAAGAGTTGTGTCTGCTTTAATTTTTGGAACAATTATTTTCTTACTAATAGGTTAGAGCATAATTTACCTGTTTTCTGGATCAACTCGGATAACAAAACGTAAACTGTTTATAGCCTCTGCATAATCCTCTTTTTCCAAATAATGGATACCAGCTTCTAAATAAGCCCATTTCATATTGACATCAATTTTCCCAGATGTTAGGCTTTTTAGAAGATTTATATTTTCATCCTGTAATAATAATTAAAATGATGACATTTTAAGATAAGAGTCATACAAAAAAAATAATACACACCCACATCTTTTGCTTTCTATACATTTTACTCAATTGAATGCCAGCTTCTGAGCACTTATTATTAATTTCAAAGCATTTTTCATAGCACCTTCTTGATTTGTCCAACTCCCTAAACTTTTGATAGTAATTTCCAAGGTGTAGGAAACATTCATATGAATTTGGATCAATTTTTGTTGCCTAAAAGTAAAACCTATTTATTAATACAATAATTAATAATCAATATTCAAAGGAACTTAAAATAATTAATATATATATATATATATATATATATATATATATATATATATTGGTAAATTGTGATAGTATTATTATTTTTTTAATTATATATAAAAAAAACATTTTATTTTAAATATAAATTACTCTATATCATTCCAAATCTAATAATATAAATATTTCCCATATGCAGACTGTAATATATTCCTGTTAAAACCATAAAACTATGACCCATCTTTGCTTAATTATGCGGCCTAGAATGAATCAATTATAAAAGTTATGCTAGAACAGACTACCTGTGCAGCAAACTTAAAATTTAGTCAAATAAATATATTGCTTGTGAATATCATTCTATATTGATTTAAAGACAATTATATATTTATTTAAAACTTAATAACTTACCTTTAAGAATGGAACTAATGACTTCTCATACATTTCCAAATTCCAATAAGTCTTGCCAAGGAGCAACCAATAGTCAAAATTATCGCTTGGATTCTGTTCTAAAATTTCTAGGGCTTTTTCAAAATCAGATCTTGCTATCTTTAACTGTGCTTTTAAAATTATTTTTAAATCATTTGATTCCAATTTTGGTAATAACATTTCAGCCTCTACATAATTACCAATGTTAATATGTGCCTCGATTAGAGAAGCAACTATGGCAGGATTCTCCTCTTGTTCTTTTATCAACTGTAAAATTTAAGATTAATAACAGATTGTTATAAAAATAGTGAAGTGCTCACTAAATTAATAATACCAGAAGAGATGTATAATTTAAATATACAACAAACTAATTTTACCTACATATACAAATACATGAACTAATTTTACCTATATATACAAATACATGAGATGAAATCAAACTCTTTTTGGGATTGTCTAATCAAAAACTTTCTACTTAAAGTTAACATTATGTTATCTGTTCTGGAAAGTAATATAAATTGTTAAGATATAAATTAAGCAAAACGTATTCTTGTTAAAGGAAAATAGTATAAGTGAATAATACTTATAAATTTTTTAAAAAAATTAGTATCGAGAACTTACATTAGTGGATATATTAATTGCTTCTTCTAAATCCCCTTTCTCTGATGACTTACACAAACATCGGCATAAACACTCGTACGCTATTTTTCGTAACATAATATTGGCGTTTTCCGACGAATTAAGTAAATTGTCGGCTTTGTAAGCTGTTTCAATCGCTTCAGTATAAAAATGTAGAGTCAAATAACATTTCGTCAGAAAAAGCCAAGCGTGTAAAAGGCCTGGTTTTAATTTCGTTGCTGAAATGAAAAGAAATGCGCAAATGTAGTAAGAAACAATGAGTGCGCACTCTTGCGAGACAGATGCATTATGTGTTTTCCCTTATCTATGAATGGTAACAATTAAGATAAAAGTTCAGTTCTGCAAGATTGCATAAAACCCTATCGTTATGTATGCGATTCCGTTAGAGTAATAAAGTGTAATAGTACCGTATATGTATTTACTTTTAAATTACAATTGTGTTTAACATTATATTTGATTGAAAAGGATCTTAATGGTTAACTTTAACATAAATGTAAGTGACTTCTTATTTGCTTTAATGACCTGAAAATATATATTCTTGTGAGCAATAATATAATAAAAGCTTTAAAAGGGTGTGAACGACAAATTGTTATAAAAAGAAATTTGAAGTAAAAATATGAATTCAGTCCATCAATTATTGATAGTGTGTTTATTAGCCACTTTACTTATTTCGTAAATTAATAAAACATATTTTTGCCAGTAAAATAATATGTTTAATTGCTAAACTCAACTCATTACGGAAATCTTGAAGATGTGCTCCTCCAATTAACACAAGAACTTGAATGTAAAAAAATAATTATATATTAAGATATATTAAATAAGAACATTAATTAAAATTTAAACTGATAAATAAATAAAAATTAAGAAAAGATAACATTTATATTGTATTGCGTTTTTATGCCTACAAGCAAGTAAACAAACTAACAGGGAAATTTGTAGGTAGATTCTTGAATAGTGATATGTGTTCTTGGAAAGCTGCATGGATTTAAGACAAATATAACTTGACTAAGAATATCTAAACAAAAGATTCGAAAGCAATTATTCTGCTTATTCAAAATATTGTAGCTTCTAAAAGTACAGTCAATACTGCTAGATGTCAAGGATGTGTTCAAAAGATAAATTTAAAAATCTCTAAAATAGGAAATGCAGGTTATACAAACATGTACCAAGACAAAAAATAACATGGTGGGGAGTGTTACAGTTAAACCAACTACAGATTTAGTAGTAGTGAATTATTAAAATCATTTAATAAAATATGGGTTTATTAAATATATTAATTTCTAGCTGTTCCAGTACATCTAATTTTCTTCCCCTGTGGCATGTATGTGAAATTTTTAAATTTTCGTTGAATTGATGTTGTTGATTAAGATGTAAAAACAGGCAAAAGCAGTTATAAAAATGAGGATGTAGGATCATACAAGTTAATAGAGACAAAATCTACATCTCACCAGCATAGAAGGTTATAGTTTTCTTTCTCTCCATTACGGTGGTTTAGATCATAAACAAAAAATGACAAAACTAAAATATACTGGGATCATATCTACTGAATTAGAAAATTGTAAAAAAATGCTGAAAATTTCGTTTGCTTATATGAATGTAAAAATTCTTGTAATCAATATTAGTTTAAGTAAAATTCAGTGTTAGAAGACTGTAAATTGGCACTTCTTTTTGTTAATATAAGTATGCGTGCAGTAGAACAAGATATTTTAAGTAATGCTTTGGAAAATTACATAATGTAATAATCAATGTTACACATATTTCTAGAAATTATGTACTTGGCTATGATCAGTCCTCAGTTAACAGTGTGTGTGTAATTAACACATGCTGAATGGTAAATGTGAGTGTTAAAGTATAAATTTTAAAAAAGAAACAAGATTTTTGATCGATAAAATATATTAATATATCTAGCTGTTATATATATACTGTCTAATCAATTACATCACATAACTAACAAAACATCAATTAGAAGTAATATTAGATTGATGTCTTCATTAAGTATAAATTTATGATTAATCTAAAAATGTTGACTCTATGTCAGATACATTACAACTTCTGTAAACCTGAAATTCATAAATATGTATTTTAAAATATAAAATTTTACCAAATTACCTAGCCATGTTATTAAGGAGAATAGCCATTTATATAAAAATCATACTAGAATAAAGGATACCCTTATCTATTAGTCATCTTTGAATAATTCACTCAACAATTGTTAAATATAATTAACTACGAACCAACTTGAAGGCCATTTGGAAATTTTATAATCATACAGACCACTGTTGTGTGTAAGTTATATGTATATTTAAATATATTTAAGAAATTTATATTCTATTTATTTATCATTAAGACCGATATTTTTGAGAGAGAAAATGGAGAAAGCAAAGAGCTAATGTGCAATACAATCTCTAGGATACCTATATAAAATAATTTTTCCTTAAATACTTTGGTTTTGATTAATTTAATATTTCCTAGTTCTAATCAATAACATAACTTTAAATATAAATATCTTCAATCATGCTATATTACAAGGGCCATCCGGAAAGTAGTATCCGTTTGGGAATATAAAAAACTAGTATATATTAATAGAATTTTTTTAATTTGTAAACTGTCTATTTACGTCATTTCACAAAGCCTGTGTTTTGTAAATATCTTAATTTGAAATACACAATTCAAGAAACTTTCATAATTCAACCACTGGAAGTTCTATATATATGGTAAAAATATTATTAATACATATATGCATTTTTTTCTCCCCCGTGTGTGCTCACCTTGACGTGGTGGGGGAGCTTGCGTATTCAGTTGATCCTAAGTGCTACAACAGCGGGGGCGTCAGCTCCCGATATTGGTACCCATGCTGGAAAGGACTTAGATGATGGATCTGACTAAGCAGCATGCACAGCCTGCTCAGCTGTCGTGTCGTGGCTTAGAGCTTGCACTAAAGGGTACGATGCCCTGCTCTGACTGGCTGTAAAGCCACTAGGCAGGTTATATCTGTAACTCACCGCTGTACGTGGTCAAGTCTCGCTGGCAGTGAGCGAAAGAGGGTCTGGGCTTAACTGCATGGACCAAGTGAAAGGAGAGCCACAATAAAAACACTCCTCAAGCCAAGGTGGAACAGCATATGCCGAAGGCTTCATGGCTAAGGGGAAGCTTAGTCTTAGTATGCGATCTCCGGATACCAGGCGACCTCCGGTTTCAAATAGCCTTCCTGTGGCATGCTGGGCTCTGCTGCAGGTGACCGTTTATTTCCCTAGCTTCTCGTGGGATCAGTAATGAACCAAGAACCAACAAATAAGGGCTCGTCCCCCTCAAAGGACAAAACTACGGGAGAGGACTTAGTGCCTGAGAGCGACAGGGAGGAACTACTCCTAGCCAGTAGTGGAGATGAGGCTGGGCAAAAGTCCAAGGACCTCCAGGCACGCAAGCCGCGCCTAAGCGGTGCTGGGAAGAAGAGGTTTAAATACCTCATCAGCAAGGGCATGACACGGGAAGAGGCAGCACAAAAGGCCTTACAGCCCTTCGGTCCAGCGCGTAAGCAAAAGACCGAAAAACGTACCCGTTCGGACGGCAGTACGCCGAAGGGTACGCCAGCCAAACGTGCGAAAGGGACTATAGAGTCCTCCACGAGCGGCATATCACCACTCAAGCGGGTGCAGGGGCAAACCAAGGCCCTCACAAGCACTAGCCCGAGTGGCGTTACAGAGGGGAAGCAAAATACCCAAAAAATGGCATCATACAGTCAGGCTGTAAAAGGACTGAAGGTTGGTGTTATGGCAAAGGACTATCCTGCTACTCTCCTGTGTGTCAGTGGAACAAATAGAGTCCACACTGGAGTATATCATGGATATAGTCCTAACAAAGGGGAATGAAAAAGACTCTAGATTCCTTGGGATTCACCAGCGACCTGGGTGGATCGGGATCACCTGCCGCAACGAAGCTACGGTAACGTGGCTGAGGTCGAATCAGGATGAGATCGTCCCCTGGGAAGGTGCAGCCCTAAAAGTCATTGGAGCAGAGGAAATGCCGCACAACGATATCCTAGTGGGATATTTTCCGGGCAGTCAGGAATACAAGGACGAACGCATCCTGCAACTGATTGCAGTCCAGAATGGATGCAATTCCTCTAACTGGAGAGTCTTAAGAAGGGTAACCGCTGGACCCACTCAAGAGGTTACCTTCTCCGTGGATGCTCTGTGCATGGAGAAGTTAAAAAAACGCAATTACCTCGTTGGGTATCGCTACGGCGAAGTACAACTTCGCACCAAGGCGAAGCAGGACAAGCCTGATGAAAGGGCAGGAGCCTCAAGCTCCAAAGAGCACCTGGATCAGGGTAAAAGTCCGCCGTTGCAATCCGCAACTGGTTCCGGAGAGACCAACAAGCCTCCAGGGATCAGAAAGGCTCCAAGGGAAAGCCTGAAGAAGCAGGCTGATGTGCGTCCAAAGGGCAGGATTATGCCCCAGGACAAACTGAAGGATGCCAGAGGTGGGGGTCATTCCAAGGCCCAAAAATGAAGGGTAAGTGGCAGTGCCTCCAATTCAACCTGCAGCACTCAAAAGCAGCATCAAGTGCCCTAAGCAGCAGGCTGGCTAGGGGGAACGTCCAAATAGGGCTAATTCAAGAGCCCTGGGTTCACGGAGGGGCGATTAAAGGACTTCAGAACCCATCGTACTATCTGGTATGTAATACTACGTGCGGCAGGCCAAATCAGTTTCTAATTATGCTCCCATTCCACAGTTCGTCACACAGGACCTAGTGGCAGCGGTCGTGGACGTACCAACGGGAGATGGCAAGAGGCAAATTGTATTTGCCTCAGCCTACTTTCCAGGGGACGAAGACAACCTACCACCAGAGACAGTAAAGAACCTCACGGACTGGTGCCGCAGGAATGGGAAACATCTTATTATGGGCTGCGATGTCAACAACAGGGGTAAGTACCTTCTTGATTATGTATGCGCTAGCAATCTAGACATCTTAAACAGGGAGAATACACCCACGTTTATAAACGCAATAAGGCAAGAGGTACTTGACTTGACCTTAGCCACAGCGTACGGCGCGCAATTGATAAAAAATTGGCGTGTACTCTCAGAGCCCTCCATGTCGGACAATCAAACGATCGTGTTCGATATGGAAGCTAGGAGTACGGAAATAGCAGAGTGCAGAGTGCCACGAAAAACGGATTGGACATTATATAACGAGTGTCTATTGTCCGAACTTCTCGAGAAACGTTCCTTGATGGAACAAGGAATTGGATCGACTTAGGACTTCCGCTCGGAAGTCCTACAGAGCTAAGAAAACAGACAACTGGTCAGCCTACAGACAAGCTCTGACTAGCGGGGAAAATATTCACGCTCAGCAAAATTACTTGGGCCATAAACAGTTTCAAGCCATATAAATCCCCAGGAATGGACAGTATCTTCCCCACGCTACTGCAGCGCGGATTGGATACAATTTATCCAGGACTCAGGGAGATATATAAAGCAAGCTATGCACTAGGGTATATACCCCGGTTGTGGAGGGAGGCAAAAGTGGTATTTATACCTAAAATGGGCAATAGGCCTCTAGATGAACCTAAATCATATCGACCTATCAGCCTAACCTCTTTTCTCCTTAAATCTATGGAGAAAATAATCGACGAGCACATAAAGGGTGACTCCCTTATAAGAACACCCTTAAATGCCAAGCAATTCGCATTTCAAGCTGGCAAATCTACCGTCGATGCTCTACATCACCTCGTCAAAGAGGCAGCACGAGCCATCCTACTCAAGGAAATAGCAATCGGAATATTTGTAGACATAGAGGAGGCCTTTGACAACACCTCATTTTCTGCAATAAAACAAGCGGCTATATATAAAGGACTATATCCTTCCAAGATAAGATGGGTGGAGGCAATGCTTCAAAGCCGACTAGTAACGGCTTCTCTCGCAGGATCTACAGTATCCATGTCTGTAACAAAGGGGTGTCCTCAAGGGGGAGTTTTGTCCCCCACACTATGGTCAATAGTGGTGGATGGACTCCTGGATGAGCTGCATGGAAAGGGCTTTATAACCCAAGGCTATGCAGATGACAACGCCGTAATAATCAGGGGCAAGGCATTCTTGCAATCCTAATGCAAAAAGGACCGAATAGCATCAGTAACTGGTGTGTTCGGGAAGGACTAAGTATCAACCCGAATAAAACGATAATAGTTCCATTCACGCGTAGGAGGAAGCTGCACATAAGGGCTCCCTCGCTGAATAGAATAGAGATAAATCTCTCCAATGAAGTAAAGTACCTGGGTTTAATTCTGGATACCAAACTGACTTGGAATCAGCATGTCAATAAAATCATGGCGAAGGCAACGACGTCGCTTTGGACCTGTCGGCGGCTTATGGGGAAAACCTGGGGATTAAAGCCCAAGATCACGTATTGGCTGTATAGAACGGCGGTGATACCCATTGTCACCTATGCTGCCCTTGTGTGGTGGACAAAGACCCAAAAACTAGACACGCAAAAGAAGCTGAGTAGGCTTCAACGTTTAGCATGTCTAAGCATCACAGGGTTTATGCAAACGACCCCAACCGCGGGAATGGAGGCAATCATTGGTCTCACACCGCTCCATCTAGTGATAAAAAAAGAGGGACTTTTGGCAGCCCTCCGACTACACCAGAGGAAGAAAACACTGCCGGGGGACTGGACAGGACACTTAGAAATACTGCAGCAAATTGACCCGGTCTTTCTGTCGAAACCGACGGACATTATGCCCAGGAAGCTCGAATTCGAATTACCGTTTAAGGTGTCAATCGTGGGCCTCAAAACGGCTTTGATGACAGTCAAGGAGTTTGGACGAGGAATATCAGCCTGGTACACGGATGGTGCCAAGAATACCAAGGGTACTGGAATAGGCATTTATGGCCCTAACCAAAACCACAGGAGCTTCATGGCTCTGGGTACGACTCCCAGAGCCATGAAGCGATTGCAATTGATATGTGCGCTAGATAATGCATGGACAGGCACTTAAATGGCGCACATATATACATCTGCTCAGACAGCCAAGCGGCATTAAAGGCCATTCGAGCCTATAGTCACGGCTCACGGACTGTCTGGGAATGTCGAAGATCCCTCTCGTAACTGGCGAAGAACAACTCGTTGACCCTCATGTGGGTCCCAGGGCACGGGGATATTAAAGGCAACGAAGTAGCCGATGAATTCGCAAAAAGAGGTGCAAATGCCACTCCTATAGGACCAGAGCCGTTTTGTGGACTTCCCATGGCGCACAGAAGAGAGGCGGTGCAAAAATGGGAAGAGGAGAGAAGACGCAAGCATTGGAACATGTACCAGGTCTACGTGAATCAAAACGATTCATGAAACTCGATCATAGCCACAAGGTGCTTGAACTCACAAGAAACGAACTAAGAACTTTCACCGGACTCATGACAGGGCACTGTGCCCTCCGATACCATTTGTGGAAAATGGGAAAAGAGGAAAGTGGAAACTGCAGATTATGTGATTCGGCATATGAAACGACCGAGCACAAACTATGCACTTGTGTCGCAATTGCTCACAAGCGTCTTTCACACTTCGGTAGGGACCGATTACCCCACGAAGAGGTGAGCAATATCACCCCCAAGAAAGTTACCAGGTTCATGGAGGACCTGGGACTGATTGGGAAGTGATTGGTTAAGGGTAGAACAATAGATCTTTTAGGTCGCAGATCAAGAGAGGCTAACACACCTCATTAGTACCCTATGTTAACCTATGCATTTTTTTATACAGGGTGACTGACGAAAAACCTTTGCTGCTGCATCTCGCTTATTTTTTATACGATTTGAATAAATAAAATATCAAATTAAATCATTTATACAAGACTTCAACATGAATTGAACTGGTATTTTTTTCTCGTATTCAGTTTTTGATAAAAGACATTTTCTTTTCAAATTGCTTTGTATATTTATTTTTTATTTATCTGCAAAAATGTTTTCTAAACATAAAAATGTAAAGAATCTTATCTTATATTAAAAATTAAGTAAGTAACAATAAGATGCGTCTATTCTAAACATCAGAAGTGACTAAGTGAACTCTGAATATTTTGCAGTCTGACCAATTGTCAATACTGGGATGATTTGAAATTAATAAAGAAGTATTTTTTTAAATATTTCTTATAGAGAATTTTCTTTCGTAAACATAAACATAAATAACAATGAAAATTGTATTTTAAAAGGAACGAAAAAAACAAAATAAAACAAATAATTAAAAATCTATTAAAGGTTATTTGTGGTGTAGAATCATCCTAATAAAACCTGATTGTGTTTCAACACTGTCATTGGCAATTTCACCCAGAAAATTAATGATTTCATTTGATAGCGAAGCATTATATTATTTTTGATTAAGACTGCCTTTAGTAAAAAGACACCCGCGAATCTGCTGCTAAAATACACACTACTTGATCATTTTCTCAGTTCCAGTAGCAATGGATGTTTCTTTTAAACGATGATAAAATAATGACATTCTACTGTTGAGGGTGTGATATATGTAAAACATTTATATTTCTTGAGAATATGGTGAACTGTTTGCTGAGAAACTCTTAGATTATGAACAACTTGAAAACCACTAAGTTTTGAAAATCTTGCATTATTTTAGTGGTAAAACTATTAAAAATCTTTGCAGAAATCTATGATTGACTAAAACCATCACTTTTGACATTTATAATAGCTCTGTTTGTTTACTATGGGTACTTGATTTTTTTCATAAATTCCTCAATTCCTCGATTTTTCTTTGATTACAATTTTATATTCAGAAAAAAATATCCTTGCTGATGAATAAAAAATATATATAGTGCAAGATATTGCACCAAAGGTTTTTCATCAGCCACCCTGTATATTATGTGTATAGAGAGAGAATAATATCTTTATTCGAACACTTAATACAATGTTGAGGAATATATACAGATGATTTACAATAATGGTTAGTCTGTCCGTTTGGGCTATCGACCATCGGTCTTTCTGCCCTATGTGTATATTTATTAATATTTTTATAATTTCAGTTATATTATTGTATTGGTAAATGTTTTATTTTCCCAACACATTTTAGCTTCTCTATTCAAATTTTTGTTTTCCTTCCTTCTTTGATTTATAGCCATAACGTAAATCCTAAAAAATCATCCCACAAAATGCAATCTAGGAAAACAAAAGGTACATTCCTTCCTCTGCCTCTGAAGTTGTGTCTTCTGACATTACCTGACAAATAACAACACTCTGTTCTGATTTTAACAACATAGAAAAACACGCTTTAATTTTGTTCTTAAAATGGCAAACATTTCAACTCATTTTACCAAAATCAAAAAATCAAACATGAAAACACAAACAACTGTAATAGTTGAATCTGTAAATACTTAAATGTAAAATAATAAATGATACAAAATACATAATTCAACTACATTAGTAATTTTGGTTATTTTAAAACAGTGCAAAAAGGAATCACCACAGAGATTTATCCCTAAAACAATATCTTTATATAATATTATTTTTTCTACTCCCATAGTAGTAAGTAAGCAATAACGCAATCGTTTGTTGATTAGTAACCATGGCATTATGATACATGCACGTAATGAAGAAAAAACTAGCACGTAATATATTGCGTAACCATTATTATTACGAAACTCAAATCAAGTAGCCTAGACAAATGAATTTGACATTTATCGTTGTTGAATACATATTACGTTGACGTTATTTGGGTTTAATTATTATTAATTATTCATTGTTAAAATGAATGAAAGTGACTCCACAGAAGAAATTGTTGAAACTCCACCAGAAATTAGGCAAATAGCAGAACATACCGCAGCGGATCTTCTCCCGGAAAAATCCAAAGAGCGTTATGAAGTGGTTTACGGTAAATTCATGGATTGGCGTATGAATAATGTTTAGTCTTTTTCGGAAAATGTGTTATTAGCCTATTTTGGGGAAATAAGTAAGAAATACAAACCTTCATCTCTTTGGGCCATGTATTCGATGCTGCGAAGTATTTTAATAGTGAAACATAACCTCAATATTGCAAAGTATTCCAAATTATAATGAATGGGAGTAGAAAAAGTATAGTACACAACTCGAGGTGTAAGTCACTTACGTACTCGTGGAATTACGGCACTCGCCTAACGGCTCGTGCGCAACTTTTTCCACTCGTACGTAATATATGACTTACACCTCTCGTTATGTAATATACTATTACAACTCTATTCTAAAATATTCTTAATTTAATTCATAGATATGATGTTTCTTTTTTCAGTCTAAAATTTATTTATGTCTTCATCTATTTTCTTTTATTATTATTATTATTATTATTAATATGCTTGTATACTAAATAATTGTTCGGTTCAAGCTTTTCTATAAGAATATTTCAATCATAAATAATAATTGATTTTTTACAAGAATTTCGTTTAATAGTTTCAAAGATTAACTATTTTTCAACGTTGAAGTTATATCGTTCTAAATATGAAATTTCATTGAAAATATATCTATATAAATCCATTCATACAGTTAGATTTATTTTTTGGGGGGTTTCTTATACTTGGCAACCTTTATTACATCATCAGATTATTCTCTCCCACCTACTTCACCATCTTGGCAAGAACTTCGATTTAATGAGCATCATCGTGAGCCTTTCTTAAAGTTATGTGTAGACTAAATTTATTTACTTCTCCTTGCCTTCATCTTAATGGCAGGTTGAGTAAACTTCTTTTTGTTCTGTAAGAACAGGATGAGTTTAGAATGGTTGAGGCACATTCACTAACACTAACTCAACAGCTTTTTATGTCTGCGGTATTCCACCAGAATTCCAAAAAACCTTGCAAATCATGCTGGCCTTGGCCTTTAGTTCCTGCAAAATAAATCAACTACTAGCATAGTATTTGGTGTCTTCCTGGCAATTGACAACAGGTCTCAGAGGCCCTGGTGCTATGGTTAGCTTTCTTGACATGTTTCTTTTTCCTCCTGAACTTTCTTGCTGGCTTCTTAAACCAAATCTTAATGAACATTTTTCAATCATTACGGAAATGGCCTTTCAGAATCATATTATTACTCAGCAACCCCATGGTTGCCACTTATCATGAAAACCATGTTCCACAAGTGAAAATATTAATCTACTTTGTCAATTTTTCTTATTTAAAAAATATATGTTTCATCATTTCATTATTTGAATTTATTCAATTGATAAAAACCTTTTATATAATATATTGGTTTTAATTTATTTGACTTGATAAATAACATCTTTGAAAGCAAGATTCAATTTATCATGCCTCATTTCTAAATATCTTTAGAGAAAACCTTATTAGTTTAGTGGCTATGGATCATTTTTTTTAATTACATATTTGTTTTTCTAAAGAAGTAGTTTATATAAGTAGTAGTAATTTATTTTCAAATCTTCACTGCATTAAGACTATTTCTTAGTAATTATATGGTTTATTTCAAAATATTTGTTTGATCTCATTTAGCTAATAATTCTAATAGCAGTATTGTTGTTAATAATAAATAATAATCAAGTATATATTCCCTGTTGTGTTCAGTTAGAAATCTGAAGATTTACTTTAGAAATTAAAAAAATGATATATGGCCTAATAAGTTTGAGCACATTTAAAATAAAGTAATGTTTTGAGGAAAGAAAATCATGCTTCACAATTTTGTATAATACCCTTCTTAAAATTAATAGTATAAACCTCAACATCATATGAAATAAAACATTCTAGTTTAAATTAACTTATAAATAGTAACTTACCTTCTATCACACAGTCACGAGCTTTTAGTAACTGCTTTGTATTAAAATAAAGAATGCTCTTGGTCAATAATCCAATTGCCGATTTATCATATAATTCTAATAGTTTATCACAGTAATTACTTATATCGTCTACCATATTCTCCGGTGAACTTTTTTCAATTGAAATTTCGTTAAATATTTTACAAATCCATTCGAGCGATATAGTGTCTCTTTCAAATATTCCATGCATCTTCTTAGATTCCAAAATTACCATATCATATTTCCTTAATTTATACAACAATTTTATGTAACTGGAGTAGAGATCAATAGATGCATTTGATTGTTTACTCAAATAATTTTTAAAACTTTCTTCGTACTGAAAATTATATATAAGTATATATATATTAGTACTATTAAGAAAAAATATAACTTCAACAATATTAATGATACATATCAATCTACTTATAAATGTTATAGTATATTTCATGCAAATTAAATCTATTTTTATTCTTTAAATCAAGCTAGATTCCAATAGAAATGTAATGTTATTGTATATAAGTACCTTTCACCAAAATGTTAGAAAGGTTAAAGATAAAATAAATAAATAATAATTCAAGCAATTATAATAAATACAAGACTCCTTAAAAATTAGTATATAGTGCAATTTAGCATAAAATATTACTTACAATTTTTAAATTACTCTCCTCGATTTGCTTCTTTCTTGCTAGGAATTCTATTATTGTTCTATATGCTTCATCGTGTAGGCCTTCTGAATATTTTTCATTTTTAGTTACTCTATAAAGGCCTTTAACAATAGGGTCATAATCCTCTAAGTCTAAGGCAATTAACTTCTTCATATATTCAATGATTTTTCCTTCGTTGCTGTAAGGTTATGAAGTTAATCATAATTTTTGCGTTATTCAAATACTTACAAAAATATAATAGTAATACAGATTATTAGAGCTTAAATACATTAAACTTCAAGTGGGCATCGGCTAAAATCTTTTAATCCATATAACGGGTGTCCAACAATTATTGCAGTCCCGGGTGGCGTTGGAATCAAATACGTAGGTCGATACTTACATGTGCCAAATAAATTGAACTGACATTTTAATTGTCCAAAATAATTCTGTTTTTGAGTAAACATATTCTAATTATTTATTAAAGTTAACAACACTTTAAATTCACATTTAAATTATGTCTAACAATTAAAATGTCAGTTCAATTTATTTGGCACATGTAAGAATCGACGTACGTATTTGATTCCAACGCCACCCGGGACTACAATAATTGTTGGACACCCGTTATTTAATTAATTGCTCACATAACTCTCGTGAAATAGTTTTAAAATATCTTGATTAGAAATTATTTTCTGTGAAACAAACCAAGTGTTTTAATTTCTAATCAAGATATTTTAATCCATTAAAATAATATTTTATTAAAAAAATAATAATAATATTTTAATAATTTATTGTATACCAATATTTTGGAAAATTGTTTTAACAGAAATATCTCTTTTGAGGTGCCTGAGACGAATCCACTAATTTCTGTGTGTCTTTAACTTCAGGTTTTATCATTAAAAATTGGAACTGAAAAACTTTTGGTAAACATTCATACACGGGAAGTGGACGTTTACTCAAGGCGTTTTTTCTAAAAATAAATAATATTACATAACTTTGCAAACAAAAGTTAAAGGGAATGAGAAACTGAACAAGTTTTAGTAAAACATAAATTTTCATAAAGTTCTTAACTTGTGAGAAAAAAACTAAGAATTAATAATTTTGTCATTTTTTGCCTATTGCTAATAAAAGAATTACATGAAATTTATATAACAATCAATTGTAAAGGATTTAAGATTGAGTAAATCATTAAGAATAGCCTTTTTGCGTAAACCTCACAGTTTTCGAGAAAAATATAAGGAAAGTATTATGTATCTTTTACTTCTATAAAACATGGTTTTTAATTTTTTTTAAGATATTTAAATCCTACTTATGTTGCTTGTTGCTTCTTTGGTGTAAAGAAAATTAAAAAAAAAATATTCAAAATAAATGAAGTGCCACACAAGTAATTAAAAAAATAGTATCTTAATCTTTCTTACAAATTTAACATATAAAAGAGATAAATTGGTTGAATGAATTAGGTGAAGATCAAATTAATTTGATGAATAAAGCACTAATAACCTTAGCACTAGTAGTGCTAATCCATTGATAATGGTCACTTTGTGTCCGAAATGTACATTTGGTAAATAAAATAAAATAAAAGAAAGGTTATTAGTGCTTTATTCGTCAGAAATAATTTAATTATAATAAATATAACATTAATTGAGGATTATAAATTTCCTTTTTCAATCTGTAAAGGAGATTTTAAAATAGCTATAATTAGGAGGTTTAAAAATTCGATGAAAAAAAATGTTAAATATTAAACTAAAAACTAAATAAATAAAGTAATTACCTTTCTAAATCTAAAACTTTTACATAAACAGAAACCAAGTCTCTTGACTCTGAGGCCCCATGTTTCTCATAATAATTAATCAAACCGTTCCAAGCTAATATATTCTCTTCGTTCAAACTTATAGCCTTTTGAAAAGCTTTTTGGGCTTGATCAATAGGACCGACTTCTTGTAAAGATATCCCGAGCAAAACCAAACCCATGTAATTCGATTTGTCCTCCCGTAAAATAGCCTGTAAAGGTGGTAATTTAATATACAACATAAAATAAAACTTTAACTAACTTGCTTTGCATAATTTAAGTGATGTCTTGTAGTCCTTGTTCTTAATTGCCTCCCTTGCCTCTTTTAAATTTGATTTTACATCCATTTCTTGAGACCAATGTTTAGCGAATAACCTCAAAAATTAGTGAAGATTTTTATAAAATTTCTTATTTTGAAATGGACTTTTTCCTGATAATTAATTTATAATTTTAGCATGTTGTTTAATAAGTTAATTGAATCAATTTAATTTTTATTGGTGTGAACTAATATTCAATTGTTAAAATCCTGACAACAGCGCATAATATTTAAAAAGAAAATGCGGGAAAGTTAAAATATAACAAATATATAATAAATCTTGGTAACCATTTTTTAATAGTTACTGTTAAAATAAAATTGAGCCATTTGTCCTCGTAAAAAATAACTAAATATTATTCTATATGAATAAAAAGTTCTATTTTTTTGCCCGAAATAGTTTTAAAATTTGAGAGCTATATAATACGATTGTAAGATACTGTTATTATTATTTGATAACAAGAAAGTATAACGTATTTTTAATTCTTATTTATTAGTTTTATCTCTATATTTAAAATGATAAATTTTAGCGCCATCTATCGAATTATTATTAATTATAATCACGATGACAGATGTCATTGCTTCACAATTGTTTTGACCATAGAAAATATACATATACTATAGAAGCGTCTCTACCGTACTATGGTCTGTGACTGCTGCCTGGCCATCTCTGGGTCAATTCGCCAACTAAATGCTATTTAAATGGGCCAGGCGGGAATTACGATTATTGAAATAAATGTTTATTTTCTAATTAATTTTTTTTAATGTGACAATGTATAGTCAAATATTTAGTTTCAAATGAAAAATTTGAAAATAAATATTTGAAAACATAGACACATTAAAAAAATTATTGGAATAAAAATTGAAAAAAAATGATAATGAAAAAGAAGTAGCATACTAACCTGAATACTGTAAAAAGAAAAAAAATGAAGACTGGTAAGGTCAAAAATAATAATACAACATTACTTAATATGTTCTATATTATTCATTAATCAATCAACAGTTTATAATGTATGAAACTTGGGTGGTGATTACTTCTTCATTACATACCTATAAAAAATAGAAACATTAAAATTTCAAAAATTGCAATTGTTTTTTTAACTCTTTTCCAACCCACCCAGAAGGTAGATTTTTTTTGGTTCATTTTTTTTACTGTGGTTTCCCCAGTATGCCTAAATCCACATTTAACATAAAAAATGAAACATTTATTTCCTTCAAATTATAGTGGATACTGTAAGTTTACTTTTTATTTAGTTATTTTTCTTTTCTCATACTGCAATGCCTGATTAAAAATGAGATCTGTTTTTGTTTTAACTATTCAGAGATCATTATTTTTCAATATATTATTCATATTCAACACATTGCACCAATTAAAAGTACAAAGTTTGCAGAAATTATAAATAATTTTATTAATAATAACATCGCACATTAATTTGTATTATTCAATGTCTGTCGAAGTATTAGCTAGAGAAGTAGTTGTTCCAAATTAATTTGTTTTGTAGCCTTAGTAAGACTCATTGTTGTAGATTCACGAAATGTTTTCGTATTTTTAAATTTATTAATAATAACATCTGTATGATCACAATGTTCACAAATGAAAGGTTTATGTTTCTTAATGGTTTGTAGTGTATATTAAAACTATTGTTAAGATGGCAAATTGTGGGAAATAATTCTTAAAAAAATAGGAAATAAGTCTTATAAAAGTGGGTGTACATTATTTTAATTTAGCAGAAAGGCTATCACTTAATTCATTTCCTACTCAAAAATTATGACATTCAGTAAGTTCTGTTGAATTTTGACATAATATGGATTCTTTACATGTTATACAATTATAATAATTACCCAACTTTTTACTAATAAATCTACTAATATATCCCACAGCATTTCTGACATATTTTCATAAGACATTTTCTGAGAGTAAGCTGTTTTCTTTTCAGTATTACAAGCTTTCTTTTTAAATGTGCACCTCTTTGATACATTTTCCTAGCCTTTGGTGTTAGATTAATAGTTGCTCCCATTCACTTTAATAAAAGTGGTGTTCATTGTAAATCACGTTTGTTAACAGTAAGATTTATATCAAGTTGTTCATTATTTAATGATACATTATCGTGATGTGGATCTGGTATTTCAATTAAAGCGAACTGTTGATTCTCCTTACTTCTATATTTATGGGTAAAAACAATGTGAGCACAGCTGAAGTTAATACGGTATTATTACAAAAATGAATATGACAAACTTTTCTTTTAGCACAAATTTCATCGGGTGTCATGGTAATTAATTCCGAATTATCACATGCTTCTACCCATAACTTAAATCTTTCCATATCCTTATTTGGTTTAGGAAAACTATACCTACTTGAAGTTTTATCTTCACAGTTCAGAACCATACACCTACGACATCTTACCATTTTGATAATATACGCTTGCAAATAAACAAGTGTATGACTAACAAAGAAAAGAAAATGACTTACCTTTCTACAGCCAGATGACAGCCAATATCGACGAAAATTGCAATCAGAACACCCAATAAACGTTTTAAAATATTTTATAGCGAATATTGGGCTAATGATGGTAAAATAATGCTAATCTAACAATTATAACCTACAAAACGTAAACATAACTCTACAAGAAGAGTGGATAATGTAGGGAACGCTTAAGAAATCTGCATTTTTGGTCGTTAACGCCATCTTCGGGGTCGTTCGCCAACTAATGTTCTGTTATAAACAACTCCGTATGAGTGAAACGGCCCTGGTTTTGACATTTGGCAAATTCAACGAATGGGTGTTATTTCCAGATATTTACTTTGAAAAATGGCTACAGGACCTAGGGAACCAATTCAAAAGCAAATCCAACAAGACTGGGCTAACAGAGAATACATTGAAGTTATTACAGTCAGTATAAAGAAAATCACAGACTTTCTAAATTCATTTGGTGAGTAATACTACAAATTTGTTACGATTCTGACCCAAACTTATATATTAGAATGATTTTATAGTCTTTTAAATTTTGAAATCAATTTAAATAATATTATGAATATGTGAATATTACTTGTATTTAATTTATTTAGTGTTTACATTTTGAGGTTATACACACCCATTTTGATCAGCAATTATTTCAGGAACTGAAGTAATGTTTTAATTCTTTTAATAGGTTCAATTCTTATCTTCTTCTTTAATGATCATCATCTTAATATAATACCCATACTTGATGTATTTGCTAAAAGGAATCATAAAATATTCTGACAATTAAATTTGATATTTTGAAACAGCAAGATGTTTATCTTACTTAATTATTTATAGATTTGTTTAATTACAATAAAAACTTGAAAAAGAAGAGTACATATAAATTACTATTTATTTATTCATCCAGCGGTCTCTGCGATAATCAAATAACCTTTATACTCTTATAATGTATTTGAAGCTGTCACCCACATAACTTTATTTTTGAACAAAAAAATAAAAGAATGTTAGATATTATGTAATTTGCATTGAGTTTATAAATTATTAAGTTAACTGTAAAATTATATTATTCTTGAAAGGTTTTTATTGCTAATCTATCTTAATCAAATAAAAATTGAAATTTGTAAAATTACCCATTTCCCATAATTTTTCAGACTTATCGTGTCGATCCAAACTGGCAGTCCTCAACGAAAAACTGACGACTCTTGAGAGAAAGATTGACTACTTGGAGGCTTGTGTACGTAAAACAAACAAATAAATAAAATACACACTTAATAACCATTTCTTTTTATTTACAGGTGACTAAGGGAGAAACACTGACTTAATTCGTAATTACAGTATGATACACACTAGTTATAAGAATATATATAAAATGTATTATTATTATTATTTATACTTTGAAAATATATAGCTAAAAAATAAGTGCACTTTTATTAAAAATATTAATTCCAATGTAGAATAAATTTTACTCAGAAAATTAGAAATATTTTTGTTTTAATATACTATCTACAAGAGCTGAATTCATGAGTACTTATAGCTGTGATGTATTACGAGTTTCAATGAACTGTGTTCATCATAATTATTAGTGACGTGGTACAAACATTGTCAAAATTTTACATCATAGTCATTATTTTGTTATCACATTGTGCTAACTGATGCCATAACCTACCATTAAAAATGATTTGAATGTTTTAAAGATAATTTGCTTTAAGTTACTCCACAAAACTAAATCCACACAAAATGGATATTTTGCTTTGCCAATATTGAGAATAATAATAATTTACTTATTGTAAGAAATATGTTCTTCACTTCTAAGTGGATGGAATCTCAAATGTGCTGAGCACCAAGAAGTCAAGGACCCAATAAGTTTTTATTTTAACTCCTAAGATTATAATTAAATTTTTAATATAGAAGATGTAATGCTAAAATGTATCATTATGAATTAACCAAATTAAAAGACTACGGATAAAAGGGAGGGAGGTGAAATTAAAAGACTAAATCTTAATTATTTCTTAAAGGTCGTGATGTATAAATAAAATAAAGCTCAACCTGAGGTCATAATAATTTTGTACATAATAGATGTTTTATAATTAAAACCCTTTTTGTTTTGTTATCAAGTGCAGCATTACTATCTTAATACAAAAACAAACCAAATAAGCAAACAGTCAAGATTAAGAATAAATTTAGAATGGTAATGTAGACACAATTTTGAAGATACAGCAGCATCCATCATAAAAATAATGAATTTAAATGTTTACTCTTAAAAGCTACACCTTTGCAAATTTAACAATCCTAAGTTTATTTAAATTAATTAATATTTGATTAACTTCTATTGCCAAAATAGTGTCTGTATTTTAATTGAAAACTTATCAATGGTAAAAATATATTTTTTGTGAGCTTGCACAATATAAAAAAATATTTAATGTGAACTTGCACTTTAATGGGCATCGTTTAAAAATATCATGTAGGTTATGAGAGTCTTGCAAATAAGCATGATTGCAACTCTTTTAGATTATATATTTTGTGATTGTGAGTCGTCCTCACTTTCACTGGCATCTGAGTCTATCTGGAATTCATCATCAGAATCATCAAAGAAAGGATCGTTCAAATCGTAGTCATCTAAGGGTGATTCGGCAAGGGTTTTATTGTTACGGCGCCGTTTACTACCAACAATATTTGATTGGCTTAAACCGTCACCATCATCACCCTCATGATCCTTGTCAGTAGATCTATCGTTTTTACCTGCAAAATGAAAATAATATACTTGATTCTTATCATTGCAAATTTATACTACTGAAACTATATAATGAATGAAAAAAAAAATCTGAAATTTATTTTAGCAGCCTTATCTTTATGAATATACCACATATTTTTCTTAAATTTAATTTATGCAATTCAAATTACATTACGTTTTTTAGTCTTTGTAGGAGATGTCCTCTTCGTTTTTTTCTGAGGAGAAGGTGGAGCTGTAGGTTGTTGATTCGCTTGTACACTTTGTGAATGTTTAAAATTTCTTCTATGGTCTTTATTTCTTCTGTAACAATCTCTTCCAAATGAACACGAAGGTCTTGTATCTTCAGGGTCTGTATCATAGTCATTATCATTGGGATGGCTGAATTTCAATCTGTGATCATCATTTTTCCTAAAATTTAAATATCTATGTATATCATCATATCTGAATAAGTTATAGTTTAATTATAAGTTGACATTTGCATGCTATATTTGTTTCTTTTTTCTGACAGCTTTAATTTTTAATTAATATTTTCATAAATACGTTCACACTTACCTGTAACAAGAAGCTCCATACCAACATCTATCACGATAAACTTTCTGTGTGCTTGCTCCAGCAGTACCACTAGTTGAAGCAACATTAGCAGGATCTGCATCATCATTATCAATAACTTCTTGCTTAACTTTAACATTACTAAAGTCATCATCTGGTTCTTGTTTTATTTGTAAATTTGCAACATCTTGTGGTGGATTATTGTCAGTAGAAATTTGCATATCTTCATCAATTTCAGGTACACTTTCATCTTCAGCCAAAGTTGTCTCAGCACTGTGAATGCTCCTTATACGGTTCGGAGATAAATCTCTATCATCAGTATATATATTATTAGGATGTAGTAATAAATTTGGCTCAGCTTCAACACTTGAATCATTGTTATGACTTTCATTCATTCCTGTTTCTCTTGCATCATTGTTAACATTTAGAGCTAAACCATCAGCATTGTTTTCTACATTACTATCACTAATATGATCAGTTATACTTTCACTCTCAAAATTATTTACATTCACTGTTGAATCTTCATTTCTTTGAATTTGAATTCTACTTGTCGTATCTTGTTCATTTGTTTCAACATTATTTTTTATATTTTCAGTACTTTTTTCAGTACCTCCATCAACACATTCTTCTGAAACATTTGAACCTAAGTTTTCTTCATTTTCTACATGAACTTCTTCAATTTTTACTTCAATATTATTTTTGGAAACACTAGTACTTTCGTTTTGTACACTAGTACTTTCATTTTGTACACTAGTACTTTCATTTTGTACAGATTCAGATTCATTTAAATTTGAATCATTTATTGTGGTGGTTTCTTGATTTCTTAGATTATTATAACTTAAATCAGATTCATGACTCTCATTTAGGTTTTCATCCACACCTAATGATGTTCCGTTATTTTGTAAATTATCTATGTTTGTTGTTATTTTAATTTGAAACCAGTGTTTATCAGGAAAAAAGCCAAACTTATCACCACTGGTGAGTTCTACTGGGATGTTATATTTTAGAATAGAAATGTGTTTACCTGCAGCTGCTCGATAGAAACATGGATTTATTTCATGTTTCTGAAATCATAATTAAGTCTATAATCATTACTATATTATTTTTATTATCCACTTTTTATATTTTTTGTTCGTAATTGTTTTAAATCTAATTAAAGCTATATTGAGGAAATATAAAACCTTAAATATGGTTATTAGAATCAAATTCTCCTAAATTCAATTTATTTTCAAACATAACTGCTTTAACTTTTAGGAGAAGTTAATATAAATTGGAATAAATCAACCTGAACAAAAAAACAAAATAGGTATTTATTTGCGTATACCAATTTATTCATTGTACTCATTATATTTATAATGCTAAATAGTATGCAATTTATGAAATAAAAGTTAATATTTCAGTATAAGATAAATTAATCTATTTCCAGCTACAAGGGATGAAAAAGTACTTACTGCGGTAATAGTGGCAGCATCCTCAGAAACTTCAATTTGTGCATGCTTTCTAGATATTCTCTTATCCAGGCACTAAAATGAATATATGTGTTAAGTACAAATAGAGATAATAAAATAAATAAATAAATCAAATTTCAAAAATGCAAATCTCTAATTATATGTTACAGTATGCTAAGATGTAAATATTTGACATGATTTAAAATATGTAGGATTATTATTAATAACTATTTAAATTAAAACAAGATTTACAGGAATAAACACATAAATTAAAACAAAATACTTTGATTTACATGATAAAACTATTCAAGTGCCATCGCATATTTAAAATCCAATAGTAATCAAATAATATTAGTAATAATGAGTATTACTAATAAAACATATAATAAGCCATGTGCCATTTTATCATATTGACCACATAATTTAAAATAAACAATAACAACTCTTACTGTGAATGGAAAGCATAATCGCTCGCAAATAAAAGGATTTTACATAAATTCTCCGAGTAATGTTTTTAAAATATTCCAAATTAATACTGATAGTACTATAGATGGCAATTAAACTAAAAAATTAATAATAATTAAAAACTCTTTCATTTAATTAACTTTACAAAAGAATTCATACAGATTTTATATACTTTAATTAATGAATCAAACCCGAAACAAAATTCAAAATATAACCTGAAAATAATTTTACCTTCAAGGGTGCCCCTCTGCCAATAACATGTTCACCTTGCCCAAAGGAACACAGTGGTTTCCCGGAACTATCATCCAGATCAAAAATTGATAATAACATTTTAAAATCACAATCTTAAATACAAGTAATTATAAGAAACAATCACCTTCACAATACATATTGCTCATTTTAAACTGAAAACATCCAATTTACACAGCTGATGATATAGAATATTTTTAATAAACATTGTTTTAATAAAAATATATAAGTTACTTATTTATTCATATAAGTTATATAAACGAAAAATGATTAAAATGACGCAACTTGTTAAACTTATTAAAGATAAAACTATGAAATACCATATTAATTTTAATTTATGCTGTGTAAATCATACTTTCAATGGCGCGCGATAACCACAGTACACTAATATAATAGTAAGCAAAGCTCGGCCTTTCGTACGAAACTTGTGTAGTTCATCGCCTTGGCACCGGGAGCGCTCTTGTCGGTCCCACGTGCCGGCTTAGTGGTTAGCATCCAGTATATGTATATTTTCTATGTTAGCATCTGAGGGAGGTTAGTTTTTATCATAGAAAATATACATATACTTTTTTATGCAACGTTAGCAGAAGTAACGTGTAGTGCTTGTGTTAAATTCGCTCTGAAATTGTTATTGAAGTTGATTATTATAGCCATGCCGAAACGTCTTAAAAAGTGCTGCGTTCCGGAATGTACGGATGTATATAGTAAAAGGCACCGATTTCCTAAAAAATATCCCGATGTATTTGATAAATGGCTGGAGCAAGTAAAACCGCTGAATTATTAAATTATGTCCATGGATGAGATGTAGTAAAAATTTTTGGTTTGTGAGGCGCATTTTCTTCCTGAAGACATTGTACCAGGATACAGGGGATTAAAAGTCACTGCGGTTCCATGTTTAAACATTCCTGGTAAGTTATTTTTATGTAAATCAAACATTGAATTACAGGTGCAGTATTATGTAAATAATTAATTAGCAAATTGTAATTAAAGTATTATCACTTTCTTCACAAATGGTTTTTATTGGCTAGATGCACATTTTAACTATTGATAAAGAACACTTCGTGTTCGGAATGTGCATCTAGTCAATAAAAACAATTTATGAAGAAAGTGATAATACTTTAATTACAATTTACTACATAATAATTAATAAATAATAATTATTGTAAGTTACTCGCTTCGGCCGTACATATACTTATTGTAAGTTATTTTTAATTAATTTATTTTAAGGGAATTTACCGCTTAAAACCCCCTTAAAATAAATTTGAACATTACTAATCGAATTGTAATCAAAATAATTAATATTTCATGAGAGAATAATTGATTTTTATATTTTTTATACAAAATTATTACGCGAATAGCTTACTTTGGGGATCTGAAATTACATTTTTGATAATTACATATACTCAAATAAATTTGAACATTACTAATGGTATTGTAATCAAAATAATTAATATTTCATGAGAGAATAATTGATTTTTATATTTATTATACAAAATAACCGCATGAAAATAACTTTTAAAATGTGCAGACTAAACAAACTCAAGTGGGGCACAAGTGGCTGGAAGAATAGAGATAAGTTGTAATTTTCGGGTGAAGTGGTTTACACTTCACGCGGCTAATGCGTGGAAATCTCTGCGGAATGCTAAGGTCAGGGCACGTACGCGCGAAGGGTACGGGGATAGGAATTAATAAAATAAACCCGTTAATTAACTAATGCGTAATCGTGGGAAGAACTTGCAAGAAGAGAATAATTGATTTTTATATTTTTTTATACAAAATTATTACGCGAATGGCTTAGTTCGGGGACCTGACACAGGCTGTGCATTTGCGAGTCCAAGAGCGGGAATTACATTTTTGATAATTACATATACTCAAATAAATTTGAACATTACTAATGGAATTGTAATCAAAATAATTAATATTTCATGAGAGAATAATTGATTTTTATATTTTTTTATACAAATCTTTTTATATTTTTCAAAGGCTGCTTAACCCATTTAGACCCAAACGGTCGAAAACGACCAGACAACACTCTATCCCAAACGGTACGAAACGACCGTACTAAATACCTTTAATTAAAAGTCACTTGTGTATATTTTATGGTGCTAAGGGGTATACCCTCTATATAAGTGATGTTTAGGCTACCATATTGACTTATCACCCTATAATAAACTTAGTAGTTATTTGTTTTTTGTGGGAATAACTTCGTACGTAAAATTGTTCAAGAACATGGCGGAAAATAATCGTTAATAACTAATTTAATTTTAACTTAAATATAAATATTTTCTGCTCATATATAATAAAACTCCACTTATTAAAATACCAACTAGCAATCAATTCGAAAAACAAGTTTGTATGCTGATAAATGGCGATGAAAATGGAAGTGTTCCTTTTCGACCGTTTGGGATAATAAGTATAAAAATCTATAACAGTATTTGAGGTATGCTCCAATATAAAGCAATATATCTGTGAACGTATCAATGATCAAATATTTCGCTAAACATTCATGTAAGTAGTACAAAACTTATAACTGATTTATATATCAAGGAAGGAAGGAAGCTACCGGTACAGTACGAGAAAATAGGACCGAAAAATGTAGCTTGCTCAATAGTAAAGTAATGAAAAGAAGTGATCGCGGTACGATCTATAGCCATTGACAAAGATAATTGTATTGAAGTTATTAGTTGTATAGATAACAGTGACCATTTTGTCTAATCAAAATGGCATAGAACCAGTGAAGAAGATATCGCGCTTTTCTCTAAAGTAAATAAAAGTTTGAGGTACACTTATGGTATCAATATGTATAGTAAATACATGGGAGGAGTAGATCAAATGGGCAACCACATTTTAAATTGAACCTTCGATATAACTGTAAATATCTCAAGAGTTTCGACTCAAAATTAGATAAATTAGACATGCTGTTGAAGCAGTATACCAAACGTATGGTTACAAAATGACGAGACCAGATCCTAGCCAGAAATCAAAGTAAGCCAAATGCAAAAAGATATAGCAAGGCATTTAGTGCTAACTTGTTAAAAAAAGCGCAAATTGTAAAAATAAAATTAACTGCACGTGAAAATTGTAATATCCCTTGATATGCATGATAAATCTTTTATAGAATATAATAAGTAGTTAATATTGTCAAAATTAATAGTTTTCGTAAATAAAATCTATAATTGTTATACACTTATTTAACTATTTGCTTATTACAAACAATATTCTAACATTATAGACAATATTATAATAAAGTACATAATTTTTAATTTGTAGCACATTATCCCAAATGGTCGTTTTCGACCTAAGCCAAAAATAAAAATGACATTATTAATTTTCTTTTATTTTCATCTTAGATTGACTAGTTTTATCATAAGAAATAATGACAAATACAAAATAATTTTAAAAACGTTTAATATTTATCGAATTACGGGTCTAAATGGGTTAATGAGCATAATTTCCTAGCCCACCTGCATCTCTAAACTATTTACTGTTTTGTCTAAATATATTTATTTATAAAACTAAGTATGTGTAAATTATTGTATTAAACTTTATTTAGAAGGTTCATGTTCCCCTGCTTTCTATGAAGAAAACCTGATCACAGAACCAGCAATGACATCTTTCTCAATGCCGGGTCCTTCAAAAAGTGTGTTGAATACAGGTAATAAAATATAATAATAATAATATATACATATATATATATATATATATATATATATATATATAAATATATATATGATAATATCCCAATGGTAACGGACGTAGTAGAATATCAACTCTTTGAGATTAACGGGCGAGAGAAGTCCAATGTAGTTGTCAAAGAGTTGATATAATATATATATATATATAAATTAGAAATATTTTCTTTGAAATCATTTACATTAACAATTCATTAAATATTTTATAATGTTTAACCCTCATTTATGATTTTGCTACAACGCATATCTAATAAAAATAAATAATTCTGTATGTTCCGTTTATTTAAGAAACTAATTTTGTGTAACCTTTTGATAGATCCACCTCTATTGATATCTTCTCCAACACCTTGTGCCTCAAATATTGTACCGAAAACAGGTAATTGAATTTATATTTTTTTTGTTGAATTTTGTCATTATTTTTTTAAAATTATTTATATTAATAATATATTAAATTTTTTTATTTATGATAATATTTGCATGAAAGTGTTGTTTAATTTTAGAAGTCTTTCAATTACTTTGTCATAGCAGTTTATTTGCAAAATTAGTATGCTGAATAGTAATAAAATAAACACTTGGACCAATATTTATTTAGTGCCAGATGTAGATTTCCGTCACTAAGGGGCTAACAGATTTTTAGATAAATGATGGTCACTTCACCATTTCACATTTCTTGTTGTGACAAAAAGGTATGACAAAAAAAGGATAACCATTTATTAGGAGTCTTTTATTTGAATATTTTTTTGCTTTCTAAATATGTCATTATATACATTCAAATATTATTTTGTTTTTGTAAATAAGTTTACATTGTTTTTCTGTTTACACCATTGTAATTTATGTAAAAAATACATACTACTAGTTTGCTAATTTAACTGACTTCATAGTTCCAAAGATAACAAAGTTACCAATGGTGGCCCGATAATTTAGAGCTCCCTGTATAATGAAGTGTTGTTCCATTGTTTATTTTATTATTGTCAACTTCAAGTAACGCTCATATTTAATATAGAGGAAATTAAAACATTCTACTTAATGAACAATCATTATACAGGGTGAGTTTTTTTCGATGTTCTCTATGGGGATCTCGGAAACTATAAGAGATAGAGAAACGGTTAAATGGGGAAAGAATTGTAGATTTACGAGACGAATAAAATTCCACTTTCAAAGTTTTCAAAAAAGTCAAGGGTAACTAGATATTTTGAAAAAAGTAAAAAGTGTCAATTTTTTCAAATCAATATATCTCAGTTATTATAACAGATAGACAAAAACTGTACAGGACAAAGTTTTAGATAATTTTACGTAAATTAATAAAAAATAATCAGAAAATTTTTATCACCATTTTTTTAAATGGAAACCATAGTTGGCTATGGCCTCATTCAAAAGGTAATTTTTTTCTCTTTATTCCAATATGACATATGACATAGTTATTTCTAAAAATAAGCGTGTTATAGTCATTTTAAATTTTATTATAAATAAAAAATGGGTAGCCATGAAAAAGATGAAAGTAAAACAATTGCAGTTGTTTATAATAATAGCAATATTGTAATTATTTGTTCTACAAAGTTAAATAAAAATGAAAAACCAGCATAAGAATAATAATTTTGTAATTATCAAATGGCCTTCTGTATGTGGTATAAACCCATTTGTCAAGAGGATAATACGTTTCTTACAAAAATATTATGAACAGATGAATCACGATTCACCAATTGTGGTATTTTTAATCGCCACAATGAACATAGATGAACTTAAGAGAATTCACGAGAAGTTTCACAGAGAAAACTACAAATTAAATTTGGGTTTAATCCATGGTGTGTTTGGATTAATAATTCTCGGTCCATATATTTTTGGAAGCTCACTAAGTGAAACTGATTACTTTTATTTTCTTCAGAAAACATTTGAAGATACGCTCGATTGTTTAAATTTATCATTACAAGCAAGATTAAAATGGTTTCAATATGACGGTGCTCCACCTCATAACATGTTGGCTTTACAAATTATTTAAATGATGCTTTTCCTAACTCATAAGTGGGAAGAAATAAGCCAATCCCAGGGCCACCTAGATCTCCCGATTTGCGCGTTTTAGAATTTTTTCTGTGGGGTTATGTAAAAAACAAAGTATATGAAAAATCATATCAATCTGTGGAGGATCATAATATAGTTGTTATTGAAACATTTAATTCAATTTACATGAGAATAGTCAAAAAGCCATAAATTCAATGTTAAAAAGATATAATTTATGTCATAATAATATTAATAGTGAACTCTTTGACCATATTTTTTTAATATTAAAATTTCTCTCCCATTGATATATTGATAATTACAGAATTACTTTATGCAGTTGTTTTATTTTGGTTTATCTCTGTAAAACTAATAATTACAATATTGCTAATATTATAAACAGCTGCAATTGTTTTACTTTCACCTTTTTCATGGCTACCCATTTTTTATTCATAATAAAATGTAAAATGACTATAACTCACTCATTTTTAGAAATAACTATGTCGTATCCCATATTGGATTAAAGAGAAAAAAATTACCTTTTCAATGAAGTCACAGCCAACTATGGTTTCCATTTAAAAAAATGTAAGTTTGCGTCATATCTCGGAAAATAATGGCGATAAAAATTTTCTGATTATGTTTTATTAATCTACATAAAATTATCTGAAACTTTGTCCTTTACAGTTTTTTTTCTGTCTGTTATAATAACCGAGATATATTGATTTGAAAAAATTGACACTTTTTACTTTTTTCAAAATATCTAGTTACCCTTGACTTTTTTGAAAACTTTGAAAGTGGAATTTTATTCGTCTCGTAAATCTACACTTCTTTCCCCATTTAACCGTTTCTCTATCTTTTATAGTTTCCGAGATCCCCATAGAGAACATCGAAAAAAACTCACCCTGTATATTTACAAAATAATTATCTTACTTTTTTTCATTATAGGCAAACGTCGCAGAAGTTTGCTTAAAGAAGTTAATGTATTAAAAGCTTCTGAGTTGACTCCAAAGGCTCATAAATTTTATATGAAATTAAAAAAATGGAGTGTAGACATGAGAAAACAACAGCAGAAAATTCTGTCGTATGAAGAACGTTTGGCGAATGCTAACAGGGTTATTAAAAGACAAAATTATGAGAGTCTTTTAAAGTGTGTCAATAATCCGACATATAATTTTATCATGTGTCAAATTAGAAACCAAAACTTAAGTGGTCGGTGTAGGAGATATACAACTGACGAAAATTTTTTAGCATTGTCTCTTTATAAAGGTAGTGGAAAAGGGTACAAATTGCTTCACAAGATATTTGCTCTACCATCTCCAAAAACGCTTAACAATTTGCTACAAAGAGTTTCGATGAAACCTGGAATTAACAAGCAGATGTTTCAATCATTAAAGGCAAATGTTGAAAAAATGAAAGATGAGAGAGAAAAAGTCTGCATCTTGGTTTTTGATGAAATGGAATTATCTCCATCAATTCATTTTGAAAGAAAAAATGATTGCTTTACTAGATTTCAAGATAATGGAATTAAAAAAGATCCTTTATTTGCAAATCACGTAAATGTGTTTATGGTCAAAGGAATTTTTAAACATTGGAAGCAGCCACTTGTTTTCACATTTAGCAGTGGCCCTATGAAAACACTGCAATTGAAAACTATGATAAAAAAAATAATAAAAGAATGTTTCACTGCTGGTTTGAAAGTCGTAGCCACTGTATGTGACCAGGGCACTACAAACAGAGCTGCAGTTAACAGTCTTTTAAGAGAGACCAATGAAAGGTTTTTAAGAGAAAATACTCCAAATAATAAATTTGGTTTTATTGTTAATGGAAAAGAGATTATACCATTATACGACATTCCACATCTCTTTAAAGGAATTAGGAATAATCTTCTTACCAAAAATTTACATTTCAAAATAAAGGGAAATGCAAAAATTGCAAAATGGGTACACATTCAACAATTTTATGAGTTAGATCAGTCAGAACCCGATTTTAGGATTTGTTCAAAGCTAACAGATGAACACGTGATTCCGGGAAAAATAAGAAAGATGAAGGTGAAGAATTGCACCCAGGTTTTCAGCCATACTGTGGGTTCTTTAATGAAAAGGATTTCAAAATGGGGTATGAATATTTAATTTCTTAAAATAAAAATCATATATACAATATATCCAAAGAAAAAGTAAGTAAATAATAGCTTAGTATAAAGTTTTTTAGTTATTTTAATTGTCTTTTATTTGCATTTATTTAAATAAGATCCTGGCAGTTTTTCTAGTTACATCCTTATCTTGGACACAATATTTAAGCATTAAAATCTTGCATCTTTATAGATTACTGAAAATAAATGTAATATTTACCATTTTCTTTCAGATGTAAAGGACAACTTTATGCTTCCTTTTGAGTGTGAGGACACTGCAGATTTAATATTAATCCTCGATGGATTATTTGACAGCCTCAACATAACAAAATTCACAAAAGTTGAAGGAGCCAAACCTCTAAAATGTCCCGTAACAACTAAGTCGAAGCACATAGAAACTTGGCAAAACATGTTAAAAATGATTTCGGACATGAAATTTTCTTCATTAAAAAAAAATTGTTTTGCAAGAGTGCCTTCATTGGAAAATTTAAAGTTTACAATTGAGGGAATGTTGTATTTGAGTAAACAATTATTAGAAACTCAAAACTTTAAATTTATATTAACTGGGCTCATTAATCAGGATGCATTAGAAAATTTTTTTAGTTACATTCGATCACATGCTGTTCGTTATAATAATCCAGATCCTTCCCATTTTATAAGTTCTTACAAAACATTAATAATTACATGGCCAATCATTCACCAGGTGCTAATTGTAAGAGGGATACTTATAATATCGGGTTGGACAATATTAAAGAATTAGTAACAGGGGAAATTATTTCTGGGGTTAAACCCATTAACCAAGAGCCATTTAATGTAGAAATTCCTAAAAATTTGATTTCTCTGCAGAAAACAAAAATTGGTAGATGTACAATTAAGTACATGAGTGGAGCAATAATAAAAATGTCAAGAAAAACAATAAAATGTGATGATTGCCTAAAAAATCTTGTTATAAAACACGGTATGTCACAAGATGAAGATTTTATTGAAGCAAGGCGATATGAAAAAGGTAATCTTATTGCTCCAGGAACATTGTTTAATTTTTTAGTATCCACTTCATTAAATTATTTATATTATTGTATTTCGCGCATTTGCACAGAAAACAATAAATCAATAATTTTACAGAATATATTAAAAAGTAAAGTAATGTTCCAAACAATAAATTGTAAAAATTTGGAACATGATTTAGGTAATAAATTATGTTCCTTAGTAACAAGGTGTTCTTTATATTGGTGGTCAAGGAGTGTAAATAAAATCTTAATATTTAAATATTTAAATTAAAAGTTGTAATGTACATTTCAAAATAAAAGTTGTGTAGCTCGAAAAATATATTTTTTAATGTCTATGGTTTTGTTTTGTTTCTATACCCTCTTCCAAAATTAATGTAAATTTTTAATTATTTCGTTCAAATATTAATTACATAAGAAACAGAAAACAGCTGTGATTTAATAGATTTAAAAAAGGCGCCATTCAATTACAGAAATCTTAAAGCTTGAACCCAAACTTCATGTTCCCTGACTACAGAGGGAGCCAATCACAGAATTCTAATGGCTTATATGGCCGTTTCCAGCATAGAAAATATACATATACTATAGAAGCATCTCTACCGTACTATGGTCTGTGACTGCTGTCAGCGCCATCTTTGGGTCAATTCGCCAACTAAATGCCATTTAAATGGGCCAGGCGGGAATTACGATTATTGAAATAAATGTTTATTTTCTAATTAATTTTTTTTAATGTGACAATGTATAGTCAAATACTTATTTTCAAATTAAAAATTTGAAAACATACAGACACATTAAAAAAAATTATTGGAATAAAAATTGAAAAAAAATGATAATGAAACAAAAGTAGCATACTAACCTTAATACTGTAAAATAAAAAAATGAATACTGGTAAGGTAAAAAATAAAAATACAAAATTAGTTAATATGTTCTATATTATTCATTAATCAATCAACAGTTTATAATGTATGAAACTTGGGTGGTGATTACTTCTTCATTACACACCTATAAAAAATGAAAACATATTAGAAATTGAAAAATTGCAATTGTTTTTTTAACTCTTTTCCAAGCCACCTAGAAGGTAGAGTTTTTTGGTTCATTTTTTTACTGTGGTTTCCCCAGTACGTCTAATCCACATTTAACATAAAAAATGAAGCATTTATTTCCTTCAAATTATAGTGGATACTGTAAGTTTACTTTTTATTTAGTTTTTCATCTTTTCTCATACTGCAATGCCTGATTAAAAATGAGATCTGTTTTTCTTTTAACTATTCAGTGATCATTATTTTTCAATGTTTTATTCAACCCATTGCGCCAATTAAAAGTACAAAGTTTGCAGAAATTATAAATAATTTTATTAATAATAAGATCTGTATGATCGCAATGTTCAAAAATGAAAGGTTTATGTTGCTTAATGGTTTGTAGTGTATATTAAAACTATTCTTAAGATGGCAAATTATGGGAAATAATTCTTTAAAAATGTTGTAACAATATGCCAGTCCTTCTATAAAAGTGGGTGTACAGTATTTTAATTTACCAGGAAGGCTATCACTGAATTCTTTTTCTACACAAAAATTATGCCATTCAGTATGTTCTGCTGAATTTTGACATAATATGGATTTTTTACATGTTATACAATTATAATAATTACCCAACTTTTTACTAATAAATCCACTAATATATCCCACAGCATTTCTGACATATTTTCATAAGAGTCAAGGCGTTTTATAAGAGTTCACTGTTTTCTTTTCAGTATTACAAGCTTTCTTTTTAAATGTGCACCTCTTTGATAAATTTTCGTAGTCATGGTGTTAGATTAACCACTTAACGATATAAAGACGTGCCACACAAGTCAATGTTACCGCATATTATATTGCCACGACTATCGAAAGTTAAATCGTAGCGCAAGTGGTTAATAGCTGCTCCCATTCCCTTTAATAAAATCACGTTTATTAACAGTAAGATTTATATCACGTTGTTCATTATTTATTGATACATTATCGAGATGTGGATCTGGTATTTCAATTGAAGCAAACTGTAGATTCTCTTTATTTTCTATATTTATGGGTAAAAACAATGTGAGCATAGCTGAAGTTAATACGGTATTATTAGAAAAATGAATATGAAAAACTTTTCTTTTAGCACAAATTTCATCGGGTGTCATGGTTATTAATTCTGAATGATTACATGCTTCTACTTAAATCTTTCCATATCCTTATTTGGTTTAGGAAAACTATACCTACTTGAAGTTTTATCTTCACAGTTCTTAACCATACACGTACGATATCTTACCATTTTGATAATATATGCTTGCAAATAAACAAGTGTATGACTAACAAAGAAAAGAAAATTACTTACCTTTCTACAGCCAGCTGACAGCCAATATCGACGAAAATTGCAATCAGAACACCCAATAAACGTTTTAAGATATTTTATAGCGAATATTGGGCTAATAATAGTAAAATAATGCTAATCTAACAACTATAACCTGCAAAACGTAAACATAACTCTACAAAAACAGTGGATAATGTAGGGAATGCTTGGGAAATCTGAATTTTTGGTCGAAAACGCCATCTTCGGGGTAGTTCGCCAACTAAAGTCCTGTTATAAACAACTCCGTATGAGTCAAACGGTTTCCAGTCTATTATAGGTAGTAGTTTGTGGCGATAACATAACCTACAAATTATTGAAGGTTACTTCATTTTGAAAATTTAAAAATCAACTTGTTCAAAATGAAATTTCGAGGGTTAATATCTGATGTCGCTGCTATGAGGGAGTTTACAAGTACTATAAATATTAAATAAAATAAATATACTTGTTTACACGTATCCTTTTTTTTAGATGTTTCCAATGGGATTTCTAAATTATCGAAAGAATCTATAATAAGAATGACTGAACGAAAGGTGTATTTTATTGTATCCAGCGATGATGCTGGGCCAAAAAAGCCATATATCTGGTGCGAGTTGCCAGTTACATTTTATTTTAAAGAATACACACTGGTTGGTGCTAGTGATGAATATAATGAAATATATTTATCGTTTGATACTGGTAAGTTATATAAATATTACTTCAAGATATTAAGTTTAAATTATAATTTTCTTTTCTGTAGCTTAGTCAAATATTGGGTTAAAAAATAAAATTTAAATAAACTTAAATTTAAAACAACCTATGTCTTGAATTATTTAAAAGGACTTTTGTTTCAAGCAAGCCTTTATTTTTATCTAGAAGAAGTAGTGTTTGACTATCAACCACACGGTCCATCCGCCGTGTTCTTTACGTATTTATATAGTTATACAGTAGACGCCGCTTATTAGAATCACGGATAATGTTATCAATCGGATATTGTTACCACTTTTGCGAAGAACGGGCCGAACGTGTAATACTACATACAAAAATTTTCGTTTATAGTAATCATGGTTTCGGTTTATGTTATCACTTTTATTTTCCCTGTATACGAAGTATATATAGGGGAAGTATTGTGATCGTGATTTTTTTTTGAAATTTTTTTTTTGCGGAAATATCCGTTTTGAGGTCCCCTGAGTCAATTAAACTAATTTCTGGAAAAAAAAATTGTGACTGTGTGTGTGTGTCTGTCTGTCCGTGGGTGCTGTATCTCAAAAACGACTGATCTGATTGAGATGAAACTTTAAACTTAAGGTTTTATCGTTAAAAACTGGAACTAAAAAGCTTTTGGTAAACATTCATAAACCGGAAGTGGGTGTTTACTCGAGGCGTTTTTTGTTTTTTTCCGATATTTTTTTTAATATGAAAAATATTAAAGACTTTTCAAACAAAAGTTAAAGAGAATGATAAACTGAACAAATTTTGTTAAAATATATTTTTCATAAAATTCTTAACTTTCGAGAAAAAAAAAAAAAAATTGAAATTTTTGCCAATTGCTAATAAACTATTGAAGCAACATGAAAGTTATATAACAAATAATTGTAGAGAATTCAAAATGTTACGTTATTATAGTTTTGTTTTTCGGCTATTATTATCAATCGGTTATTGTTATCAAAAACCCCGAGTCCCGTTGTGATCACATTAAGCGGCGTGCACTGTATTTAAAATATTAGAATCATTAATTTTGTAATTCATATAAAAAAAAAAAAAAAAAAAAAAAAAAAAAAAAAAAAAAAAAAAAGACCTTTATTGGCATATCCATTATACATAACATCATCTTTCCTACATATTATTTACCTATCTACCCCTACCCATCCCCCCCCCTTCTACCTCCTCTTCTCCTCTCTCTCTCCCTCCCCAATTTCTCCAAAGTCCTTACCCCCGCCCCATCCTCTCTCATCCACTCCATCACCCTTCTACTCCCTTTCGCCCCCATCCATTCCTCCTTCACCCCCACGCATTCCTCCGCCAAGTGCCTCCACGTATCCTTCCCACGCTCACACAATACACACCTTCCATACTCTTCCCCCATCCATACCTTCCTTCCTCTCTCTTCCGATCCACACCTCGCCCTTGCCACAATCACCCTATCTTCCCTACTCCAACCCCTCTCTATCAAATACTTCGGTACCCTTCCATACACCTGCCACCTCCCATACATATCATTATACTCGCTTCTCTCTATACACCCTTGTCTTTCTTGTCCTTCCACCTCCTTCCCTTTTTCCCTCACCCACTCGTCCACCTTCATCCCATTCCCTAGCCCTTCCATTAATTTCGCCTCTGACAAACCTACCCTCTCATACATTTTCCTCCTCTTTTAAATCTACAAACACCGCATACATACATCCTTTCTCCTCCATCACTCTCTCTACCATTCTTGCAAGGGTAAAGACTTGGTCCCTTGTCCCCCTCCCTCTTCTAAACCCCCCCTGCGTCTCCGGTAGTACCCCCTTCTCCTCCACCTCCCTCTCCATCCTATTCCTCACAATCATCATCGCTATTTTATACCCCACATTCATTATTGTCACTCCCCTGTAATTTTTCACCTCCTCCTCATCCCCTCCTTTATACACTGGACACATCATCCCCACCCTCCACGTCTCCGGCAATCTCGCCTCCCCCCTCCACATCTTGTTCAATATCTCTCTAAACTTTTTCTTCCCCTTTTCCCCAATCTCCTTCCACATCTCCGCCTTTATGCCATCCCTTCCCGCCGCCTTTCCATTCTTCACCTCCTCGAAGGCCCTCTCCACCTCTTCCTCTGTGAATTCCTCTCCTCTTTCCCCCCCTCTGCCCTCTCCAATCTCTCCTGGTACTCCACATCCTTCCCCGCATTTCTTCGCCCATTCTTCCAGCGATACCCGTACTTGCCTCCTCCTTTCTCCTCTACTCAACACCCTCCACATTTCCGACTCGTTCTTACATTCCCTCAATTCCTCGCTAGCTTTTTCCACTGCCTGCTCCTTCTTCTTCTCACATAAGTTTTCATAATTCCTTCTCAGTTCCGCCACTCTCTTCTCTCCCCCTCCGCCTACTGCACACTCTCTCACTGCCTTCCTCAGATCCTTTTTTGCTTGTACGCATTCCTTATCCCACCATGTGTTACCATCCCTTCTCTCCCCCTTCCTCTTTCTTCCGCACCCCACTATTATCTCCTCCATTTCTTCCATCGTACTGACCTCGTCCCATTCAATCCTATCCAGCTTTCTCCTCATCTCCTCCATCGCCTTTACCCCGCACTCCAGCCCCTCGCTTTTCTGCCCCCCATCACTCCCCTGTCCCTTCTCCATCCACATTTCCACCTTTAACGGGAGGTGATCCGACCCCAACCTCTCTTCCACCTCCATACTCCGTATCTCTTCTCTTGCGATTCCCTTCACCACTACATAGTCTATTACCGATGCCCCTCTTACCCCTATGTATGTTTTCCTCCCCTCCCAATCCCCCTCCGTACATCCGTTTAATATTTCCCAACCTTCTTCCATCACCCACTCCCCCATCCTCCTTCCTTCCCCGTTCGTGCATTTATCTTGTGAGCTTCTTTCCCTCATTGAACCATCCTCCTTAATTCCTCCCCCCGTTTCTCCTATTCTCGCATTAAAATCCCCCCCCACTATCCAACTCCCTCCTTCCCCCGTTCTCTCATCAATCTCTTTCCTTATTTCCCCCCAATTTCTGTTTACATATACTACCCCCACATTCATCTGTCTTCTCCCTTGCTTGTATTTCAACCACACTAGCCCTTCGCACCCCTCCCTAAACTCTCCCTTGCCTCCTCTCTTTCCTTCTCTCCATCCCACAATCATTCCCCCCTTCGCCCTTCCTTTCTTCGCACATTTTGTTGCCTCCTTCATTTCCCATCTATGTAATTCATATATTATGTTGTTATTAATGTATATTGTCTTTTGTAAGGTATTTATTACTTTTTATATTAAATAGGTATGCTGGCCCGCTCATTAACCACACTGAAACATAATGCGAAATCATTAAAAATTAAACTCACTCATAAACAGACTCCATGCATCACCCTTCATATTGAGCAGGTATTTATTTTCCTTATTATTTTCTTAATGTAAGATTTAAAAATTATACAGAATAGATTTCAGAGTTGAATGTAATGAGTCGGGAATGTGTTCATGATATCCCAGTCGAAGTTATACATAGGAAACAATGGGGTGATTATGCCGAGCCCAGATTCAATGATTTTCACGTAAGAAGACACCTAAATGTTGTGGTTTGTCATGTATATGTTCTTTTCATGTTGTATATCTTAATTTTTAAAGATAAATAAGTTTAAAATATAAAACCTTTCACATTTACATATTAGTTTACTGTTTTTTTTATGAAACTTTATTTAAATTTATGAACAGATTGGATCAGTTAATCAATACTAAGTACCTTTAAAAAAAAGCACTAAAAACCTTTCTTCACAATTTTATTTAAATTCACAGATATATATTTCGGACACAAAGTGACCATTATCAATGTGTTAATACTATTATATGATATATTTCTGTGAATTTAAATAAAATAAAAAAAGTGCTTTTTTTAAATTATTCAAGTTTATCTTCACGTAACTCACGAAAATCAAACTATTAAGTACCATGTTACTCTAAATATCTTAAGAAGTGTTTAAATAAATTTATATTTATTACATTTATAGTCTTTATAAACCTTACATCCAAAATGGCAAAAAAATTGTAAAATGAGTAATAATTATTTTGCAGGAATCCGTTTCCCTGTGTTAAATAGAGCTACACTAAAATACAAAATAGACAAACTAGTACATGGTTGTGGTTGACAGGGAAACAATTATTCAACGTTTTCAAATAATTATTTTGTTTAAATTCATAATTACGAGAAAACATACATATAATACCCAATTAATTATATTTTTTCAGGTTTCAATACAAATGCCAAATTTAAAATCTATTAAAAACATTGTGGAAAGAATGAAGAATGTCAGCAATAGTCTAATCTTATCAGCAAACAAATATGGCAGGTTGACATTACGTGTTAAGACAAATATGGTAACAATTTCAGCCCATTTTCCAGACCTAAATGTTCAATCATTTGCAGGTTAGATTTTTCTTTTATTTATAATAATAATAAAGAGCTTTATTTATCTAAGAACACATAATACATTACATTATAACTACAAAAACACTAACGAGATACTCAGATAAATTGTAACACGCTCAGATCACTGATACAGTGTCTGTTCTTCCGTGTACCCATATTATTATTATTATTATATTCAAACCAGTCCACAAATATTACTAAAAATAAATATAAAACTACATTATTTTTTATGCATGTTCAAAATACCAGAATAATGTTAAGTATGATTTAATATATAATTGAACCAAATCAGACTTACCCTTTATGATTTAAAAATGATTTGCCCATGTTTTTTATATTTTATTTTATGCCGAATATTTCTAAAAGCAAGCGTATACATTATGAAATTAATTTTTTAGTTGGTCAAGGACAAACCATTTTGAACGAAACAGAACCAGAAGATGAAGATAATTCTGAAACTGTTACAACTGTGATTGATGCAAAGAAATTCTTAATGTTTTTAACTGGAATGCATCTAAACAATTATCAAACTGTTTGCAGCATAGTCCATGGACAAATGTTAAAGCTGCATTTGGAACAACCAGGCGCCATATCATTACAGTGTTTTTTGACTGAAACTAGTACTTAAGAATAATTTATTTAATTGTTATTAATGTGATAATAAACGTTTATATTTTTAAATAGTTTTAAATTAAACTGCATAAAGTTTTCCTTTTGATATGTGGGAGTAATAAGTAATAAACCGTATTTTCTGGACTATAAGATACACCATTTTACAAATGGACTCAAATTTTGGGTGCATCTTATGGTCTGAAGGTATCATTAAAATATTTATTTCAATAAATAATTTCCAAATTTAAGGTGCGTCACTGAAGGTAGGTATGACACAAATTATCTCAAGATAAGTGGGGGAATAACAGATTTACCTACACTCTTTGTCATTGACTGTTGATATCAAGTGGTATTAGGCTTAGCCAGTAATCATGTGAACTTTAAAAAAATTGTTAAAGATGTCTTTATCAATAAATCATTTACAAATTTTATGCGAGAAGAGTAGAATAAGTGAACGATAAAGCCACATCATGATGTCACCTCAACAGAATGAATGTATGTAATTTTAGAAGTTTGTACCTGGGTGAAAAAAAGAGTGAAGAAAGAGACAATTATAAGACTTTTAAAAATGCGGAATAGGTAATGTTATAGATGGAACTGAAGATAATGCAGTTTTTGAAAGGAATGACAAGAATATTTCATACAAAAATAATACGAACGTTGACATCAACGAGACTAGTGTTAGTACGGAGATTGAAGATGAAATGAATATTGTTAGTATGAGTTATGTTAACATAAATTTTAGATGCATCTTATAGTCCAAATATACGGTAATTAAAATAGTGGCAACCATTGTCATTAAAAAAACTTACTAGATGTTTTTTAATATTTACAATATTAATTATCACATTGTAATCATCAGACAGTCTAACCAAATTATTTTTCAGGAAGCTTATTTTTACAAGATTGGTTGTGTAGTTAATTAAGCAATAAAATGTTTTATTTGCCTTATTTTCACTTTCTTGGAATTTGTGTGTGGTATCAACACCAAATAATTAATCAATAATCTAAATTTGTAAGGACAAGATATTAACTGCATTTTAAACTTAATTTTAATTATCATTGTATACTTTATGTAGACTATTATTGATTGCTAAGGTACGTGAAGATGAACAGTAACAATAGACACTTGTAATCACTTTCTCCACAGTACTCTTGTAGCTATTGATAAAGTTTACTTCATAAAAGAAATGTATATTTAGCGGGAAAAAAATAAACTGGAGAAAGTGATTACAGGTGTCTTTATTATTTGGGTAAATATTTTAAAATTAATTTCACTATTTATTTGTTGTATCATTGAAGATATTATAGATGACTTTGGTTTATTATGAATTTCTACATAATGTACCAAAGAGGTTATAACAAATAAATATACTAATAACTTACATATAGATTTTCTTTAAATTATTTAAAGTACTTATAATATAGAATACCCCATAGTAATAAATTTATTAATAACTTATTTTTTATTTTAGTTTGTTGTGGTTACTTATAATTTAAATTAAGATAAAGGTAATAATGTTTTAAACAATAAATGTTTGATTAAGCATTTATTGATCAATTATAGCATTAAATTAGTACTATATATACATTAAAAAATCTATCATGTTACAAATGAATAAGAAACACCTATAATCAAAGCCATGATTAGGAAGGGTCCCCAAGTTTTTAAAAAACCCCAAAAACTAACATACCTACTATAAAACAACATTAAAAAAGCCAAATACACCATATTCCACTTGGATGAATTTTTGTATTCCATTAAATTTAACGCAGTTGCCACATGAGAATGGCAATTATCACAAAATATGTTGTGCACTCGTCCGGTGTATATCTGGGAGGCCTCCTTTACAGCAGAATCCCACCCATAAACTCCACCACTGCACTTTTTCGGATCTAATCGCCAGTATTTTGTGGGTCTACCAAAAGTGAAATTGTCTTCGGCCACGTAATAGGGCCCGCCGAAGTCCCGTATCACCCCATTAGACATCGCTATTCCCATATGACCAATAAAAGGTAGAATCCATGTTATTAAAGGTAAGGGGGTCCAGACAATACAAAATGGGTATCTGTCATGAACCCTGTCAATCGGTGCATCTGCTCCCATTTCTATTGTTACTGCCTCTTGCATACTTTATTTGTTTATCTCCATTATATGGGCCACATTCAAGGGCTTTATTTGTATTATTTATTTGCTGCCATAAAAATGTAATTTGAAGTAGTCTATTCTATAACAAAAATTTGTTAAACAATGTCGATCACTTTGTAATTCCCAATTTGACAATGGATATTTTTCTAATTAATAATTTATTATTTTACATATATTGATTTATGTTTATATTTTTGCTATAAAGAAGTAATTAACCACAAACTACTACCTATATTATATTAATGTACTGTGTAATTAACATATCAACAGTTGTCAAACTGATAAATAAACAGGTGGCGCCATTTTTTTAATAAAATTTTGCAGATATATTATTTACTATTAAACTGTATCATATATCAATAATAAATTATTTTTTCGATTGAATTTTAATAACCAACTTTGCAATGAATTAATTGACGAAATAGTATGTAATACAGAGTTTAGGAAAAATAGTCTATCCGATATTTTCTATGGGCGTATGTCAAATGCGATATTAAAACAGATCAATTAGAAGCACAAACTACTACCTATTATATTAGTGTACTGTGATTAGAAGTTATTTTAACGTTTTTTGTAATATTAAAGTCCGCCTGAAACTGATTACTTAACAAAAAGAGTGGAAATTAAAGTGTTTACTGTAACATACAAATATATATTTTCTATGGTTTAATTATTGATAGAAATATTTCAATTTATGGTTTAACTTACGTTAAAATTACGTTGTTGTATAAAATATTAGATTTCAATTTACAACACAATACCGGTAATAGTAATCTAATACTAACTATATAAATATGAGAATACTTACTTTATAAAAAAATTATTTTTAAGAAAATATATCCAAAAAATATTTGATGGTAGGGGCGTTTACTTTGTGGTACATGTTACATACTTTGTGTTAAATGACTTGTAATTGATTGATTTGATAAAGACTAGCTTATTGTCGAAACTATAGTAACTGTAATTTAAGAAAATAAAGTGATGAAGAGAACTTCGCTCGTCCTCCTTCCGACAAAAATTTTAAGTATACTCGTATTTACATATTTTATATTATAAGTTTTGTATTATTTTGTATAAAAGGAGTACAAAGATATTAATAAATAAATAAAACAATTACATATCCAAAAAAGTTGTAGATATTTGCAAAAAAAACAAATAAAAATAATTTAAAAAAACAAAATGGCAATAAAGCCAAGTGTTTTAATCGAATTAATATAAAAGTATTTTATTAATGGTCAATTAAATATTTCAAAAATAGTTTTGTAACAAAATAATAAAAATATTTCTGTCAATATATTAAAGTAATACTATTCTGAAGAGTATATAAATATCAGCCACTAGGATCCAAATTATTCAAAATTGATCCATTGTTTTTGATTTTATAAGTTCTTTTGTGGTCTTTAACCGCTTTAATTTTACCTCCACATGACCTCTACGGTGAAACTATTAAATTATTTGCCTAGTGTAAACTCGGTTAAGGCTTAAAGCATTTTACACGCAGTATTTGGCGGTACTGTCAGCCAGTAGTGTAGTAGTGTATTTTCTAGGCTGTCAGCATATTTTTTCTTTAAGTTGGTACGCGCGTTTGTTGATTGATATTGTTATTGCAATGCATTTGTGTTTGTTTAGTTGATTTTTAAGCGATGGCATCGTCCCAAGATGCTTGGTATTTATCGCTATTGGGATTAGCGGAACATTTCCGCACGTCCAGCCCACCGGCGATAAAATTCTGCATACAATGCCTGCAAGCGGTGTTCACGTTCAAGCCGCCGCCGAGAGTCGAGGCTCGGACGCACCTGCAACTAGGAAATATCCTCTTAACGCACACGAAAAACACGGAATTGGCGAGGAATCATTTGGAGCAAGCGGTACGTTTCTAAAATTTATTAGTAGAATATGTCCTGGTACCAGAAAGAGGTTATCGAGACTACAGGTTGGTTGTAGAGGTTAATTAAATACCAGAATGTCAATATTTATAGGTAATATATTAATAAAACATTTGATTATCTGTTAGCAATTGTTTTAGAATAATAAAAAAATATAAATTTTACTAGTTCATATAATCCAAAAGTCTATTAACACAGAATTGGTGCTTGGTTAAAAAGCAGATAAATTTATAAAGTAACAAGTAAAGCTATGTAGAAATTCCATAAGACTATTCAAAGTTAAACATAATTCAAAGTAAAAGAAATACAGGTTGTCAATTTTTCTGGCAATATCTTTACTTAAAAATTTTGAAATATTGTTTACGAGGTAGTAACAGTGGTTTTGTAGACTTTGAAAAGAAATAGTTTTTAGAGAATCTGAAGCAAATGTACATTTGCAAATAATAAAATTTGTGAAGAAAGGAGACTCGTATTTTATTTAATAGTCAGTGTATCTTCACGTAACTCAACAATGATTAAACTACAAGGCAAATTAGATTAAATTATTATTATATTTCACCTTTATCTGTTCTTTTTGTGTTGCATTGTATATATATTCTATTTATTAATATAACAATGTTATAATAATGTTTAATTTTTATTACAGTGGATGTTATCACAAGTAATAAATTCCTTCGATGATGTCAAATTTGAGGCAGCCAGTGTTCTAGCCGAATTGTATGAACAACAGAAACAACTCAATCTTTCAAAGCCTATACTGAGGAAGGCTATTGAATTATCTCAACATAACGTGTACTGGCACTGCAGATTAATCTTCCAGTTAGCTGTAAGTAAATAATTTATTGTTAGTATTACTCATATGTACGTTTCATCAATTTCAGCAAATACATGCCACCGAAAAAGATTATCAATTAGCTAGTAGCTTACTAGGAGTTGGTGTCGATTATGCGCACATTTCAAATGCCTATTATACTAGAGTTTTATTTTTATTAAGTAAAGGAATGGTAAGTGGACACAGTTTTATATGGAAGAAATCAAATTAATTTGTGCTTAATTTTAGCTGTTGCTGATAGACAAAAGGGTGCTTGATGTGCAGCCAGTTTTAAATCAGGCTGGAGTTTTAATAGAGCAATGGGGTGGTGGACTCTACCAAAAGGAATACCTCAAAGTATATTTTTTAGTGTTACAGGTATGTATTTAAATGCAGCTGTATACAAGGTTAAGAAATAAGTGTAAAAAAACTAAAAAATATTAACCACCTTTCAGGTATGTCATTATTTAATGGCTGGCCAGGTAAAGAGTGTGAAACCTTGTTTAAAACAACTGCAGCAAAGTATACAAACAATAATGGCAACTGATGAGCGTAAGTTTCTATTCTAATTGGGATGTAGATTAATTCCTAATTGTCATATTTTTTTAGCCACTGGTCAAGCTCCTGGTGATATGTTTTTGTGGTTACCCAAGGAACATTTATATGTTTTAGTTTATTTAGTAACTGTTATGCACAGCATGCAGTCAGGATATATGGAGAAGGCACAGAAGTATACTGATAAAGCATTGATGCAGATAGAAAAGTTGAAAAGTAAGTTTAGTAGATTGTTTTAAGTACCCCTGTTTCCATTACTTATGTGTAGAATAGTAATTGCTGCATGTAGCATAGTTAATGAAAATTATTTTGATATAATTTATATATTGTAATATAAAAAATGACAATCTAAATTATTGCCATGAAGCACTTTTTAGAATGTTGTAAAAGAGTTTTGTATAGCCCAGATGTATAAGTGTATAAATTTGAAGAACCATATGTAGCATAGAAAAATGGTTCCATATTCTGTTTCAGTTGTTGATAATAAACCAATCTTGTCAGTATTTCAATTGATGCTGCTAGAGCATATAATCATGTGCAGATTGGTAATGGGAAACAAAACTCAAGCCCTTCAAGAAATCACTTCTGCAACAGCAATTTGTAAGCAAAGTCAACATTTGCTAGAAACCCACGGGCCACAATTACATACATTGTTGGGACTGTATTCAATGAGTATGAATTGTATGGAGGCGGCAGAATCCCAATTTTCAGCATGTCTAATGGTCAGTATACAAATCTTTTGAGAATATGTCATTGTAAGTTTTTTCATTTGTGTTCATTTTAGGTGTCTCCTGAACGAGAGTTGTGTACATTTGCAAATTTGAATTTAGCCATAGTTTATTTAAGAGGAAAACGTGAAGCCGAGTTTAATGCCATCTTGGAAAGGATAAATCCTGAAACATTACAAACACATTCTCATAGTTTAAGAGCGGCTGCCTATTATGTACAGGGTTTGCAAGCATTTTTTCAGGGTAGATACAATGAGGCCAAGTAAGTACAAGATTTTGTATATCTTTTTGCAAATGAAAGCAAAAACCCTATTAACTACTATGATATTTCTACTGTTAAAAGCAGCAGAGTACTTGTATACAAATAATAGATAAAAATGAAATTAACACATGGTTTGTTTCCTAATTGATTATAAAAATATATAATCAACTCAACTAGTTTCCTTTTATATGTAATCTGTGAAGCAAACAAAATGTTATACCAAGGGATAAGTGTGAAGTTATTTAAGGAAAAAAAGTACTGTATACAGGGTGAGTTTTTTTCGATGTTCTCTATGGGGATCTCGGAAACTATAAGAGATAGAGAAACGGTTAAATGGGGAAAGAAGTGTAGATTTACGAGATGAATAAAATTCTACTTTCAAAGTTTTCAAAAAAGTCAAGTGTAACTAGATATTTTGAAAAAAGTAAAAAGTGTCATAATAGTATTAATAGTGAACTCTTTGACCATATTTTTTTAATATTAAAATTTCTTGCTATTATTATAAACAACTGCAATTTTTTTACTTTCATCTTTTTTATGGCTACCCATTTTTTGTTTATAATAAAATTTAAAATGACTATAACTCACTTATTTTTAGAAATAACTATGTCGTATGTCATATTGGATTAAAGAGAAAAAAATTACCTTTTGAATAAGGCCATAGCCAACTATGGTTTCCATCTCGGAAAATAATGGTGATAAAAATTTTCTGATTATTTTTATTAATCTGCATAAAATTATCTAAAACTTTGTCTTTTACAGTTTTTTTTGTATCTGTTATAATAACCGAGATATATTGATTTGAAAAAATTGACACTTTTTACTTTTTTCAAAATATCTAGTTACCCTTGACTTTTTTGGAAACTTTGAAAATAGAATTTTATTCGTCTCGTAAATCTACACTTCTTTCCCCATTTAACCGTTTCTCTATCTCTTATAGTTTCCGAGATCCCCATAGAGAACATTGAAAAAAACTCACCCTGTATACTAAATACATTTGGAATAAATAAAAGTATGGTACTTAATTTCGACATATTTACAATTGTTCTTTGCTGCCTCATTTAGAATTTAATATATTAATAATATTTACAAGGCAAGCAATGTCATTAATTATTACATGTTTCTTTTAATTGCAGGCGGTATTTGAGGGAAACTTTAAAGATGGCAAATGCCGAGGATATAAATAGGTTAACTTCTTGCTCACTAGTGCTGTTAGGACATATATTTTTATCATTAGGAAATAGCAGGGAAAGTATGAATATGGTAACACCAGCCATGCAGTTGGCAAGCAAAATACCAGACGTGCATGTACAGCTATGGGCATCTGCAATTTTGAGAGGTATGTAATTATAAAAAATATTTCTTTCTCTTTCATGAATTGCATATACTATTAAAAATGAAAATTCACATACTTGATCAAAGTTCGTTTCCAATTCAAATATAACAAATGTTTTTCCATAAATTAAAAATATAAAATATTATTAAGGTTGACATTAAATATATAATTCTAAGATATTTTAAAAAATTATATTTTTTCATATTATAGCTACAGCAAATTGATAATTAATAAAACACTCATCGTAAACATTTGTTCTATTTAAAAGTATGAAACAAAGTAGTAATTTTATTGTGGGATTGTATTTTTTGAACAAAGGGATGTTTCAGATTTGTATAGACTATGTGGGGATCCCACCAGTGAAAATGAGGCCTTCCAAAGACACTTGAATTTTTCGCAAATGTTATTAAACGATCATTTTCAAGCGTCCCAAATGAGTGAACACAACCTGATACATTGGACTGTTGGACCATTGCCCTTACCGCAGCCAAATGTTGCAAGTACTTCAGCAGTGATGATGTAAAGATGAATTAATCGAGAGTTCGCTATACCTTATGTACATAAACTGAATACATTTTACATAATTTTATTCACTAATGAAGGAAAGAAAATCGTACTTAAAATATAATTTCTTAGATTTGAGATGTTGTTATTTTAATTATCTTTTATTAATAATATTTATTGCTTGAATTTTTTGAAAACGTAGATTGAAATGCTCTTGAACTTTCTAGTTAAAAAACCTCTACTTCAAGTTATGCTTAAAATATTATTTTTAAACAATTACGGTGAGCATTTAAAAAAAGAGCATTTTTTTGAGAAATCTTATTGGTGCAACATTATTAATAATTTTATATTATTATCAAAAGATGATCAAAATCTCAAAGTACAGTGTGTGTTTTTATTTAGGCATTTATGTGGCACAAATATCATTAGCTGTTATGTTTTGTATAGCAAATTTTAAAATGATTAGCAAGCTTTAACTTCCAATTAAATGGAAATGTTTGACAAGTTGAATGTATTTCATTGCTTTTATCAAATCTGTTAGGTGTATATTTCATATGTTAACAAACAACAGTAAGTTAAAGCAATAAATAGATAATGATTTTGTATCATATAAATTCCTATGGTGCTCAGATGAAAAAAAATATACACTGTATAAGGATTTAACAACATCCAATAGTTTTTAAATAATGTAACTATAAATTATCTATAAAATCATAAGTTGCCCTTAATAAAAGTGGTTATATTAATGTTAGGTATAACTCACATTAAATAAGTGGCAAAAAATTACATTTTATTTTTAACCTTTTATGATTATTTCATTGTAAATCCATGTTCTTAGAAACGGCCAATCAAAAATATGCCTAAAATAATAAAAGAAACCTTATAAATAATATACACAATGTTACTAGAAAGTAACATATGTGATAAATATCAGTAAAAAAAATACATAAACCTAAGCCAACATAAACAAAACGAACTATGATGGTATCAATTTTATAGCATAAAAAAATGTACATTCAATTTTTTCTGTAGAGGAAAAGAGTTTTTGGTTACATCATATTTTGAAATGCTCTCTTTGTAGAAGATTGTATGAACTTTTCTCAATCTAGAAACAGAAGTTATAAAAATTACTCAATAATAAACAAATTTCTTTGGAATGTATTCATTTTATAAATAAGGTGTAGCGTGTTCTGAATTAAAAATAATTATATTGTACATAACAACCAGAAAACAGATATTTTATTTTTAATGTTCCAAACATAGAATTAAATCTATAAATGATTATCTCGAAGAATTTCTTAGGTACTAAAAATTCATTTCCGTCATATTTATTTATTTATCACCGTTCATAATTTTTTTGTAACTTTATTTTGTATCAAGTTTTCAATAAAAAAAGAAAGTTAAGTAATATTGACAAAATGTTATTTAAAAAGTAAAACAACAAAATATATTTACAAGAATAACACATTTATATTCTTATATAATTATTATTATAAATAAATATTAACTAAATGCATATTTAGTAGAATATTGATGCCTTATTTATCTCACGTGATCTCTTTCCCTTATTGTTTTGTTAATTAGATCAGAGGTGCAACTAAATATCACAAGAAATTTTTAGTAGTTTCAGTACCGTTAAATAGTTAAAAATCCGCTCTACAACTTCAAATACATAATAAAAAATAGTGATATTTGTATATATTGACATTATCTTAACGTACCTTATGCTATACATCACAAGCCTTCCTAAATTATCTGAAAGGTGCCGATCAAATTTAAACTCAATGTTCTAAACCTTTTTCTCATATAAAAATGTAATCAATATTTTACCCTATTAATATTTAATTATAATAATTCATAACATATGTAAATCAATACATGCCTTAAATGTAAGACCTGAATGGCTTATTAAATGTTACATAAGTACATTAAATTGTGCTCTATGTTATAGTTACAACTAAAATAAGAATCAATAATAAAAATCAAATTCATTTCTTATAATAAATGGCAAATTAAAGCAAGTATTACATAACACCTGCCTACAATCACATTTAGTGAGATTAGAAAATGAAAAAAAAAACGAATGTTCCATGTACAGTGTGTCCTAAATTCAGTACATAAATATCAAGATCATGGCTAGGAGGATTTTTAATAAAAATATTTAAAAAACTTAATACTACTACATGTTTTTTAAAAATTAAAACTTATATTAATGTCTGCAATAATAAAAGTTTGATATCCATTTTACGTAATTTTTACAGGAAATTAATACTCACAAAAGAAGTTATATTAATCCTACACATGTTAGTTTACTTGAACTTGAGAAGTACAAAAATATATCCATAGTTTTACTATTTTTTATAATTATCAATCAACTTTCTCTATAGTTTTTATTTCTAATTATTTAATTGCTGTGATAAACATTTTCGTTTAATTGTTCAGTTCAAAAGCATTTTTATAGAAATCCAAATTTTGGACACCCTGTAAACAGATAAAATTATGGAGAAAGAAAAGCAACTTCATAATTCTCGATATATACAGTACATATCTTAACCTTATCGCCTAAAAAATAAAATTGGAACCTACTTTCTATCTATCACTGGGAGCGCTAAAATACGACGGTGAGTAGCTTCAGTCTGCATCCTGGTAAATGGTTAATCTATTTGGTATTCTACTCGCGATGTAAAAGAAAGCTACCCCCCGCCCGACACTATTTTATTTGCTTCAAAAATATAGGCACCAAATAGTATTATAATTTGATATATATTATATATTTAATATATAGATATTCCATAAATAAAATTTGTAAAGTACAACTTCACGTAAAAATTTCAATGTCCGCCTAAAAAGTGGGGTGACTGTACTTTTGAATTAGAATAGTGCAAAAATATATCGTTATTATGTAACGCGGATAATAGAGGTGATGTTACACTTTTGTGTTCTTTTCAATTAGGCTACCGACAATAAGCTTCTAGCATTTCTAAGAACAGCTTGTTCATCGGCACCAAGTCTTGTTGGTGCACATCCGACCAAAATCTTCTCACCACGTGATCTGCCTGCCGAAGAGCTGGCATGCATAACAGCAATTGATGTACTTGATTAAATGCACCTGTAGGTCTGAAAAATATTACAATTAACATATTTTCGAGTTAATGCTCTTAATTAATATAAATAATCATAACGTATTTCACATGCATAGATATGAAAATGTTTCAAGAAGTTGTTTTTGCACTATATAAACAATATATTTTTATTATTAAACAAATATATACTGTATTTTATGGGCCATAAGATGCGCTTAGAGCATAGAAAAATGGACTAAATTTTGGGTGTGTCTTATGGTGTAATGTTGTATTATTAAAATATTTTTTTAAATAAATCCTCTACATTTGAGGTATGTCTTATAGTCCGAAAAAACTATGCCAAAACACTGAAGGTAAGTATTACTCAGGTTATCTAAAGAAGCGGGGCAATCACCAATTGGTGATTATACTATATTATACCTCAACTCAAGTAATGTTGTAAATGGTACTGAAGATGATGCAGTTTATGAAGGAGTGATAACAATAGTTCAAATGAAAGTAATATGAACAGTGACATTAACAAGACCAATGATAGTATCAAGAGATAAACTAAATATTGTTAGTACGAGTAATGTTAACAAAAAAAAATTATAATTTAAAAGTACCATTAAAATATATTTTTTTAGAAATAGTTTTATAAATTTGAGGTGTGTCTTATAGTCCTAAAAATACGGTATATATATACTTTACTTTAACAATAAGTAATTGGAAATTTTGTTTGTAATTACCTAAGAATTCCAATTGTGTCTGATAGCGCGGTTAGTATTGAATCCCTAAATTTATTCAGGGAACGGTATTCTTCTAACCTTACATCAGAATTGGCTAAGACGAGTGCTTTTAAGAGGTAGTATTCTTCTTTTGTGATTGATAAGTTCTCCAGCCTGTCAACCACATGGCAACACTGAAAATTATTGATTAATAACATGTGACCTAAGTCATAATTATAAAGTTTAGAATATGAATATATAAATGAAATCAACATTAGAGATTTTTTTAATAAATGTGAGGTTAGAAACAATAAGTTTTCAAATTGTACTTTCACATCTGTAACTAATATCGATAAATTAATTAAAGAGATAAGTTTTTAATAATACAATTTTGTCAATAATATTCTTATACATAACTAAAATTATAATACCAGAAAATTTTAAATAATAAGCATTATTTATAAACTTCATTTACTATTTTTTGAGAAGTTTAATGAAAATGTGTTGACTTACTGTTTGATATAATTCAATTCCACCACAATCCCTGGCCTGTTTCTCGTCCAATGTGAAATTTGATGCAAACTTCAGCCTCCTATGTGCCATCAGAGGTAAACTCCTATAAGCCTGAGTAAGTGTTAATATTTCTGCCCATGTGCTCTGCAGCAGGCGCATCTGATCATTGAGTGGTAGGTCAGTGAAACCCGGTATCTGTTTGGCCCAACCAATTATCCCCACCAATTCTCTATCATACAGATCACTCAGTATCGACAATGATTTCTGCTTTGTATTTTCTACCGAGTTGTTCATATCCAAAATGTCGGGTTCGCATGCGACTAATGCTTCCAGCATTTTAATATCTAGGTGAAGAAATTACGAGTTAAGAGCAATTATTTATTTTATGGGTGTTTTTAAGATAACATATTTTGTGGCAGAAAATTTTAATATAATTTCTCTCTTTCTTAAACTATTGGCTTGTAAAATAGATAATAAGCCAACAGTAGGTATTTTTATTTGTCAACAGAATTATAATTCAATTTTATTGTTATTCAGCGAATAAAAAAATAAATAAAAATCTGATGTGGCAATTGAAAATAATAAAGCAAGCTGCAATTAAAGTAAATTAAATATAATTATGAATAAAAAGAAATTATGATTATTGTTATGACTTAGTCATAAAAGGAAGTAGAGATTTGTAGTACTTTCTTTAGTGAAACCCAATTTTTTGCAAAGCAATTAATTTAATTAATCGAAATATTTTCTAAGGAACATTAACTGACTAATAAAGAGTTACATATGTAATATTTTATAAAATATTATTCACACATTCTTACAACCAAAGGTAAGTACAGACAAACAACTGAATTGAAATGTAAATAAAAAAGATATAAAAGAATTATGTTTTAAGTATTTACTAGTGAAATTTGTTTAATGTTTATTTTATTGTACATATTTGTATTAATATAGGAAGTGACGGAAACATAAGATTGAAATAATTACTAGAAACTATTATTTAATTGTCTTAATTTTTATATACATTATTGCAACTTTAAACATTCAGAATTATTCATTGAATATTACCTGAATAACATATCTTACCGATCCTCACACTAGTGCTGGCTTTAATGAGATGATGATAAGTGAGAAAATGTTTTGTACAACATGGTGCTAATCATTCATTTCTTCTCTGAATAAAAGGTTTATACTTCACACCACCTAATAAAGAACCTAATCAATTATTTACCTTCCAAAGCGAGCAGTGGTCTCTGTGCAGAAACGACCTGTATTTGATACGGACTGTCTGGATTTCTCCTGTATTTCTGTCTACCACCCCTAACCCTGTCCAACCGCACTCCCTCCTTCAGCATGCCGGATATCAAGCATTTCCTGAACCTGCAGGCCTGACAAGCTTTCCGCCTCCGTTTGTTTATTTCACATTCCCCCGATGCGGGGCATGTGTATTCTATATTACCTGCACAAAAGAGATTAGGTTTATGAAGTAAATTATAAATAATGTAGACTGCTGCTGAGAGGATTAAATTTATGCAATAGTAAATACCTTGAATAGTACGTTTGAAAAATGCCTTGCACGCCTCACAAGAGGCCACACCGTAGTGGAAACCCGAGGCAACGTCCCCGCAGACGAGGCATAGTCGCCTAGGTGAGTCTTCTTCCTTTATTTCATCCTAATAAAGACAAGTTTTAAATAGGACTTGAATTGTAATGATCATAAAATTGAGCACATAAATTAATTTTCATATTAATTAGTAATATGGAAATGATGATAATACATACTTTTTACATTTATAACCAGCCTAAAAAAATTAACAGTATAGAATATTGAAAAGACATAATAGGAATAATTATTATTTTGAATATTTATAAACGAATAAATAAAATTTAAAAAAAAATTAAAACTTATAAACACAAAATGTCTGTATTTTTATTTTGAAGATGATATTATATTTATGTGTTTACCATTAATAGTAATATGTTCTAACCAAAGTAACAGTTTTAGATCTTTCTTTATTTTAAATTTAAACTGCATTTTTAATGTCAATAACAAACTTGTCACTACAATCCTAAACATTTTTGCTCTTAATTTATTTGTGGAGGATTTTATTTTGTAATGAATTTTTAAACATCAAAAATATATTGAAAGTCACTCATTTTGTTATTATTAGAAGTCATAAAAATCAATAAAATATTTATATTGAAGGCTTCTACTTCGTTATAAATGTTAAATAATACTAAAATTCTTTCTCAGTTACGAACTTTTTCAATAATATACCGGTGATAATAATTTCTAGCGTGTATACAAAAATACAAAAATTGGCTAATTTTGTACTAGATCAATCTAAATTTTCTTAATTAAAATGAACTACAGAATTTTTTTCACTTTAAAAACAAAATCAAAATTTTCTTACTTCCATGATATTAATTCCTGAGTCATTATGAGGTTGTGTGGTTGAAGAACAATACTGCCTTTCAGGACTTTCTGGAGATCGCATCGTCGCATCGTAGTTATTTCCATCGGGAAAATCTTGCTGTAAATAAAATTTAATTAATACTTTCAAGATTTTCGTGATAAAGTTAAATTATTCGTATTAATATCCAATGGTGTTAAATACAAGAAACAGCGTTCAGATATTCATAGCTAAACACACACCATTTTATACTTAGCAATAGCGTTTAATATAAAAACAATTATATATAACAGAAGAGAAAATCTTAAATAATCCTCAAAAACTTTAGTAATAATAAAATCCTGTAATAACGTTAACAAATTCTTTTAAAATCTACTAAGAAATTATTGAGAAATGTCCTAAATCCCATATAAAACTACACATCCTTACAAAATCAGCAGAATAAATAAACATTTCAAGAAACAAGACAAACAATCATATCTATCTTCTAATTTCACTCAAGAACTAAACCAACAGAAATAAATACATTCCTAAGGTTGTTTGTACTATTATTTTAGACTTATTTATGACAAACGATTGTTTTAATACCCTATAATTATCTATTGATTCATATTTTATTTAACTTAATTTAATAATTACCTTTTTATCAAAAATAATTGTAAACAATTTCTTCTGTTAAACAACCAGAAATTTTCCATCTAGCGAAAGAAACCGTTATATTTTTTTTTTCTCGAACAATTTGGTCAATTAGGAGACTGTGCACACCAACAAAAACATACATAAAAATTATTGAAATAGTTTCAACCATTTTACTGGACCTAAAAACAATATGCACAATTAAACAAAACAGCAAAGATGATTTTCTAATAATTGTACATGAATGTTAGAAATTATACTAAAATATTTAGGAAGAAATACAACCATATGAAGACAGATCGAGTATTCTATATTCTAAGATGAAAATTTCGTTGACTATTCTGGGAACTATTATAATATAAATGAACCATAAAGTACTTACCAGTAAGTGTATTATTTTGTTTATATGCTAATAATAATCATTTGTGAGTGAACAAAGGTGTATGATATGTAAATATGCAATATATTGTTGATTGATTGAAGAGTGTTAAGAAGAAGAGACTTCCAAAAGAAAATCTGGTATGAAATCAATATTAAACCAAACTACCTGTGCCTATAGAAGTTTCACGCAGTGACAAATAACCTTCTGTTGGCAGTGTTCAATAATTTTCGGATTTTGGCTATTAATGAAGCTGTTTCCTTAAAATATTCTTGAACAATGCTGGAATGCAATCACGATAATATGAATAAAACATAAACTTGTTTAAATGATCTATGAAGATATTAGTTATAATGCGAAAATGCATTAAGTCACGAAACTTACTTTTGTATCGTGTATTACTGTCGTCGTGGGCGAGTACATATCGCTGTTGGATGGAGAACACTCTGGAAATCCATCGTGTTCTTTCTTAATGTGGGACACATCGCTGGATACTACTTCTCCAGTAACACCACCGCCGGACATCATAGGCACCTGAAGTCAATAATATATCTTATACTATAAATCCTATGTATTTGTTCTGAAAAAACTTTATTATTAGGTATAAACGTGATAAAACTTATTAAATGAACTAGTGCATGTTTTGTGTTATTTTTTAAAGACCTAATTATTATTAATAACGTGCATAGAATTTAAAGAAAAATAAGATTATCAATGTATTTAATGTAACTGTTGCAGATGAAATAAATGATGAAATTTAGTATATCTTTGTTAGTTATTTTGGTATTCGCTCATTCAACTACATCCTTAAGTTGAGAATAATTATTGAATTATAATTTGATTTTAGAGGTATAAGCTATGTTATAAATGTATTATTTATATAGACTTTGCCTCTTATTAACTATTGGAAATACACAAATTTTATATAACACGGTCGCGATTTCGCGAAATTGGAAATTCATGCATGTAAATGGTGTTACATTTGCATATTTCATAAGCAGACGATTTCCATTTCTAAGTTTAGCTTAGGAGATTTTGGGCGACCTTGGGGAGTTTTAGTCTAGACTGTAGACAGCATGGCCCGGTCTCTTTGATTGATCATCCACCAACCATGTGGCAAGCCCAGTCATTAATCCTCCTTCCCACCGAATTTATTGATCCCACCGCACGCAAATGAGCTGGCGAATTTACGGCCCCTGGTGCTGCTGCAATCAAATGCCCGCGAAACGATATTAATGTGCCACCGTTCATAATAACAACAATACGTCGTATTTTATTTCGGGTTTACCGTCTACTGCAGTGACTAATCGCCAACGCAGAAGATTGTGGGGAACGGTTCTTCTTCAAATAAAATAATTATTTCAATTATACATGCAAAAAACGATTAAATGATATGCAGTCTAATAAAAAATAATATTCATCAAATAATTTTATTTATTGAAGTAACTTAAATAATTCAATATCAATGGTAAAAGCTACTTTGTGCATCTTGGGATCAGGAGCTTTATAAGAATAAGAAACAGCACTTTGTTGATATCTCACATTTGTGATTATTGTTTCAATTTTTAAATAGCATTTGATAGTGTAATATTAATAATGTGCAATTTCTTTTAAAACTCCAATATAATTCAATCTTGTTGAAATAAACAGTTTGATTTGGTTTATCATCAAATATATTATTGAATGGTCGATGATTTACGCAAATGTAGAGGGTCCCAATTTCGATGATTACCATTAGTATCTCTGTTATTAGAAGAGATAGAGCAACGGTTAAATGGGAAATGTTTTGTAGAAATCAGAAATCCTATTTCAAATTGACATTAACTTTTTCAATTTTAAGATATTTTGAAAATAAACAAAATTTGCAAATTTTAATTTTCCTCAATAACTTTATAACGCCTAATGCGACCACTATTAAACCATTATTGAGACACTTTTTTTAAGACAAATTTTTTTATTGTAAACAGAAACCCCCGATTCGCATTTGTTTCCAGGTTATTAGCGCTATCTTTTGTTTTTCTTATGGTGGCCATATTGGATTTTGGGCTTCAACAATGTAAAACATGATTGAATTTTTTTAATTACAAGCAAAATATTAATAAAAACGTAAATTAATCTTTAATATGAAATTAGTAGGCTATGCAATTAAATACCAATGACAAATGAAAGTTTATATTATTACTTAGAATATCGTTTATTCTAAGTAATAATATAAAATAAAGGAACAATACTGATGTTTAATTCCATTATTAACAAAATTACAAGCTGTCCAATAAAATTAGTAAGATAAGTAGATTGAAAAGTTTCCAGAATGGGCAAGAAAACGCAGTAATTAAACAGGTTTTCTTTTTCTTTTTCAAAATAGTACCCATGCAGGGCGATACACTTTTCCCAGCGATGCTCCAACTTTTTTAAGCCTTCAGAAAAATATGATTTCGGGAACTCTGCAAAATAAGCTTTAGTGGCGTCGATGACCTCCTCATTTGACGTAAAGCGCTTTCCTCCGAGCCAAGTCTTCATGTTTGTGAACAAAAAGAGGTCGCAGGGGGCCAGGTCTACTTCAATATGCCGTTGAATTGATCCAATAAATCGCTGTAGTATTGTCCCGTGATAATTCTTCCCTTCTGCAAAAAGTCGATGTGTATCACACCTTGCGAATCCCAAAAAACGGTGGCCATGACCTTTCCAGCCGATGGGACAGTCTTTGCCTTCTTCGGAGCAGATTCGCCTGGAGAAATCCACTATTTCGACTGCTGCTTGGTTTCTGGTGTGTAGTGGTGGATCCATGTTCACGATTCGGCGAAAAAAATCCGTTGGATTACGCTTTAACAAGGCCAAACACTCTTTCGAAGTGGTCACACGATTTCGCTTGTTGTCCATAGTCAGCAAACGCGGCACCCATCGCGCCTACAGCTTCCTCATGCCCAAATGTTTGTGCACGATATTTTGCACACGTTCATATGAGATGCCCGTGGTCTCTACTATTTCGCGCAACTTCACTCGTCGATCGGCTAACACGAGATCATGGACTTTGTCGACCATTTCTTCATTTGTAGCCGTTTTTGGACGTCCACTGCGTGGTTCATCCTTGGTGCTCGTACGGCCACGTTTGAACTCGCTCTCCAAGAAACCAATAGTCGAAAATGAAGGTGTGGATGTGCCATGAACTTTTTGCAAAATATCTCGTATCTCCGTCGCCTTTTTCCCATCCATCCAGAAATGTTTGATGACTGCACGAAATTGGTTTTTATCAATTTTTGCAAAAGTGCCTGATTTGCTTCACAAGATATCCTAGTAAACAAAAACGGAACGACGCACGTGTCTGAAAATTTGACAGCTTACCTAAAATAGGTTAGCCTTGACAACCATCATAACAATTTCAAGATACGCGCGCCATCTCTTGCCCATTCCGGAAACTTTTCAATCTACCCTCGTACAATTAGTGCTGCAGAGATAAGTTAAGTTAATTTACTCTGTAATCTAGTCGTAGTTAGTGATAAATAAGTATTTATTGTCAAGTATTATGATTTATAAGTATTGATAATGACACATACATATTTAAACGAAGAAAAAGTTGATATGTTGGACGTTTATTTCAAAGCATTAGTTCGTCCTGTAACTCGAGAATCAGGGATTTCAAAATCTACTGTTCACCTTGAAGAAACACAAGTATCACACTTACAAACCAACAATTGTACAAGGTATAAGTGGTAATGACTGTCACCGAAGATTATAGTTTAGTGGGTGGTACCTTCAAAAATGTGAAGATGACGCTAATTTTCCTAGGAAAATCCTATAGACAGATGAAACACGATTTACCAATTGTGGAGTATTCAATAATTATCATTATTGATCAACTGTAAATCTTCTTTGATTTGGTAAATCAAAGAAGATTTCAAGTTTGATTTGGTTTTAATGTCTGGCGCGGTTTAATTGGTATGAAATTTTATTTTGTTTTTTGAGTTTCTTTTCGTTTTTGATAGTTACTTAATAGGTTCTTTGATCTTTGATTACAATTTATCTGGTAAGAGATATTTGGAACTACTAACAAATGAGTTATTACGGCCACTATTGATTGCCAAGAAGTGAAAAATACAGTAGTACCACAACCTAAAATATTTTTGATTGATGCACCTTACAAAATCTTTAAAAACACTAGATTAAAGATCAGTTCATTTGAAATGTTCTGGTTCGGATTTCTTCGTGAGCAGTACAAGGAGGATATGATCGCTGTAGGGATTTTTGGAATTTTTTAGGTATAGAAGACGTTAATTTTATGTAAATAACAGATTACAATCATTCCGACGGATTATGTTAGGGATTGAGGGGATGGCGGATTTTAGATAAAATTCATAGGAAATATCGCTCTATATTATGGATAGTTGGATTACAAGAAAAATTTGTTAACTAATAAAATATATAAGTCCTTACGTTGTAGAAAATTCACTAATAATTAGAAAAAACACGAATATATTTCGTAAAATCTACAACAAATGAGTCTTATTAAGACTACAAGAAACAAATCACTTTTGAAACAACTTCTCTAGCTAATACTTCGACAGACATTGAATGATACAAAAGTAATTTGCGTGTTACAAAATAGCAAGGCTATCAAAGCAACACTAGTTTGAACGTATTTCTTTCTGTAAAATGAATAAATTCATTTCTTATTAAAAATTTACCATAGTATAGTCACTTATAAACTATTTAACGTACATTCAATCATTTTTAGTTCATTTTACAGAAAGAAATACGTTCAAACTAGTGTTGCTTTGATAGCCTTGCTATTTTGTAATACGCAAATTACTTTTATATCATTCAATGTCTGTCGAAGTATTAGCTAGAGAAGTAGTTGTTTCAAAAGTGATTTGTTTCTTGTAGTCTTAATAAGACTCATTTGTTGTATATTTTACGAAATATTTTCGAGTTTTTTCTAATTATTTCTGAATAACTATTCAGTGCATGGGAAATTAGGACAGATTCATCTACAATTTATAGGAGATATTTGGAAGGATAAAATATCGGATCGGGATTGAAAATAATATAAACTATAGTTACTGTAAAGCAAAGCAAACGTGTATTTAATCCTAACTTTTTATTAATTATTGGTATATTAACTGATGAGGCTGATATATGTTAAAAATTCATTTCACTTGTTTGGTTAAAGTAAAAAACACTTCAATTTTCAAAAACACTTTATTATTGCTCTTTTAGAACGAAACAATTGTTTCGCCACACTGTAGCCGTTTCTTCGTCTGAAGAAACCACAGTGTGGCGAAACAATTGTTGCGTTCTAAAAGAGCAATAATAAACTGTTTTTGAAAATTTAAGTGTTTTTTACTTTAACCAAACAAGTGAATTATTGGTATAATAAATTTAAAAAAAATTAAATAAGTATAGTTTTAATCACCCAACTTTCTTTTTGGCTTCGTATAACATCAATTTGCACAAGACGTGTTTTTAGAACCTATCTACCATATCGTATGAGGTTTACCTGTATTTTTATTTCGGTAAAGAAGATCTATCAAATTAATTTTAGAATTTTACTTTGCTCCAAATGTCAAAATAATATTCCTGCCGTGGATACAAGTTGAAATAATAAAAGAGATGGCGTACGATGGTTGAAGTGTATTCATTGGCCGTCAAGGGCAACCCTTTTTATAGCAACTGTCAAAAATTCAAACGTCTACTGTCAAAAGTTATTGTTTAAGAAGAGTGCGTTTTGTATAGCAAGTCAGGCGGCTTCGCAAAAATAGATAAAATCAAATTTCGTGCAGTGATAGCTGGAAAACGGCCACAGAAATTCGAAATATTTTGCTAGAGGTTCATGGTGGATCTACTCCATCATTTTCAACCACCAGCTTCTAGCTGAGCGAGTTTAAACATGGCCGCACAAGCACAAGTGACGAACCACTCACTGGACGCCCAAAAACCGCTACGTTGGATTCAACGGAATCCAAGGGATTTCTTCATGCGTTTTGTAACCGTAGATGAGACTTGGATCCACTACTTCATACCGAAGGAACAGTCGAAGCAGTAGACTTTTTCGGGTGAAGCAGCTCTGAAGAAAGCTTGGGATTCACAAGGTGCGATCCTCATCGACTATCTGCAGAAGGGAAGGACGACCACGGGGCAATACTATAGCGATTTATTGACCCGATTCGATATAATATAGAAGGGAAAACGGCCTCGTTTGTAGCGGAAAAATTTGCATTTTCACCACGATAATGCACCGGCTCATTCTTCCGGCATCGTCGGGTCCAAATTGATATTTTTGATATATTCGTCGATTCTAGCCCCCAGCGACTTTTTCCCAAACCTGAAAAAATCACTGCCAGGAAAGAGGTTTGCCTCAAATGAAGTCATCGCCGCTGCAGATGGTTATTTTGCAGGTTTTAAAACATCCTACTTTTCCGACGGCTTGAAGAGACTGGAATACCGTTTGAAAAAATGCATTAATCTTCGAGGAGACTACATCGAAAAATAAGAACAAAAAACCACATAAATACTGTATTTTTCTTATCGATTCCGGAAACATTTCAATCGTAAGGGAAAGGATTTAACACCATGAATGTCGAAAAGATATTCAAGACTTGTTGGCGAAAGAACAGATTGATATACCAACTTTTATTCAGTGTTGGAATTCCTGAGACTAAAGATAATGATTTGCGGCACAATTTAATTATCGCAAAAAAATGGCATCGCTTATATGACCGATTTATTTGCCAGATTTAACACACCTACATTAAATTTAATCAAAACTAAAAGTGTAATATCTGCGTTTGTCGCAAAAATTTTGCTGTACAAACAAAACTTGGGGAGAAGAGAATGTTCTCAGTTTCCAAATCTTTCAAAATTACTAAATAGAGATTTTGTTGCTTATTGTCAACACTTAACGGCGCTTCATTCGGACCTTAACCAAAAATTTGAATTAATTCTTCACTTGAATATTCCCGACTGGGGAATTGAGCACAAATACTGATGAAGACATAATAATACAGGAGCAACTTATTGAATTATCTACAAATGAGGAGCTGAAACCATTGTTTAAACAAGGATACGCCAAATTTTAGTTACAAAAACATATCCCGATTTTATATCCAGCATTATGGGTTATTGTACAGAAGCTGTTGATTGCTTTTCCGTCTTCTTATTTGGTAGAACGTGAATTCAGTGCCGTTATGAGTCTCATCACAAAAAAAGAAACCGACTAGAAATTAGTACTGGCGGGGATTTGTGATTGCTACTCACAAACATTGAGTCGGGCATGTGTACACTTATAATATCCCATCAGATTTATCCAAGTCATTATTTTTTTTTGTATTTTAAAACAAGTTATAATTTCAACAAAATGTTTTATTTATACTTTATTTTTACGTCACCGTTTACCATTCAAGACATTAAAGATGTAATTTTTCTATTATGCATTTATGTAGTTTTTTCACTGAAGGGTCCGTAGGCAAGTTTTGAGTATGAAATGGGGTCCGTGAGCCAAAAGAGTTTGGGAAACACTGTTCTAAATGCATATCCTTCCACTGAAAGAAGCACAAAATTTTAGAGAAATATTTACATACACCGAAACTTATAAAGCCAAAAGCAAACAACCTTAAATAACAGATTTAAAAAAATAGAAACTGAAGATTTTAAACAAAGAGAAAAAGGATATTTCGCCAAAAGAAAACAAAACGACATTATTTAATACGTATAAGTTTTTATTATTTAGTGTTTTAATAAAAAGCTTATTTTAGTTGAAACACCTTTTTTTTAATTTAGTATAAAACAAGTACTTCTCTAATAATATTACTGGCGAATAATAAATGTTTATTGCATGTTTATTCTATTATAAATCAAAGAGAGTGGCCGATTCAAATGTAACTTGAAAAGTATTTTTGGAATTCAAAATGAAATGTAGGCATTTCTAAGATCAAATTGTTTCTATATTCTACTAGTTCACGGCATCTATACCATGATATGATTAATTTTCATCTTTTCTTTCTATACTACATTACTACTATTATATCTATTGGTAATTTTGCAATTCTTTGTGTTACCGCTAATATTGATCTAAATATTTACTGAAAAATAAGCATTACTAAGGCAGACCAATGTATGATAGTCCAAACGCACGGATAGATTAAGCCATATTTTATTCTCATTATAATTGTATTCTCCGTTTTGTCCAAATAAAAACACTAACTTTTATTCAGCATAATGGTTGCAGTCAGTATACTACTTAGTAATTATGGAAGTAATAGTAATATAAACACTTGTTTCCTTCTATTTCAAAAGTTTTAGTAGTAAAAAAAGTTTTTTTGGCGCTTATAACGTGTATAAATTAAATGTTTTCAAAATCATAAATAATTGCAAAATATGCAACTGCCTTTAGTATTATGTATACCAAAATACAGTGCTTATAATTGGCCAATAATCTAAAAGATAAACAAAATGTTTCCAATAATATTTGTAATAACCCGAAATAAATTCAATACCTTGACCTAAAGAGTTATCTAACGAAGCATATGTTCATATATACACAAGAACGATAACGCCAGTTACAGTATTTTACTGATAATCCTCCGGTTTGGTTACGTAACGGGTGTCGTACATATATTCTTTTTTTTTTTTTCGTGGCAAAAAAAATTAATACGTCCCGTTAAACTGGTCGTGTTTTCTTCTCATTCTCAACGAGGAGTAATAATAAATGCCGTAAATTTAATACGCGCTGCTCGTGCAAAATTTGCATTCACGTTAGTTCTTAGCCTTGCACTTGAACTGCTGAGGCCCAACAGTCTGTCAAGGACAGCCAGTTCAGGACGTCACGTGCAATTTTTCTGCTGTCCGATTTGCTACTCCTTTTTTTATGCACCGGCAACATTTGTCTGGGCAGATGTTCGCCTCGGCGCTCCTTCTCTGATGACGAATTCATTTCGTTTCCCATTGTGAATTTTTCGACAATGCCGGATTTAATCACACATGCAAAATAAATGACTGCACTGTTCGGAACGAATTCCAGTGTTTTTTTTTTTTTACTAACACCGAATCAATAACTCAAACGACAAATAGTTTCACGTTATTGTCGTCGAATGTATTTTACCAGAGCGATAACTAACGACGGCTTACAGACTTTACTGGGGTTCTTCTTATCGTGGATAACTCGAACATAAAAATGAGGTCCGATATTTATCACACTTTTATATCAAATCTTATCACAAATAAATACTAACCCTATGTTTTAGATAACCAGTTTAATATTTTATAGAAAGAAGCCAGTTGCTCTAAAAGCCGAAAGTCCTAAGTATAAAACATTATTTCTGAGCAAATTCATATTTATTGACTATTTATGTTGAAGAAATAACGACTAAATAATAATCTAAAAAGTATGCCTAAATTATTAGATAGTTCTATATTCCAGAAAGCATATGCAACTTTTTCTTATTACTAAGTGTCAAATTTCTTTGTCTATTTAATGAACATAGCAATTTTTAGTTTTTTTTTACTATATTTGGAAAATGTTATTAAATAATCTATTTAAAAAAAGAATATTAAAGAGAGTAATAATAAATGGGTAATAACAATAACAGACACCTTAAAAATAATTTTAATATTATTCAAATTGTAAAATGTTTACATTTTGCATTTTTAATTATTTATTTCTATTTTTAGAAAATCCAAGCATACAAAAACAAGTAAAAGTGAAGGTCGTCTTTTGGTTATTAAAATATATCAGGTTCAGGGTTTATAATATACAATTTTACATTTATTTTAGTTTTTGGAGAAGGTGTCAAACATACAAAACTTCATAAAGTTTAATTCCAAATAATTAAATTCTTCTACAAAATCGAAAGTTTGGAATAAAGCATTTGTTTTATTAATGAAATGAAATATTTAAAAAATAAATATATAAATTTTGGCAAATTTTTCACATAAATTACCATAACTTAACATATTTATATTATTATTATTTATACAGGGTGACTGACGAAAAACCTTTGGTGCTGTATCTCGCTTATTTTTGATCCGATTTGAATAAATAAAACATAAAATTAAATTATTTTTAAAAGACTTTAATATGAACTGTACTGATATTTTTTCTTGCATCCAGTTTTTGACAAAAGACGATCAACTTTTTTTTCAAATTGCACTGTATATATATTTTGTACTGATCCGCAAGGAGATTTTTTTCTGAATCTAAATTTGTAAACGATTTTATCCATTCATCAAAACCAAAGTCGAGAAATTGAGGATTAAAAAAAATTAAAAATCAAATACCCATAGTAAACAATATACAGAGCCTATTCCAAATGTCAAAAGTGACAGTGTCAGTCACAATACTGCAATGATTTTTAATAATTTCATAATAAAAATGTTGCAAGATTTCAAAAACTGAAAAACGATTTCTGTAGAAGCACAAAATTCTAGTACAGTGTTTGAAATATTGCAACATTTCAATTATGAAATAATTAAAAATCGTTGCAGTATTGTATCAATGCAATATTGTTTACTATGAGTATTTGATTTTTAATATTTTTTTTGATGAATGGATAAAATCGTTTACAAATTTAGATTCAGAAAAAAATCTCCTTGCGAATCAGTACAAAATATATACAGGGTGAGTTTTTTTCGATGTTCTCTATGGGGATCTCGGAAACTATAAGAGATAGAGAAACGGTTAAATGGGGAAAGAAGTGTAGATTTACGAGACGAATAAAATTCCACTTTCAAAGTTTTCAAAAAAGTCAAGGGTAACTAGATATTTTGAAAAAAGTAAAAAGTGTCAATTTTCTCAAATCAATATATCTCGGTTATTATAACAGATAGCAAAAAACTGTAAAGGACAAAGTTTTAAATAATTTTATGTAGATTAATAAAAAAATAATCAGAAAATTTTTATCGCCATTATTTTCTGAGATATGATGCAAACATACATTTTTTTAAATGGAAACCATAGTTGGCTATGGCCTCATTCAAAAGGTAATTTTTTTCTCTTTAATCCAATATGATATACGACATGGTAACTTCTAAAAATAAGTGAATTATAGTCATTTTAAATTTTATTATAAATAAAAAATGGGTAGCCATGAAAAAGGTGAAAGTAAAACAATTGCAGTTGTTTACAATAATAGCAATGTTGTAATTATTAGTTCTACAAAGTTAAATAAAAATAAAAAAAACAGCATAAGAATAATAATTTTGTAATTATCAAATGGCCTTCTGTATGTGGTATAAACCCATTTGTCAAGAGGATAATACATTTTTTACAAAAATATTATGAACAGATGAATCGCGATTCACTAATTGTGGTATTTTTAATCGCCACAATGAACATAGATGAACTTAAGAGAATCCACGTGAAGTTTCACAGAGAAAACTATAAATTAAATTTGGGTTTAATCCATGGAGTGTTTGGATTAATAATTTTTGGTCCATATATTTTTGAAAGCTCACTAAGTCAAACTGATTACTTTCATTTTCTTCAGAAAACATTTGAAGATACGCTCGATTGTTTAAATTTATCATTACAAGCAAGATCAAAATTGTTCCACCTCATAACATGTTGGCTTTACAAATGATTTCAATGATGCTTTTCCTAACTCATAAGTGGGAAGAAATAAACCAATCCCAGGGCCACCTAGATCTCCCGATCTGCGTGTTTTAGAATTTTTTTCTGTGGGGTTATGTAAAAAACAAAGTATATGAAAATTCATATCAATCTGTGGAGGATCATAAACTAGTTGTTATTGAAACATTTAATTCAATTTACATGAGAATAGTCAAAAAGCCATAAGTTCAATTTTAAAATGATATAATTTATGTCATAATAGTATTAATAGAGGACTCTTTGACCATATTTTTTTAAATTAAAATTTCTCTCCCATTGATATATTGATAATTGCAGATTGACTTTATGCAGTTGTTTAATTTTTGTTTATCTCTGTAAAACTAATAATTACAATATTGCTAATATTATAAACAACTGCAATTGTTTTACTTTCACTTTTTTCATGGCTACCCATTTTTTATTTATAATAAAATTTCAAATGACTATAACTCACTCATTTTTAGAAATAACTATGTCATATGCCATATTGGATTAAAGAGAAAAAAATTACCTTTTGAATGAGGTTACAGCCAACTATGGTTTCCATTTTAAAAAATGTAAGTTTGCGTCATATCTCGGAAAATAATGGCGATAAAAATTTTCTGATTATTTTATATTAATGTGCTTAAAATTATCTAAAACATTGTCCTTTACAGTTTTTTTCTATCTGTTATAATAACCGAGATATATTGATTTGAAAAAATTGACACTTTTTACTTTTTTCAAAATATCTAGTTACCCTTGACTTTTTTGAAAACTTTGAAAGTGGAATTTTATTCGTCTCGTAAATCTACACTTCTTTCCCCATTTAACCGTTTCTCTATCTCTTATAGTTTCCGAGATCCCCATAGAGAACATCGAAAAAAACTCACCCTGTATACAGTGCAATTTGAAAAAAAAAGTTGATCATCTTTTGTCAAAAACTGGGTGCGAGAAAAAATAACAGTTCAGATCCTATTAAAGTCTTTTAAAAATGGTTTAATTTGATGTTTTATTTATTAAAATCGGATAAAAAATAAGCGAGATACAGCACCAAAGGTTTTTCGTTAGTCACCCTGTATAGTCAAATTTTAAGCTTTTCGACATATTGATTTAAAAGTGTTAAATGAGATGCCAACAATGCTAAAAGTTTCAATAGTGTCCCAATAAAAATTAATACAGAATGTGTAAAATGTAGATAATTACCTTTTTTTTGTTAAAACGTTTATATTTACATCTATCAACAAGTAGATGGACAAGATGGTTCCAAGTGTGAACCTGGGTACACCTGACATCGCATGTATTTCACATTCAGAAATTATATCATTATTTGTGATCTTAGCCATTTTATTATACAACCATTTACTCCATACATTTGAAGTTTATACAGAAGTCTACAGAGATTGGCTTAATCAAACCCTTTATAAAAGTCTGTATAAATAGAATATTTTATACACCCTTACACCAGTGTATCAATTGTAAAGTATGTGTATAAAAATAGGTTAGATTCCCTTGATATAACATAAAAAAACATGTTCAATTTTTAATGATTTAAAAGCAGGTTATATAGGTTATAGGTTAAATAGGGTCTTAGTGGGGTGTGTTAGCCTCTCGTGAACTGCGACCTAACAGATCTATTGTTCTACCCTTAACCAATCACTTCCCAAGAAGTCCCACGTCCACCATGAACCTGGTAACTTTCTTGGGGGTGATACTGCTCACTTCTTCGGGGGACAATCGGTCCCTGTCGAAGTGTGAAAGACGCTTGTGAACAATCGCGACACAAGTGCATAGTATGTGCTCGGCCGTTTCATCTGCCGAATCACATAATTTGCAGTATCCACTTTCCTCTTTTCCCATTTTCCACAAATGGTATCGGAGGGCACAGTGCCCTGTCATGAGTCCGGTGAAAGTTCTTAGCTCGTTCCTTGTGAGTTCAAGCACCTTGTGGCTGTGATCGAGTTCGATAAGTCGTTTTGATTGACGTAGGCCTGGTACATTGTTCCAGTGCTTGCGTCTTCTGCCCTCTTCCCATTTTCGCACCATCTCTCTTCTGTGCGCCATGGGGAGTCCGCAAAACGCCTCTGGTCCTATAGGAGTGGCATTTGCACCTCTTTTTGCGAGTTCATCTACCACTTTGTTGCCTTTAATATCCCCGTGCCCTGGGACCCACATGAGGGTCAACGAGATGTTCTTCGCCAGTTGCGAGATGGATCTTCGACATTCCCAAAAAGTCTGTGAGCCGTGACTGTAGGCTTGAACGGCCTTTAATGCGGCTGGGATGTCTGAGCAGATGTATATATACGCCCCATTTAGGTGCCTACCCAGACATTCTCTGGCGCACATATCAATTGCAATTGCTTCCGCCTGCAAAATCGTGGGTGTCGTACCCAGAGCCATGAAGCTCCTGTAGTTTTGGTTAGGGCCATAAATGCCTATTCCAGTACCTATGTTATTCTTGGCACCATCCTTGTACCAGGCTGATATTACTCGACCAAACTCCTTGACTCTTATCAAAGCCGTTTTGGGGTCTTCAATCGACACCTTAAACGGTAGTTCGAATTCAACCTTCCTGGACATGATCCGTCGATTTGGACAGGAGGACCGGTCGATTTGTTGCAGTATTTTTAAGAGTCCTGTCCAATCCCCCGGCAGTATTTTCTTCCTTTGGTGCCGTCACAAGTCCCTCTTTTTGTACCACTAGATGGAGCGGTTTGAGGCCAATGATTGCCTCCATTCCCGCGGTTGGGGTCGTTTGCATTACCCCTGTGATGCTTAAACGTTAAAGCCTACTCAACTTCTTTTGCGTGTCTAGTTTTTGGGTCTTTGGCTACCACACAAGGACAGCATAGGTGACAATGGGTACCACCGCCGTTCTATACAGCCAATACGTGATCTTGGTCTTTAATCTCCAGGTTTTTCCCATTAGCCGCCGACAGGCCCAAAGCGACATCGTTGCCTTGGCCATGATTTTATCGACATGCTGATTCCCAGTCGGTTTAGCATCCAGAATTATACCCAGATTCTTTACTTCTTTTGATTTTTTATCTCCATTCCATTCAGAGAGAGCCCTTATATGCAGCAGATTTAAAAGTAATCATTATGTGCTTGGCAACCACTTTATCTAACATCTAAAAATACACTATTGAATAACGACGACTCTGTAATTAGGTACTTGTTTTTTATACCAGATTTAAAAATAGGAATAATAAAGGAAGACCGATTAAAAAGTCTAGTAATAGGCAAATAAGAGCAGTTATATATGATTTTACCAAGGCTGGAGGTATTTCCTTAGGACCTGGTACAGAATCGGCATTGATTTCTAATATGCATTCAATAATGACAGTTTCCGTAAGTTGCGAAGAGCTAAAATTTATGCTAACACACTCCTAAAACACTGTATCAAAATTAGAATGATTGGAGCATCAATTTTGAAAATAATTCGAAAATACATTATTTTTTTAATTAGCTAGTGGTTTTGGACCTATTATTCCTCCAGAATATATTAATACTATTACGTATGCTCATTTCAATATTCTAATTATAATTTAAATTATCATTAACCTCTCGTACTTTGTAAGCAGTTTTTAAATTTGAAAATAAACAATGTAGTCTCCAGATATAGTACTTTTATATTGTTTATGAATAACTTGCTTTAGTTTACTTAACTTAATTAGGTCTAATCAGAACGAAACAGCAAAATGAGATTACCCGTAGGGATTAATAAATCAATAACCTCGTTAAAAATTGTATATAAAGGGTGTAGATATGATACAAGAGAAAAATTACTAAATGTAAACCAATTATTACTATTAATACAATTACAAAAATTTGGTATGTCGCAGTTAGCATAATCTCTATAAAACTAATTATCTAAGATTATAGAGATAAAATGAATATTAAAGTCTATGTAATGGCGGATAATAGACATCTTTACGACAACTATTGTTATAGTTATTAAATTGATGCATACCACTACTCATAAAACCATCACAAAATGCAGCACCCTTTTACTTTCTGAATTTATAGGTAAAGCGCCGACAGAATCAGTTTCTATAATCCGCATTAATTATTTATTTATTATATATTTGCAATCACAATCCATAAGAAAATCTGATTTTAGATATTGATACAAAATATCAGACAGTGCACTATTGTGACCAGCATAAATTTACAAAGGGGATCAAGCAAGTATGTAGATAAAGCTAATGACAAAGACCCATATTTTCTCTTATTGGAATTCATACCAATCACAGAAGACTTAAATAGTTTTTTGACTGCAACAAAAACACCACTCCCTCTGGAGTTGGTAGATGTAGCTTGGTTACATGATGTGACCGTCATCAATGACTTGACCGTTCGTGGTATCAGAATATTGCTAGGATTCATAAATTCATGACTACGATGTTATACGTAGTCATTATCTAATAGAGAATTATAGAAGTCAAATAGTTGAGATCTTATTCTTAAAACATTTTTATACATTACAGTTCGAGTGCATTGGGTCACATCTGATTTGTTTGGGAATGTATGTTTATGAGAAAGAATAAATTGTTTAACGCTATTCCTTGAGACAACATAGATGGATCGAGTAACGTTTCAGCATGAGGCTGATCTACACCAACTTTAAATAAAGAAAATATAATATCGGCGTGTGTAATTTAGCTTAACATTAGACTGCACCCTACATACATGAAAGCATTTCTTTCTTACTCTTTTAGGTTTATTGTTCACAGACTTTGTTTCAATAATTATATATTTGTATCTTATGGGAGTAGGTCTCGTTAGGTATTCATCCGAGACATTATGAACGTCCAGCGATATGTGGATCAGGTGATAAAACCTCATATTCTTCCGTTTCTTCAACAATTAGAAGACCCACTTTTCAAGCAAGACAACGCCCGTCATCATACTCCAAGATTTTCTATGGATCGATTTGCGGTGGGTAATATTAATATCTGGTCATGGCTACTCCGAACACCTGATCTTTCGCCAATTAATAATGTATGGGACATTATGGGGATAAGACTAAAAAACTTACTTTATCTTCTATATGCGCTTTAAGCTCTGCAACTCAAACCACTGGATGCTTAGGATATAATATCTCAATAGATTAGAGGCCTCGGCCTAGAATCGATGTCACGAAGAGTAGGGGAGTGTGTAACCAATAGAAGCCGAAGGACCAACAACTATTAATAAAAAAATGTTTATTTTTCTTCTTTTTCTTTTAAATTTTAATCAATTGCTATCTTTTAATAGTTTAAAGGCCAAGTTTGGTTAAAGAATTCCTACCCCCTCTTGGTTTGAAATTCTCATTTCACTGAGTATATTTGGATATTCACACATAAAGATTTTATTTCAACATTAATTGATTCACACGCAGCGTTTCAGCTTTTTATCTTCATTTAACTAGTTGCCTTTTATGCAATAGTTCAGCATATATCCTTCTAATATTGATCATTACAGACATGCGTTTCTTTCCAGTCGCCTTATTAAAAATTGTACTCCATCTGCACGTTATTCTTGAAATAAGATATAAAAATGAGATTAAACTTTTTCCAGGTGTTCACATTCTTTCAACTAACTCAACACATACCTACATACTTTTAACATATATTGTTTCAGAATGCAATAAGATACCTTCCATCATCATACGGACCTTAAAAACTCACGTTATCACGTTTGTTCAGATATATTTAACAGTACATAGTTCTTCTTAAAAGTTGGCATAAATTCTACCAATATGTTTGTAAAGCATAACATCTAATGTTAAGGGCAATAAAAATTTGATGCGTTTCCGCAATCACGCCCACAATTAATCGATAGTGTCAATAAGGTTCAGGCCAATTTATATCGCGCAACGGCGAAATTCTTATCTGCACAGTCTGCGATATTTTGCCTGCCAATGAAAACAACAGACACGCCGCATAAATTGAATAGCATTCTCATTAGTAAAACCGCCAGCACGTCATTACACGCATTGTGGCTGCCGGGAAAACTATTAATGCAACTCGTTTATTACTCACTACTTTTTTTTCTATGTAATCGAATCAAGGTCAAGTGCACACAAACACGATTGCGTTTACAAAATAAAAACATGGACATGTTTCGTTACGTCGGCGTAATTAGTTTTGGACATGGATTTTCTTAACAGTGTACTTATATTTTGTCGTAAATTAGAAGAGACATTTGTTTACAAATACAAAAATGCCTTGACAGAATTGTTAAGCGAACATTCTAAATATTTTTAAAGTGCATAAATATGCTATACATTTTTAGCGCTGTTATTAATTGTTCTTTAATTATTACACTACAAAAAAACAATCGTTCGTCTTGACAATGCTTGTAATAATAGTTGGTACTTGCATCACTTTTTTAAGGGAATAAAAGCAATTATGCAATATATTTCCCAATTTCAACTCCAGTGCTTCTATAGATCTATGCAAAATCAATGTTATTATTGAAGAGATCAAGTCTATATAATCGTTACCAGATGATGGTTCTGACGGTATTCCTACTTATTTCTTAAAAATTGATTATTTATTTTATATTCAGGGAATAGAGAAAAAATAAATGAATGAATCATCGTACATGAGTTATTTCCATGAAGAACAATACACTTGTGCATGCGCTTGAGCAATTCTCTATTGAGGTATACCTCCGAAATATGCATTTAAACGTATCAACTGCTTCTTCACGCGTCCAAAAACGTTGACCTCGTAATTTACTTTTAATTTGTGGTAATAAAAAGAAGTTGCCAAATCAGGAATGTAAGGCAAATGACCTATCAATTCGACTTTTTCAGTATTCAAAAAGTCTCTTACTTGAGTCAATATTTGAAAACTCACATTGTCCTGGTAGAAAATGATGCTTTCGGCGTTTGGTTCCCCTTATTTTTCCGAAGACTTCTCACAAACAAACGGTTGTATGCGATTCAGAATTGACCGTACATTGCACTGATGGTATAGTTGTCACATATCGCGTTTTGCTTCGATGTGCTTCATCTTGAAAGATCCATACAGACGATTGCTGTTTGCTTTTAGGATCATGCACATGCATCCATGATTCCTTACCTGTTACGATATGATAGACGTGTTTTGAAGCACCCTAATGGCATATATCGAGCATTTTTTTCTATCAATCGAAGCCTTTTTTTGAACGTATGCTAAATTATGTCGATCTAACGCGAACAATTTTTTTGACAGTTAAATGTTCATGCAATGCCCAAGGATAACTCAATCTCATGCAAAAAGTCGAATTAAGTTCGATGGATGCACTGTTGTTGAGGTAATCCATGTCGAAAAAATAATCGCACAGAAATGTTCATGACTTAATTCCATTTCTTGGCCGACATCAATTATTCACGTCAAAGTAAACAATACAAATGATTTGAACTTTACGCCAGGGATGTCAAGCACCTGGATCATCCACTGGTCTACAGTTATTTCTTGTGGGGAATTTTCCAGCATACTGGAAAGAAACCGCCACCGCTTATTAAACAAATTAACATCTTTTAGAGAACATGATGGTGGTTACCATTATGCGGTATTTTATTTTCAAATATAAATCCGTAATTCATTAGTTATAAAATTGCAATTTACTCGAATGAACCAAACCATTCAAATTTAAAAGTTACTCATAGTTGAATAATATTACAAATCGCCTATGAATACGTTTTTTTTTTCGTTTGTTATTGCTGTTGAGTGAATCGTTACATCGCTTATGTTTTTCAGCACATGCACTTAGTACGAGTAAGTATCGATTAACCACCCCTGATTGATGGGATATAATTTATTTCTTTTATACAAATATCTATGAATAATGGTTATGATAATCGATCATTCGATAAAAATTTGAAATTATTACGGTCATTATCAAGTTAATGCTAGAATGTGGTGTAATGACAGTCTTAACCCATCTGAGATACTCATTAAAGCCGAAGAAAAGTAGATCTGTAGGTAAAGATTTTATTTTCTGTAATGTGCAAAAAAATCTGTTTAAAACCCACTGAATTTTTAATTGATGATATAAACATGTTAATATCAGAATTTAGTGTGGTGGTCAATGTGACGATACTCAGTAATGCCGATATTAGTTTGGAATTGAGGCGAAGTTCCGTATATAAAGATATATTATAGATTTTGATCATTTTCAAGAATTTGCAAAAGCTCTCAGTTAAAGGCTCCATGAATTATTTATTGAAACTATTCACAGTTAAATTAGTTTAATTTTAAATTTATGAAAGCGAATGTATGAACGCATATTTCTAGTAATACAATATTTTCAGAGTTTTTTAATTGTGAAAGCGTTTCTTGAGCATAATTAAACTATAGTCACGTGTAATTTAAAATAAAGTGGTAAAACAAAATAATCGTGTCTATATTAGTTATTTAAGGTACACGTGTAAAAAGAGATTCTTTTTTGCTCGAACTGGCGTTTAACAACTCGAGCGAGGAACGATAAATAAAATTTACAGTTGAAAATTTAAAAGCAAAATATAATAACTTTAACAGAATATCGTAAGTTTTTTAACTTCAATTAATTATTATTAATCAAAATTTAATCATGGCATTATTTCCCTCGTCATATTACAATAATATTGTTTTTTATATACTGAGCAAAATATACCGGGTGTTGATCTGGCCTCTCGGTAACAGGAAGTATTTTTAATTCTAAATAATTTTGGTCCCTTATGTTTTTGTTGATTGATTGAGTGTGATTTTACATCTTAAATTCCTATTACCGAGAGGTCAGATCAACACCTGGTATGTTTATTAATATAAAATGATATTATAGTACAAATATGATGTTTTTAGGCTGAAAGACCGCAGGTCGATAGCCGTTTGACAAGAAAAATAAACTATTGTATAATTCCATTGTCATTTTGTTAATTGCATGTAAATTATTTTCTGTAAATAAAGATGTTTATTATTATAATTTTTGTTATGTTTACTCCTAGTGAGCAAACATTTACTTATTTTGATTATGTTATTTTAATTTTTCGGAACTAAAAATATTTGAGATTTTTATTATTATTATTATTATGACAATAAAATCGAAACGATTCCCGTCTATTGATTCCATTTTTTGCGATGCGACATTCAGAAGAGAGGAAAAGGAATGCAAATCGTTCCAGTGTTTACTTTTAGTTTTAAATAAATTTGCACTTATTTCGCATTGTCCGCTTGTGAATATATTATGTATACCGGCCATCTTGGCTCAGCGTGTAGTCTTGTTTGAGAGTCTAAACTGTCACGGATCCTGTTAATCATTTTTGAACACTTTCTGGTTTATACATCACGTGTTGATTTTGATTTTGTTGGCCAAGACTAATTTGCGGTCTGGTGAGCCGTCTGCTTATTTTTTGTTGTGTCTCCTTTTTAGTTTCGTTATTTATTCGCCGGGTACAGCTACTGAAAACGAAGTTAACGAGAAAACAATGCATGCGATGTTTTGGCGTGTTTGTTTTAAAACGACCAGACGCTTAATTGTTTGGGGAAAAGTCTAATTATTTATTTATGATAATGTTTGTTATAACCACAAGTTTATATACGTACATGGTTCTTAATTGCAATCCGTCGTGCAATATGAATTACTAATGAAGAAGTTCAAATGCAATGAATGAATGCATGAATTTTTGATAGGAAATTATAAATATATTATTCATTTACTTACAACCGAATGAAAAATTGATACAAAGCATCGTTGAAGTAGGAAGCATATGAATAAAAAATGTATTATCAAAATATAAAACATGTATTTTAATTAAATAATTGCTTCTTCAGGTGATGAAGAATATTCTTCACAGTGTGGCGAAACAATTGTAGTGAGTTAAATAAAAATTTAAAAATCAACTACTTATTATTAATTATACACTGGAGCTCATAAGTAATGCAACACCCAGAAAGAAAAATGCTTTAAATGTATTAAATTTATGTTCAATTTTCATGTCAGAACAAACGATTACAATCTGGTGCAGGTTGAACAAAAAATACTTATAAAATTTAATATGTGTGGGCCCACCAAGCACTTTGGTGCTTGGTGGCTGTGGCAATCGCTGAAGTGTTGTTACATACATACATGTTTTATTGGCGATAAATCAGGGGATCTTGCAGGTCAATCTAAAAGCTCCACGCCAGAATTTTGTATAAAGTTCGTGATTTGACGGGCCGTATGTGGCCTGGTGTTGTCTTGCTGAAAAACGGCGTTTAGCCTCAATGTATGGTATTGCAACAGGTTGTAGAACTTCAGCGATGTACCAAGGGACTGTTAGACTACCCCTAATGAACACCAGGGGGAACTACCTCCAATGTTTACGTCCATCATGGGCCCCTAAACAAAATCTGGACTCATCACTAAAGCAAATGAAGTTCTACTCTACATCCCAGTTGAATCTGGCTCGACACCATTTCAAGTGACGAGCTTTGTGCAGCGAAGTCATCGGTAGCACCCAAAACAAACAGAACGCACAAAGGCCCATGGCAAAAACTTTTCGATTAACTGCCTAGAAACTACACGTTCTTTAGCTGCAACAAAGGCACCTCGAACCTGTCACAAAGTGTCGTGACAATTACGTATCGCAAGCAGTCTTAGGTATCGTTCTTGACCGCCCTGTATAATCCTAGGCCGACCAGAACGTCTCTTTCGCTAATAGTAATTTTCTTCAAACCATCTTCTCCATACTCGCATTACAGTTGAGGGTGTAATTTTGAGTCTTCGGGCTATATCCCTCAAACTGAAGCCCGCCTCTTTCAAGCCAACAGTGTGACCTTTTTGAAAGTAACTTAATTGATGAAATCGACGGGGTGCACGAATTCCAGGCATTTTAGCAAGGCTTTTCAATATTCTGGAGTCTCAGAAAGGATCAGAGCAGAACAGGTGACTGGTTATTACCATTAGTAAATTTGCTTTAGTAGTAGTAGTACTAGTAGTGTTAGGCTATCGACCACGTGGTCCTTCCGCCATGTGTCATTTGTGTATTTGTGTGTGTGTAAATGAACTTGTTACTTTAAAGGATCGCCCCCGTCACTTTAAAGCACCATTAATTGTATCCCAATGGTGAATGGTACCGGTCACCCATCCGACTACTGACCCGAACCCACGTTGCTGCATGTCAGTTCGGGGCCGTAACCGATGCGCCACCACCGGCGTGTAATTTGCTTTATTTTTCCGATAAGTGAAAAATCGTACACAAAAAATTGAGATAAAGAAAAAAACGATATCGCTTTTTTTTCTTTCTATATATCCGCTTTTTTCAAAATAATCAGGCGACCATTGTTTTGAAGTGCTTTGTGCGGGAAAAACTTTTGTTACAATTATCTCATCTTGAAAGATCTATACACTTGACTGCTGTTTTAGACTCACCCATATATCCATGTTACGATATCATAGACGTGTTTTGAAGCACTATAATGGTTTGTTGAGCACTATGGAGTAATATGGTGGCACTTCTAATTACAACAGCTTTATCTCGATAAAACAAAAAGGAAGAAGTGATAAAAAGTGATAAAATCCCAGTAGGATGATAAAATCCCAGTAGGGTGATTGTAGGTGTTGTTGGTTCGTATTTGTCAAAAGTGACAGTACAATCGAATCTCCGACGTGCATTCATTTCATTTCGAATAATGAATCGTTCCGGCAGTTTAAAATCAAACGAAATTGATGTAATTATTCAAAACAATATACCAACTAATACTCGGAATAATTCGGTATGTATTTGTCGTTTATTCTGGAATTTGTCTTACCAAAAATAACTCGACCTCTCGTTTTTAATTGGAAAATGGCATGCACTCAAAATGTGTTTCTTTTAAGAAAAATCCCTCATCCTGTTTACTATTGTCAACAGGATCCGGGATATTGCTAAGCAACACATTTTTCGTGCATATGATTTTCCGATAAAAACGGGAGATCTTGTTATTTTACTTGTGATTATTAAATCATGTGGGATTCAACGACGCGAACAAACATTTTTGACATTTGACTGTCATGCAATATTGAATGTATGTTGGTATCACTAATGCCCAATCTCACAATAAGTCACATGACAATCTTGTAATATCAGTTAACGCACAGTATTAATGTTTTCTGGCACAATAACCGATTTTGGATAACCTTCATTAATCAAATATTGGATTGATAAGACTGTTTACTTGGCGAAACTCCATTATGAACTTATAATGAAAAAACACGATCGTTTTGAGTTTAGCTTTATTTTGTAGATATGCTACAATAGTTTCACCACATAGTGGCTTCATCAGGCATATGAATAATGATTGATAACTATCGAGTTTTTCATTATAACTTCATTAATCACTTAAGCAAACTACTGCTACGATTTAGTTCTGTTTTTGAAGGTGGTTAATCGCTTTATCGATGCACTGTTGGTGAGATAATCGACGTCGAAAGTTGGCTGACATTATTTTTTCATATCATATGTAACAGTCTATAAATTAAGCAAAAAAAAAATACCCAAAAATACTTTTGAAAATAAGTCGATAGTTCTCTATATTTTTGGTAGAACCACATATTTCTTCTTATTGTGTTTTTATGCACAATTTGTTGGTTGTTTTAATGTGCTCATTATCTAAATGATAAGATATTAAGAGTATCTGGTTAAGAACTGTGGAAATTAAGATAGACATTGTTTTGTAAACCAAAGAATTATATGGAAATGTTTAAGTTATGGATAGAAGCATATGATAATTTAGGTTTAATAAACGTAAGTCATTATTTATTATGAATCTAATACTACTTTTTTATCTTCAGCTGTACCCACATTGCCTTTACCCATGAAGGTTGAGATTCTTTATGAGAGTCAAGACATTTAAATGACATGTCACATCCTGATCGTGACAATGTACGAGGGATAAGTAGGAAAGTATCACACGTTTGCACTGTGCAGAGCTCTGGCGAATATAGTAGCCGCTGGATGTTTGTTAACATGCTCTGTTGTATTTCAGTTATCTATCTGCAAAGTTAAGTCTCATTGGTATTGACTGTGCTATTTATGTAAGTGTTTGTAATGAAAACAAAGAAGCCCCAGTTCTGAAGTTAGGGCTGTGATTAGATTTCGCAATGCAAGAAATATTCGATATTCTACGTCAATTGAATGATGTGTATTATGGACGCACTTTCAAATATCCACCCTATAGTCTATAGTTAAACTTAGCTCCTCCAGATAACTATTTGTTTACAAAACTCAAGGACATTTTGGTAAGATAGAAATTTAAAAGTGATTAAGAACTAAAAGAAGCTATGATTACGCATCTCAATACATACGGCGGAGGAATACCAAGCTGCGATACAAAAACTCGTCACACGTTATGGAAAATGCTTATATTAGGTTGTCAAGTATAAACTAAAGCAAAAAATGCAATAATTGAATTCGATATTTTTCCAATAAAAACTTTTTATTATTAACCAAATTAGGCACCAATATTATCGATGTACTTTTTCTGTATTAGAGGTAACTCATTTATTCCTTTGCTGCATAAGCCTGGAACACGGCACTCGATGAACTCTTGAAACGTCATTTTGCCAGCCTATGCGAAATTGAATTTTTATCCAGATAAAAAGTTGTTTAAATTTTGAAAGAAATGATAGTCAGTTGGGGTAAGGTCGAGCGAGTACGGTGGGTGACGGAGAGTTTCCAACTCCAACTTCTGTAGCTTTGACACGGTCATTCGTGCGGCATGTGGTCGAGCGTTGTTATGCAGCAGGATTGGAGTCACCCGATTAAGTAATTTTGGCTGATTAATCGCAAGATTTCTCATTATTTCGTCTAGATAATAACAGTAGACATCCGTCGTGATCGATTGGCCAGGTTCCATAAAGCTATGGTGAATCACACCTGAGCCAGACCACCAAACGGTGACTATGAGTCCAACCATTGCGATAAACACTTACGATTATTGTACATGATCAATTTTTCATCACACGTAACAATTATCGATTAAAAATGGTTAGGCTTTATGGCGAGAAAGAAGAGAAATACAAGCGTCGAGTCTTTCTTCATTCTATGCATCAGTCGATTCATGCGGTATCCACTTGTCCAGCTTTTTCACTTTACCGATTTGTGCCGAATGAGTAAAATTATTTGCTTTGATACATTGTACATTAATGATAATTAATTGCATTTTGGCTGGGATTCGCTTCCACAGTGGCTTTCAGGACATCATTATCCACCTGAGTCTTGGGTCGATCACAACCACGTGGTTGAATAGACGAAATTTTTTAAACCAACAAGTTATAGTCGCGTTTGTAGCCACTTGAATGCCGAACATACTATTGATATTGGCAACCGTGTTGTGGCTTCACCCTGGAACTCATATTTTTTCAAACTCAAAAATGCTTTAGAAAGAGGAATAGATGTACTTTCATACGAAAAACAAATTATGTCAAAATACGGCGTGTAAATGAGGTTGTGTGCGATTGATATAAATAATATGAAGTTTGCTCCATTTCATAATTGACAACCTAATATTTGCGAGGTGATTATGTAGAGAATTAGTTTAAGGTATATTCTTTAGAAATATATCGTTAATGTTTGTTAATATATAATTCTAGTTATTTTTTAAATATTTTCAATACTTTCCGGTTGGCCCTCGTATCATTATTGTATGAAAATGCCGATATGAAAATTAGTGTAATGGAACATGATGAACATAACCAAAACAGCTTTATGGAGGAAATGGGAATAACTGCGAATCTCAACCAAAGGCTATGGAAATTTATTAGAAGAGTGCATATCTAAAAAAAAGATTGTGTTATTAAAAGTAAACATCTCAAAAGCGACTTGATCTTATGAAAATATGTTTAGATGAGACTTAAATCTGGTAATAAAGCATTTCATAATGAGCCAGGTGAATGTGAAGGGCCAAATTTTAAATTAAGACGGTTTTCTTTGAAAGATAAAGACAGGTGTATCATTTTATAAAGACCAAAAAGTTGCGCCCAAAAATATTTAATATGCCATCGAACAGTACTTAATGAAAAAATAGAAGGATTTTTAAAATTTTTAAAAAGAATTGTCCAAAATCTACAAATGCAAGTGTAAACCTGTATGTTGATGTTTGAAGAAATGTCTGCTATATAGTATTTATGATAAAAGGAATAAGAAAATGGAAGCAAAGTATTTTTACGGTTTTTCTTCGAATAGAATAAACATTATTGATATGGTGAGATAAATAATCAATAAATGCCACGTGATCAGCAAATGTGGCTGCTATCAATTATTTTTGCAACATATCAGCAGAAGACTCACTGATATAAGGAGTAAAATAAAATAAGATTTCGTGTTTAATATTAATAAAATATAAAAATAATAAGAAATTAAAATTTGGGAATAAATACGAAAAACGAATATAATGCATGTGGAAAGATATACAACTACAAAATGTATATGTCTACAATGGAGGTGGACTCAAGTATTTAGTTATTCAGTGGCTGCATCCATAAATCTTTTTGCGAAATTTTCGATTAAGAGTGAAAATGGAAAATGTATAAAAAAGCGAGAAAAAGTTGTAATGGATAAACCTTACATCTACAAGACACTAATCGACATCTTTACATCATTTTTCATTTTAGAAATAGGCTAGAAAGAATATATCATATTACTACTACTTTTAGAGAGAGGGTTCTATAGAAAGGATTATTCATCCAGCATTAAAAAACTGGATTATTATTATTTATAACTACGTGCAGCAGTTGGTTCGGGCGAGCAGTTGGATGGGTGACCGGTACCATTCTCCTTTGGGATAAAATCAATAGTACTCTAGAGTGACGGGGCTATCCTTTAAAGTAACAAGCTTATTTACACAAAAACACAAATCGCACGGCGGAAGGACCACGTGGTCAATAACCAAACCCTACTACTACTATTAAATGTTTGGAATTATTGGGCACTGCAATATGATGTCTTTTCTAGCTCTAAAATCTTTAAATCAAGACTGTTAAGAAAACTTTTTTGGTTAAATTCGACCTAATCAAATTGTGCAAATTAATTTATCAACTATAAACACTATAATTAATACAATAAAAGCAATTAAAAGATATACTGTAGATAAAAATGTTGTAGGATTTGCGAATTAAGGTAACGTACATACCATTTTTTTAGTAATTATAAAACAATTTCGGATTCACATTACACTATGGTATTGAAGATGGTTTGGTTATAAACACGAATACATTGAATATTTTAAGATGCAAGTTTCCCGGTTAAGTAAAATATGCCTTACATAACGTCTCTGAGGACATGTGATGTTTTTTAATAATAGAATTTATAATGCGTACTAGCTGTTATTATTTTGTTTACATGACCGTGGTCATGGTCAATCGAATCAACCGTCCCGCAAGCGGAATTCTATCGTATTGCACCAGTTGTGTGCAACAATGGAAGAAGTCTCGGTATGTGCACATTGCCGAAAAACGAGAAGAGACCAACAAACCCTCCAGAAATCCAAGGCCACCAGACGTTTATTTTGCAATGGATTGTGTATACACATCGCAACTGTCTATGGCTAATTGCGTTCATGCATGGCGGTGGGAGATGGAATGCGGCGGGTGGCCGCGCTGCCGAGAGAGACGCGCAGACGTGACGGTGTGGCCCGCCACTTTTTGGCGCGGTCTGCGCGCGTTGTGGCGTGGCGCGGTGTGGGCGTGATGAAATCTAGTTTCAATGCCAAGGTCTCGCCGCCGAGGGGGACGTTTTTTTATGCGAGGTTCCCGATGAATTTCCGCCACCCCAGACAGCCTGCTGTGCCGTCATTTACCAGGAAATTATGCCAATTGAACGGCAGCGAAGTGTAACACTCCTTTAAAAGCATCCATTTCATCGCTCGTTTATACAAAAGACACGAGAACTTAACTTAGAATATTTAAGTAGTCAAGAGCGAGAGCTGTTTTTTTTTTAAGAGATTCAGAAAGTTATCGGCAATTTATCATAGGATTTTCATATATTTCTTCTAAGAAACTCGATATTATTGGATTGGAGGCATTTCGCTTCCAGACAAAAGATTAAATTAACATCGAAGTTGAAACATAAAAAAATAATACAAAATAAAATGAATATTTACAAATTGAGCTGCTTGAACATCTGGCTAAACGCCTAGCTTTTAAATTGCTCTTAAAACACAGTTTTATTTATTCTATTTGATTTTCAAAGGCTACATAAATTTTTGAGATATGACATTGTTGGTATCTTATTTATGTACCTATATATTTTTGTATTTTCAATTGGGTCAATTTTGTAATTTCGACAATTGTACGGTTTTTATATTGAAGAATTATAGACGAAAGAAAACATATTTGAAGATGATAATGATATCATCATTCAATATGATAATGCATATATTGTTGATACAATTAATTTAACACAATATTTGGTGTCAACATGTACTCAATCCAAAATTGTACGGATGCAACTCATCAACCCCTGACTACTGCCATCAAGGTGTCGATCATTATTTAAAGGATTTTGACGTAATTACAAAACAATCGTACTTTACGAAGGACTAATTCATGTAATTTTATAAATAATTTAATGTGATTACTTTTAATGTATAATTAAAGATTGAATATAGAATATTATAATTCTTCACACGAAGAAACACACAATGCAAAATTGATAATCGGAGTGATAAGCATGGAACATCATTATCTTGAACAACTAGATCATGAATTAATAGGGAAAAGCTTGAAGGATTAAAAAAAAATTAATAGTAAGATATAGTTTTTTAAATATGCGAACAAGCTTAGAAGAATTGTGGAAAATATACAAAAATATTGTTACAGAAGCTGCCAAGGAAGCATGTGAAACACTAACGACTAATCCAGCCAAAAAAGGTACAGCGTGGTGGAATGAAAAAGTAAAACAACGGAAAAAAAAGAAAAAAGAAGCATGGAAAACGTACCTACAAAACAGAACAGAAGAAAATTACAACATGTATAAAGAACAGAGAAGAAATACAAAAGAAATAATACAACTAGAAAAAGAAAAATACTGGGACAGTTTTGGAAAAAAAATACAGGAAGATAGCAAAACAAATCGGAAATTATTTTTAAAACGATAAAAACAATAAGAACAGACAAAACAACCAACATAGAAACAATAAAAGGCAAGAACAATAAAATCATTACCAATGATACAGATATCATGGAAAGATGGAAGGAATACTTCGAAGATCTACTGGGCCCATCAATAAATAGAGAAGGAGAAGAAATAGACAATAATAGACAACACAACATAGGAGAAGAAATAACTATGGAAGAATTGGATTAAGCCATACATAAACTCAAAAATGGAAAACACCCGAACATGACAAAATAACAACGGAAATGTTAAAATATATGGGGGAGAATGGAAAAATCTTACTATGGGAAATTATAAAAAGAGCATTTAAAGAAGAAAAGATGCCAAAGGACTGGGACGTCGGAATGATCTTATCCATACATAAAAGTGGAAACAGGCGAATCTGCAAAAATTACAGAGGAATAACACTATCAATCACGATAGTAAAAATATACGAACGAATATTGCAAAGGTAGAAGCGCACAAGATCATATTTTTACTATCAAACAAATTATACAAAATATTAAAAAAAATAAAAACATCAAAGCATATACGGCGTTTATAAAACTGGAAAAGACATTCGATAAAGTAAACAGGAACAAAGTCTGGGAGATCCTAAGACAAAGAGAGATACCACATAAACTAATAAAAACTATCAAAAGTCTATACAACACGAACATAAACTATGTGGCTACAAGAAATAGAACGTCTAATACATTCCAAGCAGGAGGAGGATTAAGACAAGGGCCCAATTCTATTCATAATTTTCATTGATGAAATCATAAAACAATGTCGACGACACCTGAGAGCACTAAATCTAGGACACCATCAATTATGAATATTTTACAAAAATACGATATGACGATAAACAACGAAAAGACAAAAGTGATGGTAGCAGCACAAGAAGAAAAAAATATACAAATCCAAACAGGACAAGTACAACTAGAACAAGTTAAGGAATATAAATACTTAGGAGTGATAATACAGCAACAAGACCAAGACATAACAGAAATAATTCAAAAAACATCCAAACTGTATTACGCACTCAATCAAGCATTTATCAGGAAAAGGGAAATGACAGTAAAAACAAAACTGGTCGTCTTTTAAACCGTATACCTACCAATACTAACATATGGATGTGAAACGTGGACGCTCAACAAAAAGACAAAAAGTAAAATCCAAGCAGCGGAAATGAAATTTTTACGTGGAATAAAGGGTATAACTAGAAGAGATAGAATAAGAAATATGGATGTAAGAAAAGAACTGAAAACAAAGGATATACACAAATATATTGAAGAGAGGCAGCCGGGATGGTGGGGACACATACAGAGGATGGAAAGAAGAATACCTGTTAAATATGGGAAGCAAGGACAACCACGAACAGAGGGAGAGGAAGACCACTAGTGAACTGGGAGAACAGCATAACAAAGGCACTGGCAGACAGAGGAATAAGCATAAGAGAGGCAGAAAAAATTGCTAAGAACAGAAACAAATGGAAGAAAGTTATCAAGACGTAGAGAACGAAGATACCAAAACCCCGACCCTGATTGGTAAAAGGGGTCATCGTATATATATGTATATATATAAAAATATGCGAAAGATAGCAATCGCCATAACTTTCAATATTTCATTCTGATCTATTAAATTTTATTGTAATTATGTTGTTTTCTGGATACTATACTTTATCTCAAATAAGTATTATTATAAAGAAGATATAAGGACGTAGAAATAGTAAAGAAGTATGTTGATATCAAAGAGGGAAATTTGGCAGTTTTAATAAATTTAAAAAAAGCAGTTGAGTTTTTTTCTGATACTTTGTTTAGAGGTGAGCAAATAGTACTAATTTTAGTAGACATTTATGTAGAGAGTATAAAAGAAGGAACGTCGGCTTAAATTTTTTTGTGAATATGCTTCTCAGATGGGTATTTATTTAGTTTTGAACTCTATGAAGATGCAGCATCTAATTCTAAAATTGGGTTCTTAAGGTCTAGGAGGTGACGCCAACAAGAAAATGTTAGAAGTGGTATAACATCCAAAATACCATACAATCCTTTTTAATCGTTTTTTTTTCTCCTAGAAGTTGTTTCTACGTTTAAAAGGTAACCGATTTTTTGCAACTGGGAAAATTGGGAAACATAGACCAAATGATTCCATGTATGATAATATAACATTTTAATTCAACTACATTGATGATGTTATTAAAAAAAACAGACATTATTTACCAATACAATTAATACATGGGAGGGGTAAAATTGTATGACAATGATGTAGCAAATCGTTGCCAAGTTTATGGCATTTTTTTGCAATACCGTTATTAGCAAAGTGGTAAAAATGTTTCTATTTTAAAATGTTTTCAAAGAGATTTTATTGCGGTTAGGCTTTTAAAACTAGACGTTTTACCTAGAAAACAAGTTCCAACTACGTCTAAAGAAGAAGAGGGACATGATCATTTATAACCAGAAAAAAAATCAGAAGATTTTGCAAAAAATCAAACTATTCAATCTGTCCAAAATACAAAACATCTCCACTTAAGCGGTTTTGTACTTTATCACAAAAAATGTTTCTGTAACTTTCAAGTAGTTCATTTTCGCACAAAAAAATTAAATTTTTGAGAATATTTAGTTTCATTTTCTGATTAACCGGAATTAGGATTTTTATAATAGCCTATTTATCCAAATGTTCTGATATAACGTTTAAAAGTATTCAGTTCAGTACAAACGAAAATGGCAACAGATAAGATGCATATCTTGCAAATTTAACAAGAAAAAAATCCTGCAAGAGTGTTTATGATGAATTAATGCCCTAGAGGCACTAAAAAGTGCAACAACGATATGTAGAAAAATATGTTCTTTAAAAATGGGTGCAAATGGAGAAAGAGATTGTATAACAGCTGGGAGTAACCCATCAATTGTTTTCTAAACGTCTACATAAGATGGGAAAGAGTGATAGTGTGTCTTTTCGGCAAAATAAACACAATCGAAAATTTTATGGAAAAACGTTATGGGCAATGAGAAATGACAATCCGAAACGCAGAAAGTCATAGGTAAATTCGGGCAAGTCATCTTAACCGGTTTGGAAAGAAGGTTCTCCTCTGCATTTGGTATAATATATAGACTAAGAAGGGTGTGCTTTAGTTATTGTAAGCGGGTAAAACAGTTTTTGCAGACTGCTACTAACGTTAACAAATTCGCTTAAATCAAGAATAGGAACAAAAAAGGGCGGATACTGGCAAAGGAGAACGTCCAGTGAAATTGTTGAATGACAACGACAGGCCACACCCTGTTTCCAATACAAAAGACAACTTAATGAGTCTTGGATAAGTATTCACCAGACATTGCTCCATCCTATTACCACTCATTCGGTCCGTGCAATACGACTTCCCCAATATACGCATTTCCAATCAGTGGATTAGATTTGAAAATAGCTTGACGACTTTATCGTGTCCAAAGAGGTAACATTTTGCCGAGATGGATTATAATTATAGATACCAATAGCGCATTGAACAATTTAATTTACTAAAACAATGGATTATTCATTTGTACACTTCATAATTACATAAGACATTAAAAATCAAATTGTCGATGGAATGATTTGTTTGGAAAATACAATATATTTGTGTGGATTTGCCATTTCGTATTCCTGACAAAAAAGATAAAAAAATATGTCATCTAACTAATCTCCGTTCTTTCCCATGAACTCCTCAAGTCGATTTGAGAAGTTGATCATGCATCCTTCCAACATGTTGGCTGAAATCGCTTGGATTTCTCGGGTGATAGCATTGTGGGGGGCACTCTGTGTCCCTCGTAACGAAATTGTTCTCTTAAAAATTTAGATTTCCCTGAGCTGTGGTAAGTTGGCCCATCTTGCTGATACAAGACTCTTCTAATATCAACATTAGGCTTTGTCAACTCTGTAAAGAAAAAATCATGCAGCATGGTGACTTGCTTCCATAGCTGCCCTAACTCGAGCCACATTTTCAGGAGTTCTGACACTTCTTCCCCCACCTCGAGGTACTCCAGGCGTTAACGATCCTCTAGTACGGAGGTTCTGCATCCACTTCAGGATGCTGTTTCGCGTAGGAATATGACCGTGCCTTCGAAGATTGTATTTGAAATATGCTTTGTGTAGCAATCTCAGAATGCCCAGTTTCGATGAAAGTGTCATAAACAAATATGCGTTGCTCTAGAGGCCATGGTTCCATAACGACGAAACCAAACAAAATGGCAAGGTTGGGTAGTCACAAATCAACCATTCCAAAAACGTTAGGCTGCCCCTGCGCTGAGTTATAAGCGTTCCAAAAATTCATACTTCTCTCCCGGACTCTGTATTACAAATTTGAATGATTCTTTAATTATCATTAATTTTATTATATTAAATATCTAATTCCAGTTAGCTGCTTATCAAAAATAAGTTACCCAATTATATATATTGCAACTAAGTTGAAACTTAAAAATATCTTGTCGTAATCAGAGGATGTATTTTTTAGAAAAATATCTAGTATTGTTTCTATTAAATATACAGTTATTGATAAATTTTAATTATTTATAATTTATATTATGAAATGTAATTCATTTTTTATACTATAATGTATTTAATGATGTTCTCTTGTGGTTTATCTGTTGGACAATAAAGAAATATTATTATTGAAAAAAGTGTTTGTAGTGGGATAATTGGTTTTTCTATCGAAATAATTATTGCAATATTCTAATCTTCTTATATTATCATTCTTATAAAGATGTTGGTTTTATAATTTTAGAAATAGAGTGTGACTAATTCTAACTTCTTGGGCATATCCATGCCAAGCAATTTGGATAGACATTAATAAAGGCAATTACGTCGATTTTAATCTCTTTGTTCATCATCTTTATTTCTTGATCTTCGTTTATAAATTTCATTACCAAATTCACAAAATAATGTCTATCTAGATATCGTTCCCCGAAACGGAGAGGTTACATATTTTATTTTTTTCTTGAGAGTAAATGGGTTAATTTTTCTTTTTGCTCTTCCATATCATCTTAATATATCCTTATGCGACATTTTCTCCCTTTTTCTCTTTTTGAATTCTTTTAGAATATGTTTTACGGGTTCTTTATCCTCTTCATAATTTCCTGTCTTATCCGTCTAGAACTTGTTTCTCTCCTTGTTTCTGCACCTAATCCTTGTTACTATTTTTATCATTTACAGTAATTTCTTAATATTTTTCAATGCAGCTATACTCGTAGAGTTCCTATATCTCTCCATTATCCACCTTTTTCTACTTCTCAAGTATGTACCTATATCTAATATTAATCTATTTATGTTGCAGTATTATTGATTTGTAATTGGGATTATCCTGTTGGGCAATAAAGTACATTATTATTATATCGATTCACATCGATTCTTTCAATCACTCTCATTGATTATACATCAATTCAACAGCAAAATAGTTACTATTAAATATTACTCTGCTCTCTTTCTAACATTCGGGTATAATTTTACACTAATCTCTTAATATTTCCTATGTTTGACCAATTATTTTCTTATTCCACTTTTATTTTATCTCTTTTTGCTACCTTAAGCACAAACGGAGTATTAGAAATGGATGATACTGCAATACTTTGTTGTATAGCCTGTTTCTATGTTTGTATCCATATTTTTGGCGCATACGTTATTCTCAATAGTGTTTGTTTCTTTGATATATTGAACATTTTTTATTGAAGCCACCTAAAATTGAATGCGCAAACGCAGTTTGGCCACTTGTTAAGACCACAAGTTTGTGCATTTTATAGCTTTAATCGACTTTACCAAAATTCTTCATTATCTTAAATTCCTAAGGAATCGTCATAACTATAAAATAGGTATGACGATTCGTTAGAAAAAAATAATAGAATAATATTTTTGTATATATTTTTATTTATTTTAGTCTCGAGATAAGAATAGTATACGTAAAAATTTATTTGAATATTTTATTAACATTTCAATAACGATTACCAGTTATACGAAGTTTTTAAAATCTTAAAAAGCAGAAACTTTATATCAATGTAAAAAATCCTCAATTGTGAATTATTTATTTATTATAATGATTTGGATGACCTGTTAACAAAAAATAATAAATACGTACGTACTTAATTTTAAACACAGGAATCATAATTTCATCCTTCAGAATGTTGTTCCAGTTAAATCTTGGAATGGGTTACCATTCATTTCAATTTGTTTTCATCTTGGAATTCATGAAAATCATAATTTTTTTCTTAAAGTTTTAGATATTTATTTTACTTCATAGTTCAGTATCCTTTTAAAAATTTGCATTATTTTTGAAATTTTAGTTAATAAGTTTCAATTACATAAAATGCATAACATTTGAATTCGAAACAGATTGCTTCAATCAATTTTAAATTAAATATTATCTTATCAATAAACAAAATAGATTTCTAAGACGTAAAGCAACACAACGAATTTAATGCTATAACAAACATATTGTATCAGATTATTTGAAGATTGGGTTGCAAGCGGATTTAATATAAACTCACTTTTGTTCGAGTACATCTTAGCAACAAGGGTTAGAGTGGAAGAACATCGCAGCTGCATGAACTCCGCGCAGCTTCATCCATCCAAAATTTTTGTACGTTTTGTTATATATTTAAGTATATTCATATGTGTTTTTTTGGAAAGGAAGCCAAAAACTATTAAACACAAACAGAAAGATTATATTATTATATTATATAATTTTTTCACTGTATTTAAACACTAAAACCCTGTTTTTTTTAAACTAAATATACACATACTATATAAAGATATTTTTACAACTCATGTTGAAATGTTATAATAAAATCTTGTAAAACAAATTTTATTTTTTATATTATAAAGTTATAATAGCCACCCGACAGGTAGCAGACCCATAAATTCAATATTGCGACCAATTTTTCACGTCGCGCCTCATATCTACAGAAGATTACCCCATGTTTCTTGTTGACAACTTGGAAATATTCAGAACAAACAATTTTTCATCCACGCACAGCAGTAACATTTTCTAATGTGTACCTTGAAAATTGCATTTAGGATCGATACTACACACAATACTTTAATGTATTCCATAATTACCTTCGCAGTGTCGCAGTCTCTATGAATGTGTGATTATTCTGTAACGACTACTGGGTGCTTTGGGTTTGCTCGTTCTCATGGTGTAAAGATGTGAAGAGATTATAATGCGGCGGATTTCAGTATTACATTCATTAATATTTTATTTTACAAAGGTTCATTTATTTTAGTATAATGCGTGATTTTCTATGCCCTGACAATAACATGTTATAAAGAGTCCTGCCTAAATTGGGAATAAATATGCCAGTGATGGCTAAAATAATGTCTAAGCAAAAAATATGTACTTTGAATGTGATTTTTCGTAACCTGAAGTTATGGGGAAATATGAACTCCATCTGCAATTTAATTATTTACACCTTTATAAATTATTATAATATATTTGATCCTTGAAAACATTTTTTTAACGATTATTTGATATTACATCATTTTAACCGTATAATCCTTGTAAGGTATGTTTCAAAATTTGCATTAAATTGGTTTCATTTTTTAATTCCATGTTAATTCATGCCTTTATCATTACTTTAATTTAACCGTTTCCATATATTTTTTGTATTTAGCAGATATATCAAAATTGCTTCACGTTCCTACTCCTGAGAAAACAGAATTAGTAGCACAAACTTTCTACCATATTCTATTTTAACTATTGAAAAAGTACGATACAGAGTGTTAACACTAAGTCGTTTCAGAAATTGGCAGTTAGAACTCGTTAAAACAAACAACTTTTCTTAGTTCCAATTTGTGATTTTTTGCTCCGGTTCGGAGTTATTGGAGTTATTTTGTTTTTCTAAAAATCGCGAAATTCCCTTATTTGAAGGACTATTTTAAGAAACCAAAAAGTTTCAAAAGTAGCTTTCGGCTCTCTAAAACATTTGTATTTACAATTATTTTTTATTTTTTCAAATAACCAAATGACGACCGATCAAAGATCAAATCCTTATGCTATCTAATACAAAATTTGTCTAAACATTTTTTCAATTTATCCAAAAAGTCTATTCAACTAAGAAAAGTTGTTGTTTTAACGAGTTCTAACTGCCATTTTACTAACGACTTAGTATTAACCCCCTGAATAGAAAAAGCTATTATTCCTCCCAGAGTATAGGTGAAGGTATCAAAAGGGATGATTTAAATTTTTAACAATTTAAATCAATCAAACTCATTTAAAAACTATTAATGTCTGAAATTGGAAAAGAAAAATTGCCTTCAATTATGTTGTAGACTAAAACAAACCATAGTTGCTACCTTTCACATAGTATTTCTGCCTCCATCGGTTAAGCTTTTCTGCACCAACAATGTTCCAGAAATGTTAAATTTCCCAATCATACAATATGATTGTCTGAGCTATGAATACCAAAAAAACATAGAAACCAGCTAATCTAAATATGCTAAATATAGTTTCTTATATCATGGAATAAAAGTTTGCCAAATCGAAACATCAAATTGTATTAATTGCCATGGGGTCATCAATTTTCTATATAAATAGATACCTCATTTAAAGATTATGTAAAGAATTTCTGGGTCAAAAAATTTAATAATGCATGTAAACTTTGTTATTTTTCTACTTCATTTAATTCCTCTTCATCAAAAAGGATACCTCAATCTGATGTGATGTTACTTCTTCGTAACGTTCATACGTTACAATCCATTCTTCTTTATTTTATTTCTCCCAAAACCTCATTTCACTCTATGCATTATTTTTTGCAGTAATAAAAACTTCAAAACTTCTCCAGGCACAGATTCAAATAAAAATCAACAACCTCATGATATAATTTGTCCTAAATGTTGATCTTCAAACCCCTAAAAACGTGTTTTAATTTTAATTCCTTGTTTCTAATGCTGATTGGATGTATGATTCCATTTCTTGACCACTGTATAACTGTTGATTATTTATCTCTATTTTATACCATATCAAATATCATTCCACTAGGTACTCTCTTACATCTCTTAATAATGGCTCTAAAAGTTAAATAATGGAACATAGATGCTACAATTCAAATAAAGCAAATGTAATTGATTTATTTCATAAAAATTTACCAGAAATCTGCAATAGTGAGTCAGGATATTTTAACTTTAAAAAAGTTATCCTAAATGTGAATGATGATGATAATGCTACTCCCTATTATTACCTTTCTGAAATCACTATTAATCCCTATCTTCCGAGACTGCTTATTAATTTCTATCAAACTCACTACTTTCACGTTTATATCTGGTTCAATGACCTGTTTCTTTTATGTTTAGGTTCCTGTTTTCTTCTGCTGTATGATTTTAACTGCCATATTTTTACAATAAATGGCATTCATTTTAATCCAGCTGAGTTAACACTCTAGATATTTAACCAACATAATTAATAATAATTTGTCTGCAACAATTATCAATCAACAAGGTTAATAACTTGCCTTTCGTTTCTCAGCATCATAACTGATATTTTTTTTTGCGTCCTCATCTTTAACCAACCTTATATTTTCGTATACTCGACGCATACGGTAGTTATAAAAATTAAAATGTTATACAATAATTAGAATGTTCATTTATTGACTTACTATTACGAATAAATCAGTCATAGCAGATGAATTTAACAGTTTTACGCACAATTCATCAACTAACACCCAATAAAGATTAGATGGAATAAGCTCAGAAGTATTAAAACAGAGTATAAAAAAGGCCTTTTGTCCATCTTATAAACCTAACAATAGAAAGTGCTAAATATCCAACTGTATTGAAGAAGGCAATAACTCCAATTTACAAAAGTGGAGACCATGAACTCATTAGCAATTATAGACCTATAAGTTTGTTAAGTAATATGTATAAACAAAATTATTGAAACAAATATAAAGTCATGTGTTTTAAGCTTTGCAAAGAAGAATATGCTTATATCGGAATTCCAATTCAAATTACAGTACCGTATTTCAACGTAACATGCCATTGCTGAACTAACTGGCAAAATCTATAATTCACTTGATGCAGGTAGGAAAGCCCTCTCACATATTTAGAGAAAGCGTTTGATACAGTTTAACACATATATCTTCTCGATGTTTTTGAGACGATGAGAATACGAGGTAAAGCTCAAACACATTCAAACACATACAAGTAAATTCAGGGCTGTTAATTACGTAATTCCTCAAGGGACAGTTTGAGGGCCGCTATTATTCATATTGTACATATACGTATTTTTAAATTATATATCGATGGAAAAATAAATGCTTTTGCAGATGATACGGCAATATTCTATGAAGGTGATGGGAATTAATAAAAACACTAGTTAAAACAGACCTGGTCGCTTTAAAAAGGTTTTTTGATAGCAAGCTTCTAACTATGAATCTGACAAAAACAGCATACATACAGTTTTCCAAACATAAGAGTACTCTTCCTCCTTACAGATAAATCATGAGTAATGATTACAAAATTAAAATAAATGAGAAACATACTTTCAAATACCTAGGAGTTACTATTGATAGCCACTTACGCTGGAATGAACATATTAAACAAACAATATCGAAACTACGGAGAATTATCCATCCTTTTAAAAAAATCTGCGAATTTCTGAAACCTGAAACAACTAAACTGGTCTATCATGGATTAATTAAATCGGTATCATAGCATGGGGAGGTGCCGCCAAATGTTACATGAATTGTCTTGAAATTCTGTAAAAGAAGTTTCTAAAAATCATGCTACACAAAAAAATTAGATATTCCAGCGTTCTTTTTTTTTAAGTCAAAAGTTTTAGACATTCGTCGCCTATATATTAAGACGGTATCATTGTATCAGTACCAAAGAAGTGAATTCCTTATAAACATTTCACATTGCCATGCCACTAGAAGAAGAGAGATGAAACTTGTAAGATTACATAAAGCAAAAACCGAATATACCAAGCGTTGTCACGTATATTTAGGACCTCGGATTTATAATGAAACACCTGAAGATTTCAAAATGTACAATAGGACAGTGTTCAAAAGAAAAATCACAACATGGATCTGCGAAATGACAAACTGCCAACTACAGAGAATATTTCACATCCAACTCTATATTTAAATGTAATTAATGTATTATTAGGTATTTCATGTGTATGTGTTTTTATATGTATGTATATATGTGTGAATATATGTATTAATACGTGTATGTGTGTATATGTATGTATAAATTGTGTATGACTATGTGCATGTATTGTATGTGTGTGTATATTAATATTATTAATTATTATTACCATTTAATTTAGGTTATTATACTTTTATATTTCTATCAGAAAATTGTATCTTGTATCTATTTACATAGTGTAATGAACATTTAAAGTTAAATTCACAAAACCGCGCACAAGTTTTACTTTAGTGGTAGTTATTTCTTCTTTATTGCTTATTTACTCATGTATTTTCATTGTATGTGCCAAATTGTTTTGCAATAAAGTTATTATTATTATTGATTTGATTTTGACAAGAGCTTAAATTTACACTAAGTTTAGAGTTGTACATTTTACAATTATGAGTGGGTCATTAGAATAATAAAATCTTGTAGACTTAAATTTCATGTTCGCCATCTTATTTTACAAAATTTGATGTGATTATAATACTGCATTAGAATAGAAACTTTATTTACATGGATTTTGGTTAGATATGCTTTACGTTTTACATAAATTCGCATCGGTAACACTATGTTAGATCTATACAAACGAAATGTTCCTGAATTTTTAGAGATAGCACTTGATCAATTGAAGTTATTTTCAAAGTAAGAATTAAAATTATATTGGGAGGAGCAGCCTACCCAGTGCACTTTATTAATATAGGGCATTTGATACCCACGTCAGTTTAGGGTAAATAGTGAAATTGTTTATTTATTATTATTTTACTTTTAGAGACTCGACTCAAGCGAAATCAACGGTGTTGAAAATAACACTATTAGCAAACTAATTTGATCTGTATGTTCTAGATTCAACAATTATAGCTTAAAGTCTTGTTAACCCTCAATTGGGCGACGAGGTCAGCATAACATTAAAAAAGAAGACCTACGTGATATACTTCTTGAGATGTATAAATTCTGAGCTTTTAATTTATTTTAGAATGTTGTTTTTTTTTTTAAATTCTTTAAAATAGATAAAACCACTTGGCTAAAAAGAATTTTGAAAATTTATTGGTCTATTTAAACTTATTAGAGTAACAAAAGTAGGCCAAATATTTCCAACGATGTTTTGAGCTAGGTTTCCAAGTATATTTGGAGAATAGACATGATAATGCAGCTGGAGATAAGAAAAAAGGTTCTACTGACAAACTCCAAATTATTCGTGAGTGTTTAAAAAATTGAATTATTACCAGTGAGACGGATTTATTCCAGTGCATGCAGATCAACAATTGGATAACCTATAGTGAAAATGTCTAGTTCTTCAATGTATATTTTTAAAATTGGAAAGGCACAGTATAGTTTTGGGATCATATGCATAGGTTAGACACTAAAATACAAAAATTCAGAGAAGAGAAATAATCAAAAAACATGGCGAAGGGATGAAAACTTGTGGACATAATATAGTCTGTAATTTTTAAAAATTTTACATTAACTTGCAAATATTTATTATAAACAATCGAACATTATACGAACAATTCGAAAAAATATGCCAATCTAGCCTGGTTTTGTAAAACTTTAAAATCGTAAAATCCTTTTAATATAATTTAGCTTTCAAAACGATAGAATAACAATTGCCAGTTCTAATTAATAATTAAAGAATGACAAATCAAAGTTTAGTATTTAGTATACAGGGTGTTAATGCTAAGTTGTTACACCCGCAGTTAGAACTCGTTAGAACAAACTACTATTCTTAGTTTCAATTTGTGATTTGGTGCTCCGGTTCGGAGATATTGGAGTTCTTTTGTTTTTTTAAAAATCGCTATAACTCCCTTATTTGAACAACTATTTTAAAAAACCAAAACGTTTCAAAAGTAGCATTTGGCTCTCTAAAACATTTGTATTTACAATTATTTTTTTGGTATTTCAAATAACAAAATGGCGACCGATAAAAAAATTCAAAACAAAATATTTTGATAACCACTACATCGATTTTTGAAAGTAAAACATTTATAAATCTTTATGCTATCTACTACAACATTTGTGATAAACTTTTTTTTCAAACTTTCAAAAAAAGTCTTTATTCGATTACTTGAATTACTGATAAGTATCAATAAACAAAAAAAATATTTAAACGAAGTAGCTTCTGTAATGGAACAATTAAATAAAAGATTAGATTTAACAATTACACTACATATTTGCACCTGTTACCCTTGGACATATTTATCAGAGAACAGGCAGCAGTGGCGGCAATAAGGCTTCGAGCAACAAAGACATGGTTTGTAAGCAACGGAGGAGGTGAACACCACATAATCTTAGAGGATCTAAGGAAACGTAATCCCGAGATTATGATGCCGGTGGACAACATCCCTCGAAAATACATTTTCAAGAGGAAGCTTCAAATAGACCTGAGATTCGAAAACTCAGGAGTAGGAAGCAAGCACAAAGACATCCACATATACACTGATTGGTCGTCAACGAAAGCAGGAGCTGGTATAGGAATTTTCTGCAAAAACAGTACTGCTATAGGTAAGATAATGAGCACACCAACAATGGTGGAATTCGTGGGTATACTACATGCAGCAAAAGCAATCTCTGACAAGAAGATTAAAGATAAAAACATACGCATTATAACGGATAGCAGAGCGGCAATCTTGTCCATTGCCAACTGCAAAATAACCTCAGCATTAACGTTGGAATGCTGCAAAGCCCTGGAAGAAGTGGCCCGTGACAACGAGGTAACTCTATGCTGGGTAAAAGGACACAACAATAGCAGAGGGAACAGAATAGCAGATGGTTTGGCGAGGAAGGCATCCGGACAAACGGTAAGCGGACCGAACCCCTCCCTGCTAGATTTGAGAACACTACTGAAAACTGCATCAATCAGATGCCACAAGGAGCGATGGGACAACATACCTGGCTGTAGAGTCTCAAAAAACTTCATCGCAATGAACACTAAAACGGCCAGATACTGTATGCAACTGTCCAGAGAAGGTCGTAGGGCTTCTTACAGGACACTGAAATTTACGATCACACCTGAACAAACTGGGACTACAATCTAGTCCTATCTACAGAGGGTGTGAAGCAGAAGAGGAAACCGCGGAGCATGTACTTCTAGACTGCCCCGTATTATCCAACCTACGTAAATCCACAATGGGGGAGGGATGTCTAAATCCATCAGACATCCTCAGAGTCCCTCTTGCTGCAGCCCTGGCATTTGCCAATGCCTTGGGTTGGCTTCACCATGGCAAGGAATGAGGACTTAGATGTGAGGACGCACAAAGGGCCCATTGGGGTCTACGTGCGTCGGAACTCTCTGCCCTCCCATCGATTTATACCAGAACCAGAACTACACTACATATTTATAATACATTTTCAAAATGGCCGCCATTCGCAGCAACGCAAGTCCGACAGCGTGTTTTAATGTTAGTCGAGACCTTCACAAAAACTGCCAGGTTCTCTTTTATATCTTCTGCTGTAGCAACGATTCTAGCCACCAGATCTTCCTCTATGTTCACCGGTGTTTTGTATACAGAGGCCTTCATCTGACTAAGAAAAAGAAATCTAGTGGATTTAGGTCGGGACTGTGGGTTGGCCACACAACAGGACCTCTCCTCCCAATCCACTTATTTAGGTATTCTCGATTTAGCAATGCGGTGACTTCTCGCGTAGTGTGAGCCGGGGTCCCATCATGCTAAAACCAAAGTCTGTGCCTGATGTTTAATGTCAATAAGTTCATCGTTTTGATAAAAGTGCATTTTTACATACAAATTATGCACAATAAGCACACAAATGATGAACTTTAAAGTATTTTAATTTGTGACATACGTACAAACTAGACTGTAACTTTGCATTAAGTTTGAAGTACGAGTAACTCGTTAGGTTTCGTGTACTTGTCAAATCTTTTTTTGTTTCATTTTTCAGTGACAGCAAGCTACTACTTCGTTTTAATTGCTTTTTTTTTTTCGTAATACTCATATGTAATTAATTCAAGTAATCGAATAGACTTATTTTAGATAGATTGCAACTAGGAAAAACTGTTTGTTTTAACCATCAAAAAGACTGTATAAATAAGTTAAAAAATATGTTATTACTCATCCCAATTATATGAAAATCGATAAAGGACCAAATGAAATGGATATAGAGTACGAGGAGCAGATTTCGCTGCTTTTTTACTTTCCCTATATAGAATTTATAATAATAATGCGATTCATATTAGAGTTAATAAACATACACAGTGCGATATTTTTTAATAGAGAGACAACAACATCTTTATTTGGATAAAAAAATACATATAGAACAAATAAATTTTAAATTAAAATAATGGTTAGTCCGTCCGTTTGGGCTCTCGACCAACAGGGCAGACCGTTGGTCTTGATTCTAATTTATGTAAAAAACAAGGAAAAAAATTATTTCTAGCTCAACTGTTTGGATGATACGAGCTAATGAACTGATGAAGAGTGATTGATGGATGTTTGTGTTTAGGGGGGATATTGGGGTTTCATGGAGTGCAGAATTTCTTGAGAATTGGTAAGGGCCGACCTTTCGGCGAAGTGCTGGAGAGTGAAAGGATGGACTTGGTTAAATAGGATCGCACTGTAATCAATAAGAGGTCGATAAATCGATGTATATATACATTAACGGCTGTTATGGTGGAGATGCTCTGGCTTTTATAAGTCAGTGTTGAGCTCTTGTTTTGATTTTGGTTTTTATGAATTGTGCGTGGGCTGTAAAGAAAAGTTTGGAATCGAAAAGGACGTCTAGGTATTTGCAGGTGTTGGAGGGGTGAATGATGGTGTTATTAATGTTAATAGAAGGGGAATGTGAAGTGATTTTGTGATGGGGAATATATAACTTAAATTTGAAAGCGTTTACTTTCAAATGCCATTTAAATTTTTATTATAGAATTAGGCACTATAAATCAATTAACTTATTAAAAGAAAAGAAAAATAATTTTTATTGATGGATGAAGTGGACGTTGAAAAATAAAATCAAATTAGATAAAATCTTCTCCTAAGGAGAATTCAATATGTAATGCATAAAACACATTGGGATAACAATTTTCTGTTCTTCGCCTCATATACATACATATGCGTAAGCAGTACAGAGAGTTAGTTGAGGATTTTTTCGCTTAGGTACAGATGACGTTCAATAATAGAAATAAAAGAATTAGAATCATATAGGTGAATTGGTTAGAAGGATTATTTATGTAGATGATTGAGATAAAGTTTTTAGGGAAGATCGTTCGCTAACTTGGATATTATGAATAATCGGATTGCAGGAATTGGAGAAAAATAAATTAAGATAATTCATATCAGGTATTGGAATTAATTCGTAGCGTTTTACGAGAGATGGTGCGGGTATTACAGTATTCTGTTTTTACCTTCAGAAACAAATTTATCGTAAACCAGCTGTTATTAAGTGTTATTTTTACGACACATCTTAATTTCTATTTTTTAATAATAATATTTGAATATGTCACAATTTGTGCCAAATAAAGTGATTTTGCGGGGAGTTTTACTCCATTACTTTCATATAAATAAAAGTGCTGCGGAAAGTCATTGGATTTTGGAGTTTATGGGGAACATGTTCTAGCTGAGCAAACGTGTCGAATGTGGTTTCTACGTTTTAAGAGTGGTGATTTTGATTTGCAAGACAGGGAACGATCTGGACAGACAAAAAAGTTTGAAGAGTTCTTTGAGTGTTGATATATCAACTGTAGGAAAACGCCCTAAAACTTTGGGAATGATTCAAAAGGAAGGAAATTGGGTCCCATATGAATTAAAACCGAGGGATGTTGATAGGCGTTTTTTGATATGTGAGTTACTGCTTCAATGACACAAGAGAAAAAGTTTTTTACATCGGATTGTTACTGGTGATGAAAAGTGGATATACTATGACAATCCTAAGCGTAGAAAGTCATGGGTTAAGCCCGGACAACCATCATCATCAGTGGCAAAACCTAATATTCATGGGTCTAAGCTCCTTCTTTGTATTTGGAGGGATCAACAGGGTGTGATTTACTATGAGCTCTTACAAACCATCATTAGGGATCGTTTTTGATTACAATTGATGCGTTTGAGTTGTGCATTGAAGGAAAAACGGCCGGAATCGAGCGAAAGGAATGATAAAGTCATTTTTGCAGGACAATGCTCGACCACACGTCGCAAAACCAGTAAAAAATTATATAGAAACTCTGAAATGGGAAGTCTTAACCCACCCGCCGTATTCTTCATATATTGCCCCTTCGGTCTACCACGTGTTCTGTTCTATGGCTCATGGTTTATCAGGGGAAAATTTCACTTCTTATGAAAATTGTTAAAATTGGATTGATTCATGGATTGAATCCAAGGGCGAAGCGTTCTTTCGACGTGGTATCCGTCTACTTCCCGAAAGATGGGAAAAAGTAGTGGAAAGCGATGGGCAGTATTTTCAATAATTTATATTCTTTAAATAAATTGTTATTTTTCTCTAAAAAAAACGCTACGAATTAATTCCAACACCTAATAACAATACTAATTAATAATTGCCGATAACCAAACACTACTACTACTAGAGAGTGGAGCATATAATTTTGTAGATTGTTTGGGCTGTTTTATAAATTATAGAAGTTCAGCTACTATATAGTTTTGCCCTAGTTGTAATTTTTATTTAGTTGGGAATTGAAATTCAATTTTTGATCTATGGCCGCGTTGCCCATGTATTTTATGAAAGTAGAACTATAAACTGTTAGTAATGAGTAAATTATGTGAAGAATTATTGTTACGTGTGGAATTTGGATATGGAATTTGTGACGATTGATTTTAATTCGTAATTTTACAAACCATTGTTGAAGGGAGGCAATACACTATTGAAGGGATTGTAGAGCTTTAGTACTTTAAGTCCTTTTTCTATTATTTAAAGATTATCTGTTTCTGAAATATACATGTTAATATAACTTTTATCATAAATAAAGACAATAAAAAAACAGATAACCTACAATCGTAAATACATACTTATTTATTCAACACGATGCCAAATAATGATTATATAACAGTTACACAATAACGAAGGCAGTAATTTTTATATAGAACGTACAGAAAAAAAATTACATAAAATTTCCTATTTAAATTAAAATCTAAAAATAGTTGAATGTTTTAGTAAGAATTAAAAATAAATATTTAAAAATATTATTACTGTTTTGCTGAATTGTTATCTTATTAAACGGTTTGTTTACTATACTTATTCGCTTATTAAGCCGCATTTAACATAATGTATATGCGCATTAATGTATTTTTGTAAATATGCTTGCACGTAACGTGTTTTGAATTCGCGTACTCGATTCGTGTTTACTAACCTACGACAACGTAACATGCATTATCTATTCTATTTAAATTGATTGTCTCACTTTTCCGAGGGCAACGCAAATTGCGTCTGTGTGTGCATGTGGTGTATATTCTAGAAAATAAAGTCCCAAGGCCGCGGGTGCTAATGGCGTTTCAAATATAGAAGTCGCAATTGCAATTTTCACTAACGCGATTGCGACGAGACGCTACTCGTCGTGTATATATGTGTGTGGAAAAAAAATACCCATTTCGAACCCCAAACTTTTGACTCATAGATAAATATATATTCTCTCCGCGGGCGAGCGAGATTGTCTGATTGCTGCATTTAATTGCGTTCGTCGGTGATCACGTTATTCATACGCTAACGAACGTCCCAGCCCCTGATGAGTTGAAGACGAGAAGAGGAGGAGGAGATGTCGGAAAAGCGGACGTGGAAAAGTAAACGCAAGTTGTGGAGCAAGGACACGCATTTCGCGGTGCATTCATGACGGCCTTGATCTTGAATAATCCGGTTGCCAAGGCGTCCTTTGTTTTTATTCGAGAGTCGAGCGCGCGCGACGCTATGCCAAAAAATGTTCCGTTTTGGCGTGAAGTATGCGGGGATTTTCGTTTACCTTTTCCATTCCGGTTTTCTTCCAAAATTTTATAACACCACTACGTTTAATCTATGTTATTTTAAATAAATGTTACACATTTACATCTTCTCACAATGCCAAATTGATACAGTGTTAAAATATTTATTAACTACTCTACACTATTCTAGTACTGTGAAGCGATTGGTTAAATATAAAGGTGCGAATTAGATTATAGTAATTTTATTTAAAACGTGAAAAGTAATAAATTCCTTCGTCACACATTGTGCCCAAAAATAAAGTTTGCATACCATTGAAATATATAATTATAGAGCTTAGCTTTGAGTGACTGGAGCAGACGTTTACAGTAACAAGCTCACTTACACACACATTGATTTATGTCAAAAAAGGACAAAAATAACATTAGAGTTAAATATGTATAAAGAATTTAGAAGCTGTTAATGTGTTCTACTTCATAGATAGATGTGGGTTCGATTAGAAGAATATTGAAAACTAAAAAACTCTGCTTGTGAGCAAGAAATACAAAATTTAAAAACAATCAAGAAAAAAAAGTTTTTCAAATTATGATGCAATATTATAATTACAAAAATTTAAGACTTTTATTTTAAGAATGACCAGTGTTAAAATTGTAGCTACAAATTTTAACATTGTGTGTGATTAAAAGAAAGTTTACTTGTGTTTTTAAACTCATAAAAATGTAAAGTGATAGCCTCCATAATCATTTATTTAAAACAGTTGGATTTTTGAATATTTTAAAATTAAGATCACACATATTTTTATTTAATCGTTAATCGTGGTATTCGTCTTTATTTTTGTATTTTTAAAATTTATGTTCTTTACATATTTATCCTAGGATGAAGCTTACTCACTCACATGTATGATACAACGATTTATATGTTTTCCTAGTGTTTTCCATATTTATAAATCTAATTTACTGATTTAGTTTTAAGTTAATCTAGCTTCAGATTTGTGATGTTTTTTTATCCTTCTTAAATTATAGGAAAATATCAAGCAATAATATAAAATTACACTATAATTTTAAATTAATTTAATATCATATAATAAAATTTAGTTCATGTAGTTCACTTGTTTTATATCTCAATGATGAGTAATGTTTATTCATTTGCCAATTGGCTATCGGCCAGTGTTTCTATCTGTCCGTGATTTTATTTCCACATTTTGTGACCTTATACTTTTGTTGAATATTACTTAGTATTTACTTTTACATTTTTTTATTATAAGCAACATTGGCGTTAACCAATTAAGTTTTTTTCTGTTTTGTTACACAATTTTTAATTGTTTTGGAAGAATTTACATTGTTTTATTTCTCCAAAAAATACCCCTAAATTTTGTCTATTATTTGCAGAAACAAATCAATTTGGAATGATTCTAAAACAATAAAAAATATAGTAGGCATATATCAGAAGAAACAGAAGAAAAAGTAAAGTGGAAGATAATGTGCTGGACATGCTAGAGGACAATTCCGGTACTTCTCTACTCTACTTGTGATTTAAATATGGTCGAACATCTTTTTTTGATGAAGAGCACCCAGTTCGCCCGGGAGACGTGTTTACCAAGGAAATGGAATCTCGCTGATCGCCGTATCGCTGATAAATTGAGAATAAGAAGTGCCGTTCCGATAATGGCTGTGATTTTTTACGGTGGATAACAAGAGAATATAGCTCTCAATGTCGAAATAGTGTTAAGAACTCTTTAAGCGAAATACACAGAAGTTTTTGGAACCTTTATTTGTAATCATGGCCAAGATTTTTTGGGCTTCCAAAGAAATAATTATCATTGCCTTTTTGCAGAAAGGAAGAACGAACACAAGGAAACACCATAGTGAATTATTAGACCAACTCGATACAAAATTGAACCCCATTTGGTTAAAAACAGCGCATTCGTCCAGAATTGTCGCGGCAAAATTGCATGAACTACACCCCTAACTATTTGTCAAACTCTTTAAAATACGCTTCTGTCTCCACTCAAACCTCGTTTGAGCTGAATTTTTCCTTGTTGGGGAATAGAAAAATGTCGCAAGAAACCAAGCACTTTTCTATTCTAATCACTTTTATAAATTTCCGTAAATGAAATACAACACTTTCAAATATTTATTTTGCTGTTCGCGACAATTGTTTCGACACACTGTGTCTTCTTCAGGCGAAGAAATGAAATGAAATGAAAGAAGACACAGTGTGTCGAAACAATTGTGGCGAACAGCAAATAAATATTTGTTGTCGTATTTCATTTACGGAAATTTGATTAGAATATGATCTTTCAACAACTAACAGCCTCAACTATTCAGTTACTTTTCCATTCCTCGGCATAAAAACGTGGGTCGGAGAAAAAGTTCAGATCAAACGATTCTGCTTCCACGATAACCTTGGAAACAGAAACGTATTTTGAACAGTTAAATAAATATATTTTTTGAGAGGCAGAAACGTTGAGAAAGGTGGATTTTACAAAACATGGGTACTTATTGATCTACGAGGGCCGATCAGCTTTTCTAAAAGTTGCCCTTAAAATGTTAAAATGAAAAATGCCGGGACTACTTGGTGGCTAAACCTGTCCATTGATTTACAATTGGAATAGAATTTCTTTAACCATTCTGTAATGATAATGAATTTTATTTAGTTGCATCTTATTGGAAGAACATCTATTGCCTAATCACTAATAAGATGTCTACATATACTTTAAGACTTTTAAGAAAGTCATAGTAGCTATTAAGGATACTATCATTATTGTAACTCATAACATTGCCATAAATTTAAAGTTTAAAGTTTGTAATTATGTTAAATCTCTGGGAAAATTGCTTCATTGGTAAATAATATAGATAGAATTAACTTGAAGTTGTTATTCGCCCCTTCAAGAAACCACTAAAAAATCTACACATTGCTCGGCATCCTTCGGATAAATGGGCAATGAAACACCCACATATGCACTATATTTTCCTAATGAAGTGTGACCTTGCAAAGGCCAACAACTCAATGATTTTTACTTCAACCCGATTCTGATAATTTGAGAATCTTTTGTAAAGGAATCTATTTGTGTATTGACAATGTTTAAAAAATACAATTCATCGAATTAAGTATCAAACTATTTAATTGAAAAAAAAACTTATATGCTTAGTAGTAGTAGTGTTTGGCTATCAAAGGAGCTGTACAAAGGAGCAAATTACTTAAGAATTTATATATTTATTAAAGGAGAATTATTAACTTCTATTTAGTCATTTAATAGAATACCTTTTTTATTGTATTTATTAATTTCTAGTTCTTCCAACAAATTTAACTTTCGACTTTTATTACAAACGTGCAAAATTTCAAAATTATCATTAAAGGTATGCTGGTATTCGATTAAATGATTGGCGTAGGTTGAAGCAGTTTTCTGGAATTGAAAGCATTTCTTATGTTCCTGAATGCGGTCTGGAAAGCTTCGTCCAGTTTACCCAACCTATACCTTAGGACAATCCCCACACTTTAGCAAATACACGCCCGAGTTCGTCGATTTATCAGATTTATCTTTGGCATTATTTATAAATTTACTAAGTGAGTTGGTCGTTCTGAAAGACGGGGTTAAATTAAAAGATTTAAGTTTTTTGCTGATGGCAATTGATGGGCGACCGTTAAATGTTAATGAACAATATTTACTATTTTGATCGGAATGAACATGGATTGGGTAAACTAGTTTTAAAGCTTGTTGTTTTTGTTTTTTAAAAAGGATGTTTAATATTAGCTTTTGAGGAAAGCCATTGTTGTCTGCTAGTATTAAAATTCTATTAAGTTCGTCATTAAAATTTTTAATTGAAAGGGGAACTGTTATAAGCCTATGTAACATTGAATGATATGCTGCAAGTTTATGTTGGATAGGATGAAATTATTTGAAATGAATAGCGGTATCTGTATGTGTCGGCTTATGAAAGATGTTAAATTCATGCATCTGGATGTGAAATTGTTAAATCAAGAAAATTAATTGATTTATTTGATTCGATTAAATTATTATTCATCTGCCTGATGAAGCCACTGTGTAGCGAAACATGTTGCAGTGTTCAACAATAAATGTGAAACCCTCTCAACTGTGTTGTTTTATTTCAAAATTTGTGTTGTTGGACATGACGCACGAGAAAGGTTCGGGAACACTTTTGGAAAATTGCCAACGATATCAAGAATATTTCAGGTAACAGTATTTATCAGCTGGATAGGTATTGAAATCGTTTTTGTAACAAAATTGACTAAACTTCTTCAGGCTAATCAAACATTTCATCATCTCCTAACATGCATTTTACTCATTTATAACAAAATCTTTGAGAATTTTAATAAAAGAAATCCAAGCGCGTTTAAAACCTCACTCGTTGTATCTCACCTATAATATGCTTCAATGGCCACCTTACACAAGTACTGCTAACTTGAAATGGTACAAAGAAGATTTTAAGGTTGATATCGTTTCGTTTTGGTAATGGTAGCACTGTTTTAGTCCCAACGGAATGTTAATAATACTGAATATTAAATCATTTGTTGAGAGGAGAAATGTCGCTCTTGTGGGAATTAATTAACAACTTAATTAGGAGGAGGAGCAATTTGTTAGAAAAATTAATATTTAAAATAAATATTGGTTGAATAATCTAATTAGGCGTTTTATCCGTTCTGCAAATATCATAAATAAGGTCTACATTTTCCAAATACCACCTCCATCTTGTGTTTTAAAAATAAACGTATCTCATCATTCGATTTCACTGATTTATTTTAATTCAATTTATATTTTAATAATTTATTTGCATTTTATATTACATTTGAATATTTCGCTTGTTTTAATGATAGTGTTTTATAGTGTATATTGTGTTAATATTTTACATTTGATCTATCTTATGGCATGACCATTCATTTTATATTACAAAATAAATTGTCCAACCCCAATTGATTTAACATAATTAAATAATTTAGTATTACTCAATGTTAAAAAAGAAAATAACTATACTAAAACATATAAATGAAATATAATAAATAACATAGATAGTGTTTATTTACTATATTTCATTTATATATTTTAGTTTAGTTATTTTATTTTCTAACATTGAGTAATACTAAATTATTTAAATATGTTAAATCAATTGGGCCTGGACAATTTATTTTGTAACATTTTTTTGGCTTAAATGATTTATTTTTTATATCCAATCCAAATTTAATTTTTTTGTAATTGAAATTATGATTATTACAACAAATTAAAATCCTTTAAATTTTTGATATACTTAATTTACGTTCAATTATATAAAGAAACTTATCTAATGGGCGTTCCATCATATTACATTTAATAACTGGAAAATTACAAACAAGGATATAAAAATAATTATAGTGTGAAAATCTTAAACATAATAAATATTTATAAGATAATACCTTATTGCAATATTTAATTAAATATTTTTTTAAATTTAATTTAGTGCTAGTATTTATTTTAAATATAAAGATTATTATTAATTAAACATTGCATAAAGAATAGAACATGAATATTAGCAATATTAATTAACCTACCTATCTAGATAGAATTGTAACCTTATGAATTTTATGTTAAATGAAATATGGCCATAAACTTAACTGCTACTCATCATTTACATTAATTTATGTAACCTAATCAAAATATAGCAGTGCATAATGTGGGAGATTTGTATACAATCTACTTTCGTACGAGAACATCGCGTAATGCTCAATTTACGTTTGTCCATTTACATAAGTAAATATTATTGCAGTAAACACGTAATATCTTATGTTTTTGAAATAAAGTGCTCGGTATTAATATTCACAACAGTTATACATCTAGCACGTAATGATAATCCAGAATATAATCTAGTTTATAAGTAACTCAATTTAAATGTAAATTACAAAGTGACAGGACATATTTAAGACCATACACTTTCGTGAAACCTGTAGTAAATTATTTTTGTAGAAAAACATTAAACTCAACACAATCTACTAAAGGTATTATAAGTTTTGTTTTTACAACAAATTATGTATTAGTAAAAGCAAGTATGATAAATAAGAATTTGAATTAAAATTTATATTTTTACTATTAAACAATGGGTTAACGTGTAACACACTGCAATGAGAAATTTAAAAATCGCAAATTACATCCATATAAGCTCTAAGTAACAGAAACCTTTATATTTATAAAGGCAAGAAAATCCACAAGAAGTTATTTAGATTCAATTGAAATGATTATCTTTTTTTTCAATATATCCCTGTATATATATTTAATTAACACGTGATGAAACATTTTTGAATTATCTTGATTATAACTAAAAAGGCACTTGGTTTGTTCCACAGCAAATGTACTTTACATTACTCCTAATGACATATTGTTGAAATAATACATTTTATGTGAAATAAAACAAGTGCTTTTTTAGTTCTAATCAAGGTCCCTGAATATATGTTAATTAAAATGTCATTAATTGAGAATTATATATGGACCGTTAATTTTGAAAGTGGTTTAAGTCCATTTTTGAAATAAATGAGATAACACGTATATCATGCTTAATTTAATGTAAATGTTTTATATATAACTAGTCCATGTTTAATTTCTTAAAAATCCCATGTTTTGAACAATTTAAAATTGGTCGGTAAATGAAATTGCAAAATTATCGATTATGAAAGTGGTGTAAGTCCAATTGACATTGATTTTAATAAGCAAAATGTATTTCTCCATTGTAATGTTCAACGTAAAACTGTCAATAGAAGAAGGCCTAGAAATAATTCGGACACTATGAGGGCATATGCTTATAAATTTTACCTGGTCACTTTTGGTGGAAACATTTTAGTGATACATTCCAAATATCTATTGGACGAATTGATCGTATCCTAAAAGCGCATGAGAATATTCCAAAAGACATGCGTGGAAAAATGGATGGCTCTTGCAGAAGAACTAGTGAGCTAGTGACGAATACAGTGATAGAACACATAAACAGCTTTCCGGCATTTGAAAGTCACTATACTCGATCCCAAAATCCAGAACGGATGTTTTTAAATCCTGAATTAAACATAAGAAAAATGTATAATCTATATTTAGAAAAATGCAAGGAAAATAACTTGAGTTCAGTTAATGAATGGACATACAGGAAAATCTTTAAACGAGATTTCAAGTTACACTTCCATTTGCCACGTAGATACCTGTGCGAAATGCGATTTCTTAAACTTGAAAATTAAGACAACAATTGATGATGAAGAAAAAACGATTCTTGTACAAAGACATGTTGTTCACTTGCAAGATGCTAAATTAGCAAGAAAAGCATTACAAGAAGATAAAATTCTGACATCAAAAAATCCTGATACTCTTGACTTACAAAAGGCCTTACCTTACCCCAAATTATCTGTCTCAATCGCATATTATAAGCAAAATATGTATGTTTTGAATGAGGGTTTTCACAATTTCCACGACAATAAAGTTAATATGTATGTGTGGGATGAAACTGTTGCTTCCAGGGGATCGCAAGAAGTAGCTTCTTGCTGTTTGAGGCATTTAGAAAATGTAACGACCCAATGCCATGTTATTGCCTACAGTGACATGTGTACTGGACAAAATCGAAATTTACAAATGGCATTGATGTGTTTGAAGGTTGTTCAGACGTTGGAAAATAACATTGACATAATTGATCACAAATTTTTACTCTCGGGGCATTCCGAGTTCTTCCGAACGATGCAGATTTTGTCATCATTTTGTGTAGAAATGGCATTGCGAAAAAAGAATTTTCTGTACACACCACAGGATTATTATGATGTAATAACACAATGTAGAAAACATAATAAATTTATTTTACATGAAATGAAACGAGAGAATTTCCTTTCAATAAAAATGCGATTAAAAAACAGATAAGAAAAAACACTAATGGAGAACAGCTAAATTGGTTGCAAATATGTTGGATGAGGTTTCTCAAAAGTGCACCATACACTATTTTATATAAAACATCGATGAAGGACAAAGAATAAATTTATTTCCTATACGTCCTGGAAGACCGCTAAAATTTGAAAAAAATCGCCCTGGCGCCTTTGTACCAAGATTTCAGGCCCATTAGTTATGAAAAATATAAAGACATCAAGCAGTTATTATAAATAAATACTATCAATATCTTGTAATTCTAACAATGTAAGAACTACTTCTTAAAATTCAAAATACTACTTCTATTTTATGTCGTATCATTATTTGTAAACAAAAATGGATTACTATGAAGTATATTTTAAGTGATATTTGATTATTCAAAATTTAAATTAAACGATTTTTACAATTGTCTAATTTTGAAAATGGTGTAAGTCCATTTGCAGCCAGTAAGTATACATCACTTTAGTGAAATACGTCTAAAACAAATTTATATAACCAAATTACATATTGATAAAACAGTAGAAACATTGCCAGAGTTCATATAACATGCCTAATTTTTTTAATTAGCAGATATGTTAACCTTTAATTTTCTCGAATCAAGAGAAAATGGACTTACACCACTTTCAAAATAAACGGTCCATATAGTCGAAGCTAGTGAGAGAGAAATAAAAACTAGTGAAACAATATCAAGCGTTTAATCAACAATATAATAAACACAAAAATGTTTCACCACGAATTAAGTGAGTAATTAATTCACCGTCTAGTTAATTAGGTTTGACGCGGGCAAGATTAAGATGGTTTCAATAAGTTGGTGCCACTTCATATTACGTTGGCTAAAACAAACTGTTTAAATAAAACTATCTCTGCGTACCATTATGGTGACATCTTTTGTCTTAACGTTACACCGATTTCGCCAATTGAATGGATAAACCATCTAAAACTAACGAACTGTTAACAGCGACAATTAATAACAACAACAGTAAATATTTAATTATTGTTTCCTTATCAACAATAGCTACAAACAGGTCCTCTTAGCGCAGCGGTGTTAAGCACAAGGAAACTTTTTGTTAAACGTGGAGGCTTTAGCTTCGTGATACTTTTTTTGATTAATAATAATATTTTGGCAAAACCACCAATGGTGGACGCATACTAACTAGCGTTAGCGAAAGTTAGTTTGGGCCAATTTTGATACAATTAATGGTGCTTTAGAGCGACGAGGACGATTCTTTAAAGTAACAAGCCCATTTAGACAAACACATACACGAACAACACGGCGAAAGGACCACTTAGTTGATAGCCAAACACTACTACTACTAGTTTGACAATGACAAGCTAAAGTTGTCGAAACTGCAATCGCTAAAATAAATACAAGTGTGATACCTACAAAGTCGCGCATTTTATTGAAAGTACCTAATTCGAAAGGTGTGGATGGATATTAACCAAAAAACGAAAAGAAGTGTTTGTCCAAAGATTCGATAATCCACTAGGAAAAGACACAAATTGGAAAAGTTGGACCAAAACTGGGCTTAATTAAGTATTGTTAATATTTTAAGGCTATTAGACGACGTTAGAAAGTTTAAAAAATGATTAATGAAATGCTAAGCAATTTAATATCTAATAATGTAATGGACAAACAAACAACGTCAATTATAATGACACGTAGTGTCAAATCATAATCCCTTTTTGGGACAAAAAAGGCCATATTTGGCAAATCATTTGATAAATAATCATCAAGAAAGTCTTCGTGGAGCAGAACTTTTGCCAGACGAAAAGAGGGTGAGAATGGAAGAACACATTTTTTTGTGAATTCAAGCCTTTTCAAGTGCGATCGAAATTTTTATAAAGAATCATTATGTATATAATTGGAATACTTTTGTTAGCATCTTGGATAAAATAAATAATATCTAATATCTAACAGATCGCAAATAAGAAGATTTAAATAATATTTTCCAATATTAAAGATATGCTGAAATAGTTACGTCAAACATATCTTTAATATTTTTTTTTTTAATCACTAAACCCTTTCTTCACAGTTCAAATATATGAGGATATGTATCTACGACTCAAAGTAACCCCTTTTCATAGTTTAATACTAGGTAACAAACTAAAATAATTTGGCAAATGAAATATACAAATATTAAGAAGCAAATATGGATTAAGGTGAAGAGATAAATTATAATAATTAATTTTGTAGTAGACTTCATCAAAATTCATTAATTTATTTTGGCATTTCTTCATATCGATAGCTTCTACCATGTTTAATTTGTAACTGATAGACTGTTTATTGTCACCAATAATTTGATTAGTCTATGTGAAGTAGTGGCAGTGGTGATGATTGGCTATCGACCACGTGGTTCTTCCGCCGTGTTTATTATTATTATCCTAATAACGATGGGTACCGATAACCCATCTAATTGCTGATTTAGATTTTTAGTATGTTTGAGATGTTCTTTGAATCTAATATTTAAATTATGTTCTGTTTGGTCAACGTATGTTTTTCCCAACTACAACAGCTAAAGGAACATGTTACCTGATTTATTACATTACGTTCTTTTATTATTAGTATTCTCCAATAATTGTTTCAATTTTGAGTTCGAATAGATTGGTTCAATTGAAATTTTTAATGATTTTTTTTTGTTACATTCTGAATTTTATTTCTTAAAGCGTGTTTGATAATTATTTTTTGACTGCTGTAATAGATATTTTGACGTTAAATTCCTTTTCTCCAATCTATATTGTTTCTACTATCTATAAAATAACGGAACACTGAAGGCTCTATGAATAAAGCCATTTAAAGCTGCTAATTTATATTTCATGAGAACATGCGCATCTGAATCTATAGGTGGGTTTTCTGTAGATATTAAATTCTAATTTGTTATTGTTGCGTGAAATGGGGAGATCTAAAAATAACAACGAATTATTTTGTTCCATTTCATAGGTGAAATTGATGCTGCTGTGGAGATTATTAAGAGATGAGACAAAGGAATACATTTTGAATTTTATTATGACAAAAACGTCTTCGGCATACCTGAACCAAATGCCTGGAAATTCTGATAATGAATTCTTTGCGTTATTTTCAAATTTGTTTAAAAATATTTTGCCTAAAAAGGAGAAAGGGTTTACCAATAACAGTGCCAAAGATTTGTTTGCAAAATTATTATATTCGAAAACTTTACAATCCATTCGTAGTTCTGTTAGTCCTATGTAAACTTTGATTTCTTCTGTGGGAATTCGATCTATTTAAGATTAAACTAGTGTTCTTAATAGGAATACTCGAGAAAAGATTTAACTTTAAAAGAAATTAATTTTGGTTAATTGGGTATAAAAAAGTTGTTTTTATTTATTTGACCTTCTTGGAATTTTTGGTTAGTTACTATTTAGCTATTTTGAAATTGTTTATATTTGATTTTGTGAAAACAATAGATTTAATTAAAAACCTTCTCTATGTATCTTATTATTTTTTTTTAATTACATTTTCGATTTTTCTTTTGAACTACGCATGAGTTGATCCTTGAAATTCGTTATAGTTATAATATCTTATATTTCTGTATTATCACGTTGCTTTTGTTTGATAATAAGAAGTAATAATCACATTTAAAAACTTTTTGTTTCTTTTTTCGGTTTTAGAATCCTGTTTGATACTTTTTTGAAGAGGAAATTCTGCTTGTTAATTTCGAAGATGTAATTTTAATGTTCTTGGAATTGGAAAATTTCTTCGGGTTTATTGGATATTTCAAACCTCGACTTGAACCCTAAATATATATATTGTTGCTTCCTAATACATATAACATTTAAACTCATGCTTGAAGTTGAGCTAGGTATGTTACAAGAAATTTCTGTTAGATAACGATCATTTAGGTGATTATATTAACGTAATTATTAATTGTAGTCTAGCTGTGAAAACTATTTTAAGTTATGAAAATTGTGTTTTTGCGTCTTAAGAGCCATGTACTTTTTGACCAGATTATGTATGATTGGTATATTTGATTAAAAAAATCAATTGTTTTGTTTGCTTTCGAGGTTTCGGTTTATTGACTCTGTACCTTATCGGCAACGTTATGTTGAGTTTGTGGTTTTAATTACTCGTTTAGTATAGATGGGAAAAATAATGAAGATTCAAATTCTTTGGCATTTCAGGATTTCTTACAAATTTGAAATTTATGATGGTCAAGAACACTTTGCAGTAACACCTGATTTGATTTTACGTTTAGCTTAAATTAGCACGAAAGCAAAATTACAGACCCATGATAACTATTATACAGCATTGTCTCCAATAATGGTACACTTGGCAAAGAAGGAATTTTATATGAAGCAATAGTGTACCTAATTGCAAATGGCCCACATAATCATATTTGAGAAATGTAAATCGTCGAACAAGTAATTTGTTGCAACAATTAGTAGGTAGTGTAGACGTTTTATCAGTTATCTGAAAGGACCAACAATAAATAAGTATCCTTATCTGACTAAAAATCCATTTTCGAATCTAACAGACATATGGGAGGTGTGAATCTACTGAATAGATTTATTGCAATATACAAAATTATTTTATACGAGCGGTTTTTAGAAGCGTTTAAACCACTCTACAAGTCTTACTTATCGAATTGGTTTAATATAATACCGAAGCACCCATTAAATAAATAAGACTATTCCACTCCTATTGCATGTAGCCAATGAAAATGAGGCATGTGATATTTTTTAGCCAATCACGTCAATTTATAAGTGAATAAAAACCAAGTTGCTATTTATTCACCCGAATAACCTGAAGTTAGCTATTTCCCGACAAATGAATTGAATTAGCCTTGATAAAAAAGCGAAAAACGTTGTTTCTACGTATGTCAGTTGCAAGTAGGTTATAAAATCAAAAGGTTTGGTAACACTTCATCATCCATAATAAATGCGACGGTGGCAAGTTCTGCACCAAAAAATCAAACTTAAACGAGATCGTGTGTTTGGAAACGATTTGAAGAAATCTGCGCCGATAAAAACTACCAGTTGTTAGCAAAACTTTAATGGAAACTCTTGCCGCGATTATGATGACTGGGCGTATAATATAAAGAAGGTAAATGCAAATGATTATAAGGGAGGTGTTATTTAATCAATGTCGAATTTTTCGACTAAAATACTGCAGGAGATATATCATAAAAATTTTAATATAAACATTGAACCATTCACCGATATTCGTTTCAAGTCGTGGAATAGTCTTTCCAAATACCATTCGTGATGACAATTAAATCGGAATAAATTTTATTTTTAGCGCATTCAAGTTTGTTGCTTAATCGCGATTTTTATTCGAGCAACTGATAGAAAAAATCACTCGCCTGGCGGCTCGTGATTTTTTCGTGACAGTTGCTCTCATTAAAATCGCTAAGCAACTAACTTTCATGCAAAAACAAAATTTATTCGAGTAAATTGCTATCACTTATGGTATTACTTGTGATAAAAATAATCCTACTTCTATTAAAGTATTGCAAACATAAAACAAACAAAAAAAAACAAATGTGTGATGAATATAAAGGCAAAATAATAAACTTGACCCTCAGTTGTGTTGTATCATATTGAGCAACTGATTACAAAAATGATTGATCAAATTATTCGAGCTATTTATAGTAATTAATTACCGCACAAATAGAAACTGGCGTCTGTGAAAATATAGCTCGCGGCGAGCGATTCCGAAATGCGGAGGTGCAGAGATCGAAACCTGTGTTTGTTTTGAAATTAATTTCGCTAAAGGATTCGAAAAACTCCTGGCGCGGATTCAACTGAAATAGAAATTTCGTTACGTAACTTTTATCAAATCGCTTCGAGTGGAATAATGGGAACTGCGAACCGGCAGTGCCGGCAAACAAAACTAACCTGCCCTACGAAATGCGTTCCTGATGCACACAACGTTACGTCCTGATTAGATATAGCCACAGCTCAATGTGGATTTTTTAACAACACGTTAATAATATTCCAAGGTCAAGGTAATATAAATATGTCGGCGCTGTGTATTACGTATTTCGCGTGAAGCACTTTAGGTGCGTTTTTTTTAAGTCTTTCGTTTTCGGGTAATTCTTGAGGAAAAGTGTAAACAGAAACATACCACATCCTGCATCCAGAAATCCATCACAAATCATACACGAATCACGAAACACTGGTGCACGTTGCTGGGGTTTTCTAGGAATTAATACACCCGCGTGTGGAACATTCGCAGAGAATTTTTTCGCGCACGGCCGGTCGGCGTTAGAATGGTGGATGTTGCGGAATCAGTGCCGGGGTTTGCGGACCAACGATTATTCGCGACACTACGAACTGAGCCGGTTCGTTACCAAGTGAAATGAGCACGTGTGCGCCGCGGACCAAGTGCAAGTCTTCGGTAGTGTTCGGATGCATCGCGTGGCGTCGCGTTATTTTCAAAACAGATATTCGTCTCGCGAATTTATCACTTTATCGCTAGCGAACGGTTATTGCTTTCATTGCCAAGGTTCGACTGGTCTATAGTCGACTTTCTACTCGATTGGATGCAAATTTTTGTTTGTGTGTAGCCATTTATTATAGGTATTGGAGATGCCGTGGCATATAATTAATTAAATTGCCAAAATTTAATAAGTCTGCCTTTATGAATGTATCATTTTTTTACAATCAACGCTAGGAATTCCAATAATAACACAGTATAGTAGAAATGAAGTGCATTTTTACTCATTCGAAAAAATATAATAAAAAAACACTTATAAAATACAAAAAAAATTGAAAATTTATTACCACATTTAGACAACTTTAAATCTTTGATTCTCATTTTTTCCATTGAAAGCCTTGCATATTTTGTTTCCCTTCATTTCTGATAAATTTCATTGTTCATTTATTTTCATTGTATGTAAAATATGAATTTATGTAACTGAATTATTTCTTTCATAGAATTTTATGTTCAATTCAAATATGCAAAATTTAAATAACTAAAGTTGCTATTGTTTTGATGTTACAATAACTGAAAATTTGATTATAATATATTAAGGACACTCTGTGTATACCTAAAATAAATATGAATATAAAATCCCCATATATTGTCTCTTTTATGTATTACAAAAATGGTGATGTGGCATTCATAGTACTTTTCCTACATTTTCTCGAAAACTATGAGGTTTACGCAAAAAAGGCTATTCTAAGTAATTTGTTCACTTTTGAATTCTCTACAATATTTTGTTCTATAAATTTCATATAGCTCCAATAGATCTTACGAAGAATATTTCCTTTGACACTATAAGTACCGGTTGTTATTTTTAACGTTTACAATATAAAAATATTATGATAACTTCTTGGACAAAATATTACAATCGACGAACAATTATTCCCAAGCAAAACGAGAAAATGATTCCCCAGTATATGCCGAAAAAAACCGATAAGTTTGGAATAAAATTTTGGTTGGCATCTGATTTCAAAAGTAAATTTATAATAAATGGGTTCCCGTATTTCTGAAAGGACGAAACAAAACAGTGATCAATTGTTTTGAGTGAGTTTGTCGTCCTTTAATTAATTGGACCATTTACCCATGATGGAAGAAATGAAACTACTGAAAAAAGTTTTTCCAACAAATCACTGGAATTAAAATTGTTGGAGAAACGGACTAATTTGGTTTGAAAAATTCGTGTAAATAAAAGAGAACTGCTGAAACTGAAACAAAATAAATAAATAAATAAACCTCGATTTTCATCTAAAATTTAAAAAACAGCAGTATATAAAAGTAAGCCAACTAAAAAAGTACTTCTACTCAATACGTTACATAATTCAGTAAACATTTAAAAAGACAATAAAAATCTGCCTGAAACCATAATACTTTATAATAAAAACAAATTCGGAGTAGACATGATGGATCAGATGGCCAGAAAATATGGTATAGTGGGAAGTCAGGATTTCGAAGGTGGCCACATCAAGTATTTTTAACATACTCGACCAAGCGGCAATAAATGGATGGGTTTTTATTAACAAAACAACTAGTGAAAATATATTGAGAAAATTTTTTTGTTTCAATTAGCAGAAGGACTTAGCACAGAGTATAAAGATTCATCTGAATTGGAAAACTTGGAGGACCTCTTGGAGAGCCCCGAGAGTTCTAGTATACCAAAAACTTGTCAAATAGGTTTTTGTAATGAAAATAAAACTGTGAATATATATGCTGGCTATAAAAATTGTGGTAAATGTACATTGAAAAAAATCTTTATGTAAAAATTGTGGTGTTCCAAATAATAACTATACCTAAATAAAAAAAAACAAATAATAGTATTTCTTGAATGACTTTCTCACTTGGTGGAACATTTTAAACTTAATGTGTGTTGCACTGCACTCTTGATGGCAACAGATATTAATATTACGTGAAGAGTAACTTGTTTTGTTCCATAATGTTTTTATTTTCAGTTGCCTGATACCTGTTTCGGTCTTCGCAGACTATTGAAAATAACTGAAAATAAAAACATTATACAACAAAAGATGTTTTACTCTCCAACTAACATTTTGAACTAATTACTGTTAAATTACATATGGTTTGTTTCACAATTTTTCTCTATTTACTCGACTAGTTTCGCTTTTCCTTTTCAAGGCATTATCAAGAGCGTGTTACAAAAGAAAAAAATCTTGTCGGTTCCTTTGGTAACTCACTCATAAAAATGTCTTTAAAAGGGAAACTAGTCGAGTAAATACAGAAAAATTGTGAAACAAACCAAATGTAAACTAAATGAAGTTCAAAAACCTAATCGTCTAGTCTATAATTTAATATTATTTAAATTTAAATTATAGTAAATCGGAGGGAATATGTTAAAGAAGAATTGCAACATGACATTCCTAATCAATTCGAAAATAGAACAGCAGAGTCATGAAAGCAGCAGCGGATGAAAGTGGAAGATCACGTGGAAGTGAACTTACGCATTTTCATCTGAAGTCGAAATTTTTGTATACATGTACCCATAGAATTATTTGTAAGTCTCGAAACAGTCATATTCACATTGGATAAATAAATAAACATCAAATATCAAATACAACATTCATAATACCTCAATTTAATTCTGAAGGAAAAATTTAATCAATGAACCGAGACATATAAAGCATAAAAGAGACAAATGGACTGAAACATGCCAATGATGTGCAAGGTAAAACCTACTGGATACAAATAAAGCGACGGACAAAATACAAAAAAAAAAACAGACAATATTCAAACTCACTGACGATAACTTAATATTTCATATGCATTTGCATTTCTAAAAAAAACAATTAATACTTTAAAAATATTTTTTTTGATACAATAAATAAATAATAAAACTTATTCAACAATTAAACAATTAATTATAAGAGAAAAAAATTACTATCGAATGTTGCGTTCTGTCAAAAATACCTCTTATGGTTATGACAATATTCCTCAATCTATCCTGAAAATATTGCCTTAAAATGTCTATCAGTTCATCCTAAAAATCCTCAACTATTGATACCATAGTATTGACTATTGAGCAATAATTGGAAGAAAGGTATAATCATTTGCATCATTAAACCCGACAATCATCACCACAATTGCTCTCCTTAATGTAATAGGTAAACTATTTGAATCCTTTCTAAAAAATCCTAGACTCCTCTAATGTATTCACTTCCTACTAACAATTTGGCTTCCTTTGCCAAAACTCAACTATACAAACAAAGAATTTCAAAGATTACAAGTCCACTGTGGTTTTCTTTGATTTAAATAAAGTGTCGAGGTATGCTTTACAATTGTTTCCTCCTAAAAATTTCTAACCACCTTATCATTTTAATCTACGAATGTTTTACAAATAGATCCTGTCAAATAAATTCCTCCAATATTTTCCAAATCATTCCTACCACAGCAAGTGTACCTTAAGGGTTCATACTATCTACTTTACTTTGTAATATTTATTGTCATGTTATATTTCATCCCGATCCAACACACTACAATCCCTCTTCTAAGTTTTAATATTTTCGCCATAAGAAAAAATATCCTCGTTATTTATTTATTAATGAATGCAACATCAATCGGTAGAAAATTAAAAACAATATGTTAATTAATAAATAATTGGTTAATTCCACAACTCATAATAAATGCTCAATGTAACTTCTATTTTCATGAATGCGAATATTAATTTTTAACTGAATAGAAATACCTTACATTTCCGCATCCAAAATCGTTGACAAAAGTAACACTTTTCCGCATAGCAACACTTTTCTGCATAGCAACACTTTTTAACATGGATACACTTCTTCGTACTACTTTTATTTACTATTAATCAATGTCAGTTACATACATGGAGTAATATATACAACACACGTACTATCGGTAATTATAACCTAATTTTTATGTCAGTATCAAAAACGGAATCGCAAACATCTTTATAATTGATGTTATATGCAGTATGTGAAAAAATAGTGTGTACAACTAGTGGGAAATGCGCTTTTCCGCACTCGAGTAGGAACTTCATGCACTCGCTCGCTTCGCTCGCTCGTACACCAACATCCTACTCTCGTGCGGAAAAGCCTAACATTTCCACACTTGTACAAATAACTATTTTTGTAAATAATTATTAAAATTCTACTTGTTGTAATATATCTATTCTAATAGATTTTCCATTTTGTATTCTGAGACAAAGTTTTTCCTTATTCCTTCGGTATTAAAATACATCTTTAGAGCTCCCTAAAATATGATTCGAATAAGTTGAAATCCAGTGAACATGGCACTTTCTTGGCTGTTCATCTATCCATTAATTTCTTTAATTTATTATTTTGATAGCTTATCATATGTCCTCTTAAATCTAATGGTAATTCTTCAAATAAATCTATGAAACCTATCTGTAAAAAGCCATAATAATAATAAATTTCTCCATCTAGATGGTTAGGGAAAATGACAGTGACAATGACAAACTATCCTATTAACCCTTCCCAAACATTTATCCTCAATTCACGTTAATTTCATGCTTCATCTACGAGGGTAGATTGAAAAGTTTCCGGAATGGGCAAGAGATGGCGCGCGTATCGTGAAATTGTTATGATGGTTGTCAAGGCTAACCTATTTTAGGTAAGCTGTCAAATTTTCAGACACGTGCATCGTTCCGTTTTTGTTTATTAGGATATCTTGTGAAGCAAGTCAGGCACTTTTGCAAAAATGAATAAAAACGAATTTCGTGCAGTCATCAAATATTTCTGGATGGATCCACACCTTCATTTTCCACTATTAGTTTCTGGGTGAGCGAGTTCAAACGTGGCCGTACGAGCACCAAGGATGAACCACGCAGTGGACGTCCAAAAACGGCCACAAATGAAGAAATGGTCGACAAAGTCCATGATCTCGTGTTAGCCGATCGACGAGTGAAGTTGCGCGAAATAGTAGAGACCACGGGCATCTCATATGAACGTGTGCAAAATATCGTGCACGAACATTTGGGCATGAGGAAGTTGTCGGCGCGATGGGGGCCACGTTTGCTGACTATCGACAACAAGCGAAATCGTGTGACCACTTCGAAAGAGTGTTTGGCCTTCTTAAAGCGAAACCAAGCAGCAGTAGAAACAGTGGATTTCTCCAGGCGAATCTGCTCCGAAGAAGGCAAAGACTGTCCCTTCGGCTGGAAAGGTCATGGCCACCGTTTTTTTGGATTCGCAAGGTGTGATACACATCGACTTTTTGCAGAAGGGAAGAACTATCAATCAATTCAACGGCATATTGAAGGAGAAACAGCCTCATTTGCAGCGGAACAAAGTGCTCTTGTACCACGACACCCATTCATCCCGAATCGCCAATGCTAAATTGGTTGAATTGGGCTACGAGGTGGTGTCGCATCCCCCGTACTCTCCAGACCTGGCCCAGTGCGTACTTGGCTCGGAGGCAAGCGCTTTACGTCAAATGAGGATGTCATCGACGCCACTAAAGCTTATTTTGCAGAGTTCCCGAAATCATATTTTTCTGAAGGCTTAAAAAAGTTGGAGCACTGCTGGGAAAAGTGTATCGCCCTGCAAGGGTACTATGTTGAAAAATAAAAAAATAAACCTGTTTAATTACTGCGTTTTTTTGCCCATTCCGGAAACTTTTCAATCTACCCTGGTATAATAGATTTTTCTTATAAAAATTTAAATCTTCATTTCTTCTTTCTTTCATAGCTCGACAAAATGTTCATTAAAAAATAATTAGTAGCTAAGATATCATGTAGATACTAGTTTTTACACTACGCAGATCAAGCGCTAAACATCAAGAACTAATTTTGGGATTATCTGTCACTACGTTTAAAATTCCTTCCTTCACTTTAAGTGTTCGACTCGTACGAGGATATTAACAATTTAATTTTAGAGAATTAAAACATATTCCTGTTTACTGAATGCGTGTTTTACATATTGTATATGTTTTGTGATTTGACACGCGACAATTGGGCTATATTCATTAAATAATTTCCTTGTCAGAATCTTACATAATACAAGAAATATATCTATTTGCTCTGAATGTGAATAATTATAAAAGGCAATAAATATAACAATTAATTCAAAAACTTGTTAATTAATACCATACATAATTGACGTTTGTAAAATAAAGACATCTATAACAAATATGTATTGTAAATCAGTATTGGTTATCGACATCATCGATATACAGGGTGTTTCTGTGACTCGGGGAATAAAATTAACAGATACAGATACTAAAGTAAAAATGATAATTTGTAAAAAAAATATTGTAAAAGTCTTCAAATGACCAAGATTAACACATTTTTCTAAATATTTTCAATACCATACCATTCGTGGCAGAATGCTGCAACTTGGTACATCGTAAACTAACATCAAGTTCCCGCGGTCCGATCGAAGTGACAAATTGCCTAAGGAATTTATATAATGTTAATTTAGGTTGTACCAAATTGCAGCACTCTAACACGAACCATAATAATATTTTGAAAAATGTGTTAAAATTTCTGAACTGTGATTGCCTATACTGGGACATTTGAAGACTTTTATAATATTTTTTTACGAATCATTATAATTTTCACTCTAGTATATGTGGTTATTTTATTCCTTGCAGAAACACCCTGTATAGTAGTTTTTGATAGTGCTTCATTATCAAAAGTCTAATTAAGCACATTGATACTTTGTTGTTGGGATAATCCACAAAAAAATATTGGCGAATTCCATTTCCTGCAACACAAATAGCGCATGAACATCAAAGAAAAAAAAACAATTAATGCTGTTTATTATTCTTTTTATTTGCAAGTAAGTGGGACATATATGAAATGATAAATATATAAAATGGGTAAAACTTTGGTCGAGTCTATAGATGAATTTTACATATTGTATTATTTTGTAATACTTATGTTTTAGGTTTTAGATTATTTAGGTCACTTAAGTTACTTGTTCAGTTACGTAATCGAAGAAATACACACTTACAAGGATTTAAAAAATCTGTGATCGATAAACTATTAGGCAGAATTTAACAAATACAATATGTTATTTTTTTGGGTTTTAATCAATAAATCAGTATAGTTTAGAGTATAAAATAAAACATTTAATTACGTTAATTATATTAATCATTTAGTAATTGATTAATAATAATAGTGTTATATAAACAAAGTAATTAAATTTAAAAAATAGAATTAAAAACTACAAAAACCCTTCAAGAAATTTTTTTAATTCCTATAAATTGAAAATATTTTATTGAAAATATATATTAAAAAATATATATAGTGTCATAAATTACTGGTATCATTCCATTGAAAGGTTAAATTATTTTATTTATTTCAAAGTTGGCTTTAATAAGGTTTTCTATTCAAATTATGTGTTTTTTAGAACATCCTTTACAAAACACCGCATATCTTTCTTGTGATTCCATAAAAATTTTAAAAAAACTATATATAATAATTAAAATTCGTAAAAAATATTTGAGCCTGCAGTTGAATGAATGCCCTTATCATAAGCTATTATTATACAATGAGCAATTAACGTATTTATCATATGACATTATTTACATGTTACTTAGATATGCTTTTGTTAAGCGTTTAATATCGACGTTTTATCAAAGTTTATTTAACCAGTGATATACAGGGTCCATTATAAAAGTAAGGCGCATTTTCTGGAAAAAAAATATATTTAATGATTGTACCTACAAATAATTAAAATTCATTAAAATACTCTCCCGTACACGCCGGTGGTGGCGCATATGGTTGCGACCGAACTAGCGAAAGTGCAGCAACGTTAGTTCGGGTCAGCAGTTGGATGGGTGACCGGTACCATTCACCATTGGGATACAATTAATGGTGCTTTAGAGTGACGGGGACGATCCTTTAAAGTAAAAAGCTCATTTGCACACACACAAATACACAAATCACACATGGCGGAAGGACCACGTGGTCGATAGCCTAACATTACTACTACTACTACTCACCCGTAGCATCAAAACCCTTGCCGAAACGTGTCTGTCAAGCCTAGATGAGAATGTAGGAATGTAACATTGCGCCGTGTTACACTTCAGGAGGAGGTACGTCTTTTCACTCAGAATACTGACCACCGGCTGCATTAGAAAAGCAGACCCTTTACATCATTTCCCGACCCGTTTTACCGTTGTGATGGGTAGTCGTATTACAATAAAATCATACTCATCACTTCCATAACATACCCTGTATATATTCATTGAACGAAACTCGCAATAAATAGCTAAGGGCCCTAAAAATTATTCATGTAAAACTAATACAATAATATATAAATTTCTGACAATTCTATATAGGGTTCTTAATTCATCTTGACGTAACTAGAAACTCTTACCCTTTAAAAAGGGTTCTATTAAATTTAATCGTACGGATTTTATTGAAAAATGAGATGCTAACGCCAATTGTAATCTAATAGTTCTGAAATAATTTTAAGATGTCTTTATCCGTTAATATATGATATTTTTGCAGGTTGTAATTTTGAAATTAGATTAAACCAACATCACAGGTCATTCAATTTAAAGAAATATAAAAATAGATTCAAATCATACTTTCGGCAAGCATAGATTTTCGGTAATCCATCTCGCCAAAATAGGAGGTAAGATTGATTTACTGGAAGCCCTTGAAATCCATAGGGCGAAAATTAATCCTCATTAACGACCAAGTTGACCGAATGTACACTCCTCTCTTTGAAGTTTACTAGTATGTATATAAACAGCTGTAATTTGTAATTTAGGTACTTAGTTTGATAATGATTATCATGTAGTCGAAACTAGTCATTGCAAAAAGTTTAAAGTGATATAAAAAAGTTTTTTCGGTATTCTTAGTTTTGAATTGAACTAAAAAATCTATAAAAAATACTATGAATAGTATTTTTAACAAATTTACTTATTTGATTTAATAAATGCATTTAGTAGATCCCAACTTTTTATTGTGACTAATTTCGACAGATCTGATTTGTTTCCAAGTTATACAAAGCTTTTTCGTATTTTATCCAATTTACAAAAATGTTTAACGAAGTAGAAGCCTCTAACATATATAACAAATATATTTTCCGAGAAAAAAATGTACTTATAGTTCTGATATCGAGTTCTGTTCGGTATTTTAAGAGTTTTACAGAAAACACTTTAGAAAATTGCTAATTAATGACGGTAAAGTGATATTATTAATAGTTTACTTTAATAAATTACTAAACGCATTAATTGGTTTTAGATAATGTACTTAGAATTTATAGAATTTACATATTATTTGTCTTTCTTTTGGGAAATAAATATTTTCCGTAGTTCTGACCAATGCTTGCTATAGTTCGTTATATTTTATGTCGATAATTGTTATTAAATATTTCAATAAACAATATAAAATGAGTAATATGAATATGAAATTAAAATTTAAAACTTCAAAAAATATTTTCTCTGAGAATTGAGTAAAAATATTTCTCAAAAATAACTATAATACTATTCCATATAAGTCTTAAAATTAGTTCAGAACTATTCTTTAACAATATTGGCGTGTTGGCTAAGTTGGCATGGATCAATTTAACAGATTTATTTTTATAGGTAAGTACTATTTACCTATAATAGATACGTCAAAATAATTTAAAAACTCGACACGTCCCAAAAAAAATACATCAAAATATTTTCTTTCTAATCAAAATATGGTCGAAGCCATTATTTTTAATTAAGAAACTAAAAATAACCAAAAATGTTGTCTTTATTCTTGATATTTGAGGCCTCTACTTCGTAAACATTTTAAAATACAAAATTAAACACATAGTTACTTTGCATAACACTGTTTATTTCTTGTTGACTATAGTTTCAGCAAATCAACTTGCCATTATCAAAACTTAAAGTAATTTTAAACTATATGTTGCAGTTATATATACAAAATAACTTTAACATACAACCGTAAAAAATTTCTTCCTCCTCTTTACGGGGGCTTTGTGGATTTCTAATAATTCTAAGAGATCAAAGAGATCAAAAGTACTTCTGTACTTCTCTGCCATAAGAATGTTTGTCATCAATAAGGTGTTTTGTAAGTGATGATTTGTCAATTTGGTTTAGTCGAAACGAGCGCAAATCTTCTTTGAGTCTAACTATATATTACAATTTCGACCAGTGACACAGTGACAATTTGTACATGTTAACTTATACACACCGGATTTATTTAAAAATTAGTCCGATAAAGGTAAACTCAATGGTATGTGTACCATAATCTCCGTCAGGTTAGTAAGGTTATATTTTATAACGATCCACTATCAACAAAATCTAAAAATATAGGTCCATTATAAGGGTTTATAATATGATGGATAATGTTAACGCATATTAAGCTCTAAGTAGGCAAATTAAATTACAACTAATATCTCTTTTATTTCCAATACTTCAACAGTATATGTTTAAACCTAAGTAACTTCGGTTCCGATCAATAGATGTCTACACTTGTATTTTTAACCAACTATCTTTAGTACAAATACCATTTGACGAAAGACACTTCAAGTGAATCGATTCGATTCAGTAGTCTTCGTAAAGCAATGGTCAGAAGATGAAAAAGCAAATCGAGGAATATTGCTATATTTTACTGTTTAATTCAGAAGAGGGAAAAACGGAACGCAAGCTCATAAAAAGTTATGTGCGACGTATGGCAAAGATTGATTAACAGAACGCCAGTGCAAAAATTGGTTTGCCAAAGTCCGTTCCGATAATTTCAATGTCAAAGATGCGCCACGTTCAGAAAGGCGAATTGAAATCGAAGACGATAAAATAAAGGCATTAATTGAACTTCTGTTACACGTCTCGAGAGATCGCTGAAATATTAAACATTTCTCAAACAACCTGGACTGACATTTGCACAAGCTGTAAAATGTTAGTAAACTTAATATTTGAATTCCACATGACCTCAAAAAAAAATGTTCCATGTTCAAACGTATTGTTATTGGCCAAGAGAAATGGATAGTTTATGACAACGTCGTGTACTCGTTACACAAGCTGCAACCACTTCGAAAGAAATATCCATCACAAGAAGGTTGTACTCTCAATTTGGTGGAATTACAAAAGTGTCGTGTATTTTGAGCTGCAACCACAGAAACAAACGATCAATACGGCTGTGTACCTTCGCCAATTAGACAAATTGAATGAAGCCGTCAACGAAAAGCGGACAGAGTTGGCAAATCGTTGTTGTTTTCCACCATGACATCGCAATATCACACACAAGTTTAGTGACCCGCCAGAAGTTGTTGGAGCTTCGATGAGATTTGATAGACCATCCACCATATTCGCCACACCTTGTGCAGTCAAACTACTATTTGTTTCGATCTGTGCAAAAGTCTTTGAATAGTTAACACTTCAATTCAGACAATGGTATCAAACAGCACGTGCCTGCTTTGAGCGTGGCAAAAGGTCATCGAAAAAAAAATGGTCAATACATAACTGAATAAAATTATTTCTTATTTATAAAATCGCTTTTGATTATTATAATAAAAAACCGAAATAACTTATAACTCAACCCAATATTTATGAACCATATGCAGATTTCCTATTGTTAATTCAGAAAGAAAGCATACTTTAAAATCATAATTATACAGAACTATCGCGAGAAAATTAAAGATAAGTAAAATCCTTTATAATATAAATACTACCTCGAGATTAACCTTATAGCTATTTCTACCTGACATATTTTCCTTAATTAAACCTCGATTATTGTACAGAAAATAGATTATATATTTTTTTAAAGTAATTAATTCAGATAGTAGGCGTTACCTTCGTGTTACATCTTGACGTATAAATTGAAATACTTTCCTAGTCTATATCAAAATGATTATATTAATAAAGAAAGTGTTTTAATTTATAAAATAGAAATTTTCACTTGAAAAGTTGGCCGCTAGCAACTCGCAAAATGAAACCCAATCAATCGTCTGCATGTAAATTAAATATCCATTTACATTAAATAAGTTTTCATAGAAATTATGAAAAAATATACGCCTGAATCGAAATCTGAATCGTATCTTCTAAGTATTATCATTACCCCTTCACAATTCAACAATTTACTTGTTCGAATCATGACAGTTATGCTAGCTAGTAAAAATCTCTCTTTTTCGTTAAATTAAATTCAAGATAGAAAGAAAAAACTATAATCCGTACCGACTAACACCACATTGCTTATATATGTATATTTTAAATGTAATAAGTTCGTATAAATTTTAAAGTGCGAATATAAATTATTGTTAGTTTAGTTTCTATATTAATAATTGGTAGCAGGTTAAGAGGTTATAATATAATTGTTAGTTTGCATTATGCAAATAGTAAAGACTAATAAATTAATCGTCGATGGTAATACATTCTCGCAAGCATGACGTATTTTAATAATAAAACAAATAATTAAAGACATTTCCATTTTTCAACATATACAAACATCAATACGAATAGCACAATACACGTTTATCCGCTAAAATACCGTTCGTCATTCGGTGACTGTGGTTAGGATTCTGATTATTGGATATCACACCAGACAAGAATCTGGTTCTAACCATATCCAGAAATCCGCCGATTCGGTCAACGACTTCTATATTTAATACGTAGCAAATGAAAAATAGTATTCCGACCAATGAAATTTATAAAAAAATTGTCGCCCAAATAAACTAGAGTTTACTATGAATATACTTCTATAAAAATATACTGTGTCATTCTATCAAATTAATTATTACAAATTATTAAATTGTATAAATCTTGAAATAATTTATACAATGCTGGTCATTATTTTAAATATATGTAAATGCTTTATTTTAAAGATATTGTTTTCTATAAGCCGAGATTATATAGTAAATTCTTCAAAATATAATATGTGCGAATAAAAATGTAAAATATATTTAATTTTTAACACAAACAATTTTATATAGTTATTATGGTTTAAAACCCGATAATGCTCGAATCGAGAATATTAAACTTATGATTTCCATATCAACTTTATGAATTAATTGCTTGCTTTATTATAAGTTGAAAATTATTTTTCTTAAACATAATAAATATGTATTTTTAAAAATCTTTATGCAGACAATTCGCTTTACTTTTATAATGGACCCTGTATTACAAATACATATTAAAGTTTGATCTAAAATAGTAATGATTTAGATTTATGTGTGTGGAATTCATATTTACTTAGGACCATTTCTACGTGAATAATTATTTATAATATTGTACAGTATATTATTTGGTATTTTCAATTAAAATGCATGATTCTTGGCAACAATTTAGTCATTATTTACACCACTTTAATTATTAGAAAAGTTGAAAAAAGATAAAAAATTATTATTATTTACATGAACTAATTACAGATGTAGTTGAATTGTTGCATAACTGCCCAACATAGACTCCAAAAGTTACCTGGAACAAACATAAGTAGTTTAGTACATACATTACATTGCTGGCATAATTATTCAAATTATTGGTAGTATAAATACAAATACAAAACGCAGTAACAAGATAATATAATTATAAATAAATAAAGTTATTTTTTTAATTTATACTTAACATGTATAACGAAGTAGAAGCCGAAAAAATCAATAATAATATAATTATGATTAGTATAGTGTTAAATATTTCTTGGAGATTCTTTTTTTTTGCATTTAGTAACATATAAGTCATTAAAACTTGCCCCTAAATTGGGGAAGCACCTAAACGATATATTTATGAAACACAGTTTACCGTTTATTGTCGAATTAACTAAAATTCAATTATCGCAGGGAAATTGTGTCCATGTTTTCATTGTTGGGTTTGGCGCAAAACGTAACAATATAAAAAGTATTTAATTTAATAAAAATACGTTTACTTAGTTAATATCACACTGATTATTTCATTAGTGACTACAGTTTCGATTAAATATTACAATTATCAAACTAGTCATTAATAAAATAAACAGTGTCATATTAACTAAGTAAGTTAATAAATTAAAATTCACAATAAGGTAAATCAGTTAAATATATTTATTTTTATACCGCAGAGAATAAACAAATAATGTATTACGAGTAATGCCTTTTACATTTCGAATAAAAGAGAATAAAATATACATTGTACATGGGTTTATTGTTTTTTTCCAAATATTCTCGATGAAGCTAAATACACTTTTGCGTGCGCTTGAATCAATTTTCGAAGCACTTGTTGAGGTACCTCCAAAACATGCATTTTGAACGCTTATTCAGGCGTCGAAAAACTTTTACTCTTATTATTTTTGGCTCGCAACAATAAAAAGAAGTCTCTAAGTGCCAATATGCTGTACGGCCCAAAAAGTTTCTTGTTTGGGCCAATGCGTGAGAGCTCGAATTGTCCTAGATAAAAATGATGCGTCTTCCACGCTGGATTCTCTATTTTGTTTCGAATATTTCTCACAAACAAATGTTTAAGTACCATTCAGAATTGACCTCCCAACATTGTATTATTGTTGTCACATGTTTTAGTTTTTCCTAAAAAAAATGTACAGGCGACTATTTACTTCGAATGGCTTCGTGCGAGAAATACATTGTTGGATTTGGCTCATATTGACCCATACAGTCGACTGCTGTTTACTTTCGGACTCATATGCATCCATGATTTGTCCCCTGTTATATCATAGATGTGTTCCATCGTTATTCTTAAGCAATTCTTTTGACCAATCGATACAAGCCTTTATTTGAGCGACTTATGCTTATGATGGTCTACTAATGCCCAAAAATGCTTCAACCTTACGATAAATCACATGATTATATTGCAATTACAATCGAATTCCATATAACATCGATATATAATGGATTTGATGGTGCTTCGTAGCCAAGAGTAGAATTAGAATTAGAAAGTTGTAAAAAATAATCGCACAGAAATGTTGACGACTTAATTCTATTTCTTTCTTTCTATTTTTTTATGTTACTATAAACAATGAACATCACACTGTTTTGTATAACTCTACTGACAAGGAGCAGAACTTTTCGTTAGGGACCTCGGTTGTCAGATGGCAGCATCTGGATCGTCCATTCCCAAAGTATAAAAGGTAAGTTTCAAGACTTTTTTGTCAAGTATGCGAGGCTGTGCATGTCCCTCCCAATGGGAGGGAGTTGACTTTAAGTCGTTGGATTGAGTATCTCGATAGAGACAATGATTCCACTGAGAATTCCCTCTCTTTTTATCTCCAAAGCCAGAAAAAGCTCGCATTGCCAAGTTACGCATAAAAATATGCCTGTTATTTATTGTTACCCGTCAACAAAAGCCACGGACCGGTTTCGATCTTTTTGTATTTCATCAGCGTAGCGCAGTTGGAGACAGGGAATCGAGATTATTTAACTCTCCGGGTTAACCATCGATACGATCGTATCGTATCGATGCCAGTTATTTCTTTCAACGTCTAAATGATCCATAAATAATTTGTTCTTGCCTGACAGACTGTCAGGTTAATTTTATATCGGAGTTTATGTTCAGAATGGCAACGTGACAATCTGCCGCATTAACCCTACAACCCTGACAAATCTTGCAAAGATTATTTTTTGTCCCTCAATAAACATCTGAAAAGGACGCGAATCGATACTAGACAACGAAATCCTTTAAAATCCTTAACTTGAAGAGTTGCAGAAAGCTTATGAACAAGGAATAAATGACTTTCAGTTCGCTGTAAAAAAAATTTAATAACCTTTGATATTGAGATCACTGTTAAAACTTTGTCATTGCACTCTATAAACTAAGTTTTTTTTAATATAAAACTTTACAAAACTCTCAAAGATAATTTCTTATACAAAAGAGCTCAGATTAACTCAATAAATGGTAGTAGTAGGTAACAATAATATAGAAAAATAACATGGCAAAAGATATACAGCCTCTATGCCGCTAATGACAAATGAGATAATAAAAACAAGAACTAGATCCGAAGGAAAACAAGCGAAAAATGAAAAGAAGAATGACAAGAAAAACTCAAACTTAAACGCAATAGCCTCTTAGTTTATAAATCCTATGTTTGTTTATGTTTGGTCTACCTGTAATTGTTGTTGAGCCTTGACTGACCTCTAGGCGACTTTGTATCCTTGTCTAATTATGTCCACCTCTAAATTGCTCAATAAATAAACATGGATTCTGTAATAAGAGAAACTAGTTACGACCCAATAATCACCTATGAATTCGAAAACGAGGAGGAACTAAATAAAATATTCACCATAAACAGTATAAACTCTAATTCTAAAATTATACGCTTAAATATTAGAAGTATAAACAAACAATTTGATGAACTGAATATTTCTTTCAGAAATTAGAGAAAACTTCGATTGTATTGTTTTAACCGAAACATAGAAAACATAAAATACTGATCTATACAGTTTACATAATTACACTGTGGTAAATAATGAAGGGAACCCCAACAGATCAGATGGTATATATATATAGAATAATATTCATTTCACTCACGAAATTGTAATGATTGGAGAAATAAAAGCTAATTTTAGCGAAGAAAAACAGTTGTTATGTTTCATATTATAAAAATAAAAGTAATAATATAGAACTTAACAAGTGTTTTTCTTCGCCAAAATTACATATCTGGTTCCATCAAGAGGGTAGCTCAACAATTATCAACTTTATGAAATAAAAGCTGTATATATCAGATTTATAATTGATAATAATAAACTACGCGTTATAGCAATATATCGTAATCATGGAAATAACATAGAATTATTCCTTGAACAGCTGAAAGACTACGTTGAATATACAGAATCAGCCGGTGAACCAGTAACTCTAATTGGGGTCACAAATATTGATATTTTGGATGAAACTAAACAGATAACCCAGAACTATTTAATTTCTATGGCCGATATGGGGACTCATCTCTCTTATAAATAAACCAACTAGGGTAACCACACACAGTGCATCGTATTTGGACCATGTTTTTATAAAACTAAATCTGAAATATATTAAAAACATCATTCCATTCAGTATTCATGCTCAAATAACGGATCATTTCTTAATTGAATTCCAATTAGTTATCCCAACTGAAACGGCAAATTTAAACATTCAGATCAAGGGAACAACTTAATATAAAGAAATTCCCTCTCGCGACTAGACTGGTCTTAAACTCAGGTATGAAAAATGACTACTTTATACAAACATTGACGTTGAAAATCAAAGAATTCACGAAGGTTTCCAAAAATCCTAGTCACAAATTAAAACGAAAGTGTTGGATTACAAACAGCATTATCAAAAAATTAACTTAAAAAATAAGCTACACAAGGATCATTTAAAATCACCACAGTATATAGAATTTGGAAATCAATTTAAAAATCAGGTACAGAGAATCGTAGATTCTTTTAACGATTAATTCATAAATATCGGACCTAATCTTGCAGCCACAATGAATAACAAAAATTTAAATAAACTTTCTAATACCACTTCATTGTTTCTACAACCGACCTCCGAAGTCGTACTTATCATCTCAAACCTAAAAGCAAAAAACTCGTATGGAATGAATAAAGTAAACTCATATCTCCTAAAACAAAAACAATATATTGCTCATTCACTAACTATAATAATAAATGCTGCAATATGTGAAGGAAAATTGCTATTTAAAAATGCTACAGTTAAACCAGTGCACAAAAAGGGTAATAAAGATGATATTGGTAATTATAGGCAAATTTCCTTAACACCTAACATCAGGAAACTCTTCGAGCATGTCATTAAAGACAGACTCACCAGCTTTTTTAATAGGAACAACACCTTGAACAAACATCAGTATGGTTTTACAAAGGGGAAGTCAACTGAAGATGCATTAAATATGCTACTTCAGAAGGTATATTCATGTCTCAACAAGAGCCGGATATCCTAATGTTTCTTCTTAGATCTGCAAAAGGCTCTCGACACTGTAAATCACGAATACCTTCTAGAAAAATTAAATAAAATAGGCGTAGGAGGACTAGCAAACGACTTATTATAATCCTATCTTAACTACAGGAAACTTTATAGACATAGAAGTACTAAGAAGCTAATGCGGTGTGGGGTTTCCCAATGGACGGTTTTGGGTCCTATTTTGTTCTTAGTTTATGTCTATTTTATATTTGATATTAAAACAGAAGGAAGTAGCTTTTGCAGATGATACGATCAGATTATTCGAAGATTTGGAAAGAGTTAAAAAAAGGCTGAAGTAGATTTGCAAAAAATATTTGAGTACCTGGACTCTAATCTATTGCTACTAAACATCTTCAAAACAAAATTTATACATTTCACCTGTCACGCTAATAACCTTCCAACATTTTATAACCTTGAAGTAACTACAAATATGAAAACTTATAATATCGACCTTACTACAAACATAAACTACTTAGAAGTAATGTTGGACCAACACCTAAAATGGAAAGAGCACGTCGAATATGTACTAAAAAAATAAGATATGCAATGTGCTTCATAAAAGAAATTTCCAAATATCTTAATTATGAATAATTAAAAATAATATATAATACTTTAATGAAAAGCCATCTATATTACGGTATTATTTGCTAGGTTTTTGCTAGAGATAATTACCTACTCTACCTAAAATCGATCCAAAGGAAAATTCTTAAATATATTCTTCAAAACCACCTATTGTTCCAAGAGGCTACTTCTATAAAGTAGGGGCAAAATTCTTATAGTTCCTAGAATGAGATTATGCATAGGTCAGCGATGCATCAGTTACACTGTACTAAAAATTTTCAACATTATTCCTAACAATATAAAATGTATAAAAAATGAAGCCAGATTTAAGCGTGAACTCAAAAAATATATTAGTCAAAATTATGATGTTACTGGTTCGAGTATTTTTGGAAATTGTATGTATGGTAAGTAGTTTTTATATAATATAATTTAACAAATAGCTAAGATTTTCATGGTAAATTTTACTGTCCTTTCCTGAACTTATTGTATTATAATCTTAAAGATGTATTTTAAATTGTATTTTTGTATACTTACCCACGCACAAGATTTATCTTTTGTGGGCTCGTGTTTATTACTTGTAAAATTCCTTCCCCTCGATTTTTTACATTAATAAAACTTATTATTATTACAGAACAATTACTGAAGTATTTGTAAGCTACAATTTGTACTTTTTAATAATATTCTAGATTCTTTAATTAAACCTTTTTTAGAAAGACAATTTGCCTTTTCAATAGATTTGAAGTGTGATCAGAATAAATTAGGAATGTATATATTATGCAGAATAACACCAACAATTCAGTTGTTCCTATGCCAAGATTTTTGGCAGTTTTGAGAAAAATCATATGAAAAATGTAAAGCAACATTTTTTGCATATTTTACTTAATTATTGTATGGAAAAGATGTATTGACAACATGCCAGTGCCAAATTTGGTTTACAAATAGGCATTAATTGATGCAAACTATCAAATAACAACACGTAAGATCGATGAGACTAAATTTATTTCATAATCATTTGAAACGGTTCTTATGAAATGGAATTTGTTTCGTCACAATTACGTTTTCGATTTGCTTCCCAAATGACTAGAAAATGATACACTCTTGAAGCGCGTCATTTCTGTTGTCGGTTTTATAGGATTTCAAAGGAATCGTTTTTTAGCTTGTACCAGAACAATCAAGTTGAAAGACTAAATGATTCACTAAAACAGAAAGAGCCAAAATTGATCAATAGAAAACGAGTAGTGTAAGATAATCAGAGGCATCATAAAGCTTAGTATCTCGACAAAAGCTTTTTAGGTGGTGTATACACTTCCATATCCATATTCACAAGTTCAGATTTTTATTTATTCCGGTCTTTATTTTTACGTAAAATCCTTAATGAGAGAGATGATAAAAGGTATTTGATCAAAATATAATATATAATTTAATTAGAAAAATATCCACTATAACAATATTCATAAAAAAAACAAAATGACTTTCCGAAGAACCTAATACAACGTACTATACATTTATATATGATTCAAATCTTCAATAGAACTAAAAATAAAAGCCTAATCTGATGACTACAGTGATTTTTTTGAGTGCAATTTATCATATAATATTATTCAAAGATTAAAACAGAAAATAACATAGTTCTTAATATAATGGATTCCTCTAAATAAAGAATGATTATTTATCATCACAAAATGTAACAAATTTGCTGGTCGAAATAATCATGAAATATTATCTTTCCGCCTACAACTAGCACGATTTCACTTGAATTACTAAACGTTATTATTTTAATCTATTTGAGCTAACTATACAAATAACCTAACAACCCCCTTCAAGGAATTTAACATAAAAATGTGATCAATTCATATTTTTCATTTATGAATATTATTTCTCTTTCTCTTCTTATAACAACATTTTCGTATGTAAAAATATGTTAAAAAGAGAATATGACTAACATTATACATAAGCACTTAATCACTCAATAATAGTACGTAGTATTAGAATTACATTTTTATTACTTTCCCTATATACGAAGTATATATAGGGGGCGTATTGTTTTAATGATTTTTTTTTGAAAATTTTTTTTGCGGAAATATCCGTTTTGGGCCCCCCTGAGTCCATTGCACTGATTTCTGGAAAAAAAATTGTGTGTCTGCGTGTCTGTCGGTGGGCGCTGTATCTCAAAAACGAAACATCCTATTGAGATGAAACTGTAAACTTAAGGTTTTATCGTTAAAAACTGGAACTGAAAAGCTTTTGGTGAACATTCATAGACCGGAAGTGGATGATTACTCGAGGCGCTTTTTTGTTTTTTGGTAATATTTTTCTAAATATAAAAAATCTTTAAAAATGGTTCAAACAAAAGTTAAAGGGAATGAGAAACTGAACAAGTTTTATAAAGACATATTTTTCGGAAAGTTCTTAATTTGTGAGAAAAATATTTAACTTTAGAATATTTTAGAAAATTTTTTAGATTTTTCTTTAAAGATTCCTGAAATTTTAGTAATTTGTCCTCCATACTTTTAGTTTTTATTGCAACTTCCTTTCCAAAGAATTTTCATCGAGAATTCTAGAAATTTTTACAGGTTTAGCAAAGATTTTATTCAAGAGTTTCAAAAAGTCATTATTTATATTTATTTATAAAAATATTTTCGTGGTTTTTATACAAGATTTTGTTCAACTTTTTCTATTAGACAATTTTCTTCTAAATTTCTATAATTTTCTCAGATGATCCATACTTTTAGTTTTTCTTTTACATTTCATTTTAGGTTTATAAAACTTTTTTGAAGATTGTAAAAGTGTACAGTAATTTCTTTTTCTTATCCAATAAATAAATAGATATTTCCAGAATTTTTAGCAAAGATTTTATTCGAGAGTTTTACAGTTTATTAGGAAATTTTCTTCTAATTTTCTAGTACTTACTTAGAGGCTTCTAAAAGTTTCAGGATTTTTTTTGCATCTTCCCTTCCAAAGAATTTTGATCAAGGATTCTAGAATTTTCACAAGTTTTCCTTGTAGATTTCTAGAACTCATTTGGAGGATTCTGGAAGTTAACAGTAATTTCTTATTCATATTTCCAAGGTCTTATTCGGGAGTTCTAGATGTTTTATAAAGTTCGTTTTAATATATTTAGAATTTTCTTTGATGCTGTTTTCAGTAATTTCTCTTCCAGATTTTAATATTGCCTTATAAATTTTACGTATGTTTTTTGTAATTTATTTGTTTTGAAATGTAATTTTTAAGAAAGATGTACAAAGAATTAATAAACATAAACACAAAGATTTTCTTCAGGGCTCAAAAATTTTAAAAAAATCTTTTCCAGAATTCGACACTTTTTTTTCGAGAGTTCAGAAATGTCCAATAACTCATATTCAGATTTGGAGGCTATAGATTTTTCTAGAAAATCTGTTCCTAGAAATTTGCAACAATTTCTTTTGTTCCAGAAATTTCTCCAAGGAGTCTACTATTTTTTTTTTCTTAAATGTTATTACTTGTTGTATATTTAGGTTGTACATTTCATTAATGATTTTAGAATTTGCTATAAATATCTTCTCAAATTTTTATTTATTTATTTATTTTCTTATTTTGTTGTTTTTTTCTCAAAAAGGTCTGTAAATTCTAGTATTTTTGAGCAATTTGTTTTGGATATAGCAAAGCAATTTTTGGAGAGTTGTTTTTTTGAATGTTTTTGCAATATTTCTTGTATCGTTACATCGAAATTTTAGGAATTTCTTATCTAAATTGCGCAAAAAAATTCAAGATTTTTAGTTTTTTTTAACCGTCCTTGCTATGAAAAGTTATTTTAAAAATACTGTAAAACAATTGAAAATCGAATGTCTAATTTTTTAGCATTTTTACTTCTCTTCGTTGCTGGTAATTTATTAGTGAAAGAATATTCATAATTTAATTATTATTTAAAGAATTATAAATAAATAAAAATAAATAAAATAGTAAAACATATTAATGACGAATTTTTGATTTTAATTGAATCAATTTGAATTTGTAAAATTTAGGAAATTTCCAGTAAATTGCGAAGATTTAAATTAAGACTTTTTTAGAAAATTTGTTTAAAAAAATGTAGACTCAGGAAATTTTTAGTAATTTCTTCTCCACATTTCAAGATTTTTTCAACTTGTCTTCTAAATCGCAAAGATTTTCTTTGAGGCTCTAGAATTTTTAGAATTTATTTCTAGAAATCTATCTAGATTATAGGGTTCAGGAAATTTCTAGCAATTTATTCTCCAGAGTTCAAGATTTTTTTTGAAGACGTCTTTTAAATTGCAAAGATTTTCCTTGAGGCATTCTAGATTTTTTTTTCCTAAAAGTTTAGAGTTTAGAAAATGGCCAATAACTTCTTCCCCAAATTAAATTTTTTTTTTCAACTTTTCTTATAAATTGCGATTTTCTTTCAGCCTCGAAATGTTTTTATTTCCTCTTTTTTTTTCGAGAATTCAGGTAAATTTCAGTAATTACTTCTCTAGAATTCAACATTTTGTTTCAATTATAAATTTATTTAGAAAGTTCTAAATTGCGGAATTTTTCTTGGAGGGTCTAGAATTTTTTAGAAAATTTTCCCCAACAAATATTTTCTTATTTTCGAGAAAGTTTAAGGAATTTTCCGTAATTTCCCTTCCCGATTTCAATTTATTTTGAAACTGGTCTTCTACATTTCTAGGAGACTCTAGAATTTTTTAGAAAATTTTCATTTAGAAGTCTAGACTTTTTTCTAAGGGTTCAGGAAATTTCCATTAATTTCTTCTCTAGGTTTCAAGATTTTTTATTCAACCCGCTTTCTAAATTGTGAAGATTTTATTGGAAGCTCTAAAATTTTAATAATTTGTATGGATTACCACGTAGTAACGGTCGCAACCATTTTCTTTATCAAAACTTTTACTTCTGACAATTTTCTTTTATTCAAATTTTGTAATTAAAGTTATTGCAAACCGCGAGGCGATCAGTAATTAAAGTTAATATGTATATGTAGAGTGGGTGGGTGGCCTCTAACCCACTCTCCAATCAGTAAAACATAAGCGAGGGTTTTAATTAAATGCTGTAAAACGTAAATAAACTAAAACTTAAATTTAAAAAAAATAAGACATAACTTTTCAAACAAAAGTTAAAGAGAATAAAAAACTGAAAAAGATTCATTGAAACATTTTTTTGTAAAATTTTTAATTTAAATTTTTTTACAATTTTTTATTTATTGCTAATAAACTATAGGATTTAAATGAAATTTATATAACACTTAATTGTGAAGAATTAAAAATTGAGAAAATTATTAAGAATAAAGAAATATAGGGAAAGTATTATGATGGCCACATCACCATTATTTTTATTATTACAACAACAACTTTTTTAGTAAATTAACTGTTACTTTCTTAGTAAACAAAGTGAACAAGTTTTATAAAACTATTCCAATTCCAATCATTTAAAAATAAAACGTTCACAATAGCTGCTCAGGAAGTATACCTTGATCCCGAAAGTAAAAGTAACATTTCTTAAGGTAATTCTAATCACTGTCTAAGAAATTTTGAATAACGAATACCGTGCATTCTTCTCATTGACTACTAAATGAATTACCGAATACTGGATTGTTCACTAATTTGCCGCCTTTGTTTGGTTTTATCAAAGTTAAATATGCAGAGACAATTATATGATACGATCGCATGGTACAAAAATAGTTACCTTGAATTAGTGCTTCACTAGAATTACATTATTTCCAATCCAATATTATGATTTAGCTTTGGTATCACCAAGGTATTAATAATTAATATCAACAATAAGCGTTAATGTTATGCTTTGCTAATTCTAATAGCATGATGGCTATTTGACTGGTTGATCACAAAGGGTTAAAATTGGAAATATATACTCTTCAGAGATTGATCCGGGATTCCGTATTTTGTAATTTTACTTTGATCGTTTATTGATGTTTTAGAGACATGTGTTCTATTGGCAAATTCCTTAATGTGAGTTGATTGCAAACAATTTGTCGCAAAGGAGTTTCAAGTTCCAGACCTCGCTTCCTCACACGTTTGCATACCACTAAGAGTTTAATCCTCTTTGCAGGATGATGTTTAAGTTGCATCTAAAGCTTATGAACTTATTCTCTATTATTAATATGCATTAATATTATTCTGTGATATATTTATGTGGAATGTATTTCCAGTTGTAAAAATATTAGTAATAAAAAAGTACTGCATTTTTTTATAATAACTTGTTTACTGTGTATACATTACATGAATTAAAACTACATACATCTGAACCGAATGGTAATGTAAAAATAATGTTTATATTTAATACATCTAGATGACTCTAAACAATGTTATTTGCCAAATGGGCTTATCGAGGCCATGAATAAAAATGTATCAGATTTAGACATAGTTACATTGTAGCAGTTACTTCCAGGTGAAATAATTTAGAGTCGTGCCTGCCCACAAACCGCGTCCGTATTTGCTTTAAAAACCACTTCATCGCGGATTATGGTCACGAGCTTAAACCAGTTGGAAGTCCTAAGATCCCTGCCCTGTTCGAGCAAGTTGATATAATGTGACTTTATGTGTAACACAATACAATTACCGTTACAGCAGAAAGGCCGTCCAATTACGAACGCTAAAAATAATAAATGCTGGTTTGTTTATGTCCGCGTGCGCCGATTTATTCAGCCATATTCTCGTTAAGGGTAGATAATTATGTGATCGTTATTTGTTATGACCTAATATATTTCGTATAACGATTTTCCATATGCGACAATAGCGATAATTGCGACGGATGCAACAGGCTTGCAGATCGGTGCATGTGAGGTCCTGCGAGTATGGGGTGAAACGGTGGGGCTGATTGAGGTTAAGCGAAAGAAATTCTGAACATCGCAGCAGGAAAGTCAATAATATTGCTTTTGAATGTGTACGTGCGTGTGTTTATGTGGCTTCTAGTGCATGTTGACAAGATACTTTTCAGGGTACTAGGTCACGTCGAATTTAACTCGATGAATATATGAAGTCGTCTCGGGAATTGGTGTTCCAGTTATATCATTCGGCTGATGGTTATGATGTTAATACGATAATAATTGTTCTCCAAAGACACCTTTTAGGTCGGTTTTTACTAGCAAACGACATAATACAAAAGTTAATAGCAATAATCAATCATTTGAATATATTATTTATGTACATAAAATTAATATTGTTGTATGATCAATTACCTATAAATTACAGGATTATTTTCGTATTGACGCATTTATTAAATAATTTAATAGAATTGTACAATAATATCTAACTCTATATGGAATTGATTTTTACGACTTTCATTTGATTACGTAAATATCTATCCATAATTTTCAGTGTTAACTGTTTTCAACCACGGGGTTTGGTAATAGTGGTAGAAATCTAAGTCTGGTAGACGATTGAGTTCGACGGTAAATGCAGACTATCTCACATAATCATGCGAGAAACCTTATCACATTTTATGCAACTAGTAATAACTTTTTAGAGCCTAGGCAGATATTACGTGAATATTGCTGCCCAATTAAATAAAGATGCTTTTTAAGGTCTTATTTTTTATTACTTTTGTAATGATCTCAATAGATCTTAAACATTTGTTTTATTTATTTATTTATTTAACAACGCATTTATTAATATATTGTAATTATGTGTATGTATAAATAAGTCATAGAAAATTTAATAAAATACTTTCATTGACTTCCCTAAAATAATTTGTCTAAATATGAAACGTAACTATGTATTTAATAGTATATAGTAATGATTCACAATTCCACTTCAAAATTGTCGGTATCGACTTCACTGGAAGTAATAATACAATACAATTTCAATTTAATTACGAGGTATGCATAATTTAATTTCAATTGTTCAAATTCATTCGCATGTAAAATGTTAATCATCCATGAGAAGGTTTAAGTTTTACAATTAACTAAACATTGGCACTTTCGTGATTACTCGAATTAAAATAACCCAGAATGCTACACAATCATTAAATTATTGTTTCCCTGTCAATAACGGCTACGGACCCGTTTCGACCTAATCGTGTCTCGTCAGCGCAGCGCAGTTGAATACAGGGAAACGAGATGTTACTGTGAAGATTGTGACCCTCCATGTAGATTTAATTATTGAAATCAGTGCAACGTTTAGACAATAGATGTCACATTAATGCGGTCTCTATCCTTGCTACCTAATGATGTATATCATAAAAGAAATTGAATACGGATACTCTAACTTATTTTTGTTGGTAATGATTTTCCCAATACGTTATAGAAACGAATCTTCTGTACAGAAGAATTTTCGTCTTTTTCAGCAAATCGTATCTCAAGAAATCAATTATCGATTCCCCTTTATTACTCCATACTGATCCAAAAGTTCAAAGCATCGTTGGTTAAGCTGTGACCAATTATCAATATAATATCCAATTTATCTGTCAGTAATAAAGTAAAACTATTTAAAATGATGATCAGGCAGACCTACGTAATTCCTGTTTGGGGCTACTGCAGACCCTAAGAAATTCTGAAACATCAACGTTCGCAAAATGTCGCGCTAAGATGCTTTACCTATAAAATGCGCAAACTTATCCAAAAACTAATATTCCCACTGTCCTAGAGTTTATCAAACATTTATAGCAAAATCTCCTTTCGGAATAAAACCTAATTGGTACTCAAGTTCCCATTAATCCTTGAATCACTCCAAACCCCCAAATACCTGCTTTACTTACTTTTCCAAGCTGTTAATACCATTAGATTTTTATTAGAGTGTTTGACAGGGATTTATTTCGTTTTTAGCCTATATATTGTCGATATTTAAAGTTATTGTTATTTTTGGATCGGTACTAGTCGAAAAAAATGATGATTATTACAGGCTTTGAATTCACAAAATCATTTTCGGTGTTCACGTATATCAAATGTGCTTTTGAACAAACATACGTAACTGGCTACATATTTCATATACAGGGTGACTGACGAAAAACCTTTGGTGCTGTATCTCGCTTATTTTTTATCCGATTTTAATAAATAAAACATCAAATTAAACCATTTTTAAAAGACTTTAATAGGATCTGAACTGTTATTTTTTCTCGCACCCAGTTTTTGACCAAATACGATCAACATTTTTTTTTTAAATTGCACTGTATATATATTTTTATTGATTCGCAAGGAGATTTTTTTTTCTGAATATAAAATTGTAGACAAATTTATCCACACATCAAACTTAAGTCGAGAAATTGAGGATTGAAAAAATATATAAAAAGTCAAGTATCCATTGTAAACAATATACAGACCGTATTTTAAATGTCAAAAGTGACAGTGACAGCCATTGATACAATACTGCAACGATTTTTAATTATTTCATAATTAAAATGTTGCAATATTTCAAACACTGTACTAGAATTTTGTGCTTCTACAGAAATCGTTTTTCAGTTTTTGAAATCTTGCAACATTTTTATTATGAAATTATTAAAAATCATTGCAGTATTGTACCAATGACTGACACTGTCACTTTTGACATTTGGAATAGGCTCTGTATATTGTTTACTATGGGTATTTGATTTTTAATTTTTTTTTAATCCTCAATTTCTCGACTTTGGTTTGATGAATGGATAAAATCGTTTACAAATTTAGATTCAGAAAAAAATCTCCTTGCGGATCAGTACAAAATATATATACAGTGCAATTTGAAAAAAAAAAAGTTGATCGTCTTTTGTCTAAAACTGGATGCAAGAAAAAATATCAGTACAGTTCATATTAGTCTTTTAAAAATCATTTAATTTGATGTTTTATTTATTCAAATCGCATCAAAAATAAGCGAGATACAGCACTAAAGGTTTTTCGTCAGTCACCCTGTATAAATTATTTACAAGTAAACAAGATGCTTTAATACTAAATAACATTGGCATATCTGTACACTAGTACACCACAAGCTCATAAATAACAATGATATGAGCAGAAACGACATTAGTTTTCTTATAATGCTCGTGTTTTTCATTGTGACCTAATAAAGTGTTTTATTTTCATATAAAATGTTGATAATCCGGAATTACACTTTTACATATAATTTTTTACAAATCTTCAAACAAAATAAAAAACATATGAAACTACATATCATAATAATAATCTCACGATCATCTCTAGGACACATATTTTCATAAAACACCATTATCAAATGTATAATATTTTTAAATTGTAATGCTCATTTAACTTTTATTAAAACTTGATTAACTTAAAAAATAATTTTATCACCGTATATTTCCTATTTCGCTGAAAATTTTTTCAAAGACCATAATTAATGAAGAGAATAAATTTATGCATAAAAAAATATTGTATAATCAGCATCACATCAAAAAATTTTCTCACTTTTTGGTGAAGATTTTAGTCTATCGGAACCAATCCAAAATCGCTAAAATAAGTGCAATACACGCCGGTGGTGGCGCATCGGTTACGGCCCCGAAGTGACGTGCAGCAACGTTGATTCGGGTCAGTAGTCGGATGGGTGACCGGTACCATTCACCATTAAGATACAATTAATGGTGCTTTAGAGTGACGGGGGGCGATCCTTTAAAGTAACAAGCTCATTTACACACACACAAATACACAAATGACACATGGCGGAAGGACCACGTGGTCGATAGCCTAACACTACTACTACTACTACAATATATCGATGCCTAGCAACTTATTTTAATTATGGTATGTATATCGATGACATACATACGAATTTAAGATAAGGTTGTACCACGTAGGATAATAGATTTTAAATAGACGTAAAATAGCCGAGCATCTGTCTATAATCAGTTGCTCTACATGGTAAAACCTTATCTTATATTTGTATAGCGGGTATGCACACTAATTCTTCGCAATAAACCAAAATTGATGATCTTAGTATCAATTTCTAGAATTGAATTGAGATAGTTTTCTAAAATAATTACAAACCCATATTAAGGTGAAAATCTTAGTGTTCTTAAAACTTGTTATGGTTAAAACTTCCTACAAACCTCACATTAATATAAATAAAAATGATTGACGCATCATATTCGGCTATTATTCATTCAATTGTTTATTACACAACACACCATATCCGCAAGCTTTATTTTTAAGTATGAACAAGATGCAAACGCCAATTACGGATTCCCCGAAGTAATAAATTTAAAAACAAATACATTAGGATGGAATTACGGTGTTATCTCTTCAAAAGAAAAAGAAATCATCGTTTAATTTCTGATCAACACGACGATGTCGGTATTTCGTAACATCATTTATATAGGTGGGCGGCTTTCAAAATTGCTTCCAGTTATTATTCGCTAACGAGGAAATAGATAAAGGCCCGATCGTGATGACTGATGACCATAACGGTTTTGGTAACCCAAAATTTAAATACCGACCCGAAAAAGCCACGAATTGCCGATCTTGTAAAGGCCGTGAAAGTAGTAATGGATGATGTGATCTTCGGCGTTTTTTTAATATGCATGTATTTATTACCATCACAATGCAAGTAGTGTTAATCGTGAATTTTAATTTGTGAACCATCATTCCGGTTAATTAATTTGTTTTTGAGTATAATTAATGCTTTTTTTCTAAAATGAGAAAGTTTTACTTTAAACCATTCTTAAATTACCCATACTTTTAGAGGAAATTCATTCTTTTCATGAATTATTTCTTTTATTCGTAATAATGTGCTTTTTAGATAATTTTGAATTAAAACACTTGTTTGGTTTCATTATGTTATATTCAGTTTCCTTACATGTGTTTGGGTCAATAACGACCATTCTCAAAGGAATTACTACAAATAACTAATTAAAAATAAAGAATGTTACAATATACATATAATGGGGAGAAAAATTCATAAATTAAAAGGTTCTAACTGGTCAATAGTTCGTAATGGATAGTTCAAGAAACTGAATATAACCTAATGAAACCAAACAAGTGTTTTAAATCAAAATTACCTGTTATAATTTCGATTCATCAAGAGTGCAGTGAATAAAGTATCTTCAGAATTTGCTTCTTAGCAAAATATATTTTACACAAAAAAGACAAAACATTCAAATATTTTAAAGGAAATGAGTAAGGTAAAGTTCAACGATTGCTGTGATCTTTCACTCTAGCCCTCGATTCTTGAAAGCAGGAGGAACCTATTAATCACGCCGCAGTAATTAATTTAAGCATTTGTCTTAATGCAAACCTACTTTCTATCTTTTTAAGGAGAGAGTTTTAATATTTAAGAAATTGACACCGCATATAATAATATTTCTAAATGAAACAATATATTGTTATTGAAATATTATTTTATTTTCATTAAGAATTAGTAAAATTGAAGTAAAACGTACTCTACTCTAATTACAAAATGAATCAATATGGTTTTCTGATAATTATTTAGATATTATTTTTTTAACTAAACTATTTTTTTTTCATAAACGTATATTTAGCGACTCTTTTTACTTTTCTTCACAAATTAAGAAGATTAAGTAAATATACTACTACTATTAGATTTTATCTTAGAGAATGACATTGAAATAGTAAATAGTTCGTAAACGCGGTGCGAAGCGAAGTAATTGACATAACACTTGCCTCTCGCAAGGCAAGTGAAATGGTAAAACATTAGCATGTATCTGATGAACCATCACTCTCAGATCATCGATATATACGATTCGATATCCAATCAGAAGAAGCATCGGAAATCCAAAACAGAAACCCGAGGAGAACTGACTGGGACCTATACAAAGAGGTACTAGCCAGCCGAATCGAGGACTGCCCACCAGTAGCGAGAACAACGCATGAGTTAGAGCTCATGGTGCAAAGCATCACAGACTCTATCAATACTGCGTTTAAAGCAAGCTACCCAAGAACTACCAAACCTACCTCAACCAGGAACAAGGATCTTGATAGGACTAAGGCACACACCAGAAGACTGTTTAATACAGCCAAGAGAAACGGCGAATGGGCGCAGTACCAAACGGCCCTCACGGCATATAACAATGTAATTAAAAAAGCCAAGAGGGAATCTTGGCAAAAATTCTGTGGGGACATAGAAAGTGAACCCACAAGCTCCCGTCTACTGAAGACGCTCAGCAAAGATCATGCTGGGAACATCGGCTCACTGCGGACCAAAAATGGAAAGTACACAGACTCGGCAGAAGAGACCCTGCAGGTATTACTCCAGACGCACTTCCTGGGTTCTGAAAATCCTGTTTCCGAGGACCTAAGCGAGCCCAACGCAGGGGCTCCAAAACGGGACTGAGAAACAGCGATAATCAGACCATGTGACGTTGAGTGGGGAATTAACACGTTCAAACCATTCAAATCACCAGGTTCTGACAGGATATATCCTGTCATGCTACAAAAGAGGATAGCAACGCTGAGGAAACCACTATGTGATATCCTCAGAGCAAGCCTTGCCCTTTCATACATCCCAAGCAGCTGGCGGATTGTAAAGGTGGTATTCATACCTAAGCCAGGGCGTGATTCATATGCCCAGGCTAAATCTTACAGACCGATCAGCTTGTCATCATTTATTTTAAAACTACTAGAAAAACTAGTAGTTTTAAAGAACTCACCACTACACCGTCAACAATACGCCTACCAAGCGGGAAAGTCATGCGAGCTAGCAATCCACCAGCTAGTGAGCAGATGCGGAAGGACCCTACAATGCAAAGACGTTGCGTTAGGGGCCTTTCTGGATATTGAAGGGGCGTTTGCGAACACAACGTTCAACTCCATAGCAACCGAAATGGAGAAAAGAGGAATTAACCCGCTAGTCCGACAATATGTAAACAAGATGCTCAGAAGTCGGACTGTTACAACTACCCTATATGGAAAAACAGCAGAAGCGTTAGTCGCTGGCGGGTGCCCGCAAGGAGGTGTTCTCTCGCCGCTCCTATGGTGCCTCGTGATGGGCGACCTTCTGTTGCTACTCGAAAGCCAGAGCATATATGCACTAGGGTACGCAGATGATCTGACCATTCTAATAAGCGGGAAGTTTGGGACCACTGTATCAAACTTGATGCAGTAGGCACTAAATACCGTAGAAAGATGGTACATGAATGAAGGGTTAACTGTAAACCCGGTCATAACGGCAATCGTCCCCTTTGCTAGAAGACGAAAAACCAATGACATAAAATCACTACGTATGTATCATACTTGATACCCGATTGAACATCAACTTCCACCTAGAGAGCATCAGCAAAAAGGCCATGAGAGGACTTATTGCGACCCGAGGACGCACATGGGGACTGAGACCTAGTATGACCAAATGGCTATACACTGTGGTCATAAGACCTATAGTGACATACGCGGCGCTAGTTTGGGGAGAACAGACCCAAACCAAAAGTGCAGCAGTAAAACTCGAAAGAGTGCAAAGACAGGCGTGTCTGCTGATCACTGGGGCAATGAGGACAACGCCCACGGCAGCCATGGAACACATATTATCGCTACCACCACTACATCTATTTGTAATGATGGAAGCTAGACAGGCAGCCTATAGGATGCACATAAATGGACACACTTTAAATATGGGGCCATGAAGATCGGCAACATAAAGTACTACAAGAAGAAGAGGCACTAAAAATGAGGTCCGATTTCACCAAAATCATACACCCATCCCGCAGATTTAAAATGATCATACCACAGCGGAGTGAATGGATAAATGGAACATACCCCGGAACGAGTAAAGGAACCATTTGGTACACAGACGGGGCCAAAAATACTAAAGGAACCGGGGCTGGTATCTATAGAGGCTGCAACCGGAGCAAACAATTCGCGATTGCTCTGGGGAAGCATGCCTCTATCCTCCAGGCCGCCATTGACTGGTGTGCTCATCACGTAATGGGACTTAACAAAGGACCAATTACCATTATGAGAGATAGCCAGGCAGCCATAAAAGCGCTAGCCTCACCGATAGTGCAGTCCAGGCTGGTCATGACCTGCATAAACAGACTGGACGCACTGGCGACAACAAGAGAAACCCCATGAAACCGGAAAGGAAATAATCCGACGCAAGTTAGCAGAGGAGCGCAAAAAGGCATGGCAAAACCCAAATGGAATGAGGTACACGAGACTTCTTAGATGCTCCGGTACCTGACAGCATGCTGAAGCTATCTAGACTGAGCAGATTGAAACTAAGAAAAATCACAGGACTAGTCACTGGGCACTGTGACCTGAACAAGCAAAAACATAGGATGGGCATTGAGAAAAGCCCCCTATGCCGTGGGTGTCTGGAAGAAGAGGAAATTCCCCAACACCTACTGTGCACTTGCGAAGCATACAAACAAGAACGCAAGGCGAAACTCGGGAAGCCCATGCTTCCTGTAGAACAGCTAAGGAATATCCCCTGGCAGAAACTCCTGGACTTCTTAGAAGATACAGGAGTTCAAAAGGAGTAAAACAGCCATAGGCGCACAAAAAGACCACGGAGGCTGCAGTGCAGGGACGCTAAGCGACACCACCTCGTGAGGATAAAAAAGTAAATATACACTTAAAAATATAAACTAAAACCTTAAAAAATAATATATTATATTTGGTAATTATAAAATTTTGTTTTACTATAGAAGGTCACGGCACTCATTTATTCAAAAACAAAAATGTCTTATGATGGCTAGGCATGTAGACTGTTATTTCGTAATGGATATTTTCTTTCAAATGCGTTAGAGAAGTTGGTCTATTGGCGTAAACTACAGGTTTGAGATAATCCGACAGGCAAAAGTCCATAGGGTTGAATCAGGACTGTGTTGAGGCCAATTTAAGTCACCTTTCATGGAGATCAATTTACAAGGGAAAATTTCCCTTTGACCGACATACTCGGACTTTATAACTCTTGTACCAAATAAATTTTATAGGTGCATAGCTTTAGGTATTTCTACATAATATACTGAAATGCTGATGTAGGCACATTTAAAGAGCTTGTACGCTTAAAAGGTTCGAATCCTCACTAACATACTAGCCAACACCATCCACGTTCTCTCAGTTCTTGCTGATCTTGGTTGACTCGTTTTCGACTTTTTTAAATGTTGTACCTGTCACTTCAAACGTTTTCGCTAATTTTCGAATGAGAGATATGCTTCAACCATCATTTAAGTAACGAAAACCTCTGCTGCTTTCGCCGAATAACAATTTTTGTAAAAAAAAAACACACTAACTCTTTATTTCTTTTTCCTTAAATCGAATAATAAAACAAAATATCTTGTCATTGACTTCGCGATAATCTGATATTGTTTTGGTACATATCTCCTTTGTGCCTTGTGTTATGTGTGTAAATATGCGTTATATACTTCCTGTACATATGAATATACATATGAAGTAAAAAAGTGACTTATTTACTTTTTCAGCGCACTGATCAAGATGCATTCCCAGGAATTTTACCGCTTCATTTCTCTGAATTGACTTACTAAGGTAAAACACTCTTGCGAATAATTAAAATTAACCTATTGGTGGCAAATCATGTTTTAACTTTAAATAGAGCAGAAACATTAATTGTGTTCGAAGTATTTAGATTTAGTTCTACATCTGCGAATTGAATTACATCACCACCATCAAGATAAAGTGTAAAGTCGTTAACAAAAATTAGGAAAAGTAGCTGCTGATAAAATTATCCACGAGGTACACCGTTATTTATTGTCAATGGCTCAGATGATTCCATCGCAGTATATAACCTGTGTCCTATTTGTCAGATAACTTTTTAGTAGATTTGGCCTTGTTCTATGAAAGTGATACGAGGGATCCCTGAAATGTTTCCGGAATCTGCAAGAGATGACGCACGATGGTTGAAGTGGATTATTTGGTTGGAAACCCTTTTTATAGCAACTGTCAAAATTTCAGAAGACTACTGTCAATAGTTGTTTAAAAGTGTGTTTTGTACAGCAATTCAGGCGGTTTCGAAAAAATGGATAAAATCTAATTTCGTGCAGTAATAAAACACTTCTGGATGGCTAGGAAAACGGTCACGTAAATTCGAAATATTTTGCTAGAGGTTCATGGCGGATCTACTCCATTATTTTCAACCATCAGTTTCTGGGTGAGCGAGTTCAAACGTGGCCGCACAAGCAGTGGGCGTCTAAAACCGCTACCAACGATGAAATGGTCGACAAGATTCACTATGTCGTGTTAGCCGATAGCAGATTGAAGCTGAAAGAGATAGTAGAGACAACATGCATCTCAGAAAAATGCGTTGGCCATAGTCTACACGAAATTTTGCTCACACCGGAGCAAAAACAAAAACGGGTGACCGTTTCGGAGGAGTTTCTGGACAGGATTCAACGCAATCCAAGGGATTTCTTCATGCGTTTCGTAACCGTAGATAAGACTTTGATCCACCAGTACATACCGAAGACCAAGAAACCGTCGAAACAGCTCCAAAGAAAGCAAAGACCTTTCCATCGGCCGGAAAGGTGTGATCCTCATCGACTATCTGCAGAAGGGAAGGACGATCTCGGGGCAATACTACAACGATTTATTGACACGATGAAATATTGAAGGAGAAACGGCCTCGTTGGCAGCGGAAGAGTGCTTTTTCACTTCGATAATGCACAAGTATTCATCCGGCATCGTCGTGGCCAAATTGAATGGGTTGTGCTACAAATTAGTCTCTCGTCCTCTATAGTCACCGGACTTAGCCACCACCGACTTTTTTCCTAAACCTGAAAAAATCGCTGTCAGCAAAGAAATTTTCCTCAAATGAGGAGAGCCGCTACAGATGGTTATTTTGTAGACCTCGATACATTCTACACGGCTTGAAGAGACTGGAGCACCGTTTATTCATCTTCGAGGAGACTACATCGAAAAATAAAAATAAAAAACCACATCAATAGCGTATAATTCTTGTCAATTCCGGAAACATTTCAGGGCGCCCTCGTAATATCGCAATTTTTCAATAAGTATAGCAACCGCTTTACTTAAGTCTAGAAAGGAAGCAACAGCTGTTTGATCCGTCTATTTGCTGGGCAAGATCAAGTACAGTATTTTTTTGTTGAGTGCTCATTAGAAACCATATTGGTTATGATTGAAAATATTATTCTTAAGAAAATAATCAATAATTTGGACAGACACATCACTGTCTCCACAGTCTTTGCAATGATGGGGAGCAGTGATTAAAGCGTGTAATTATTCTTATCATTTTCGTCGTCTTTTTTGTGAATAGAAACTGCTTTTAATGTTTTTAAATTTTCAGGAAATTCGCTAAATGTTAATACAAAGTTAATGTAATGTTTAAGGCCGACTCTAAACATTATCATTCGTATTGCAGGGGCTGGGGAAACACACTCAAAATAAAGAACTCCAGGGTAAACTTAACATAACTTTATTCGCCTGCGGCTCAGACAATACTGATGCGTAAATGCCCTATGTGTATAAAAACTAAAACTATTTCTAACAAATACATTACAGTTAATTAATTCCATTAGGGGTTGCCGGATGACCACAGCAACATGTTTTATTATCCGACTATTTATACCATAAATATCACAGCTATTGTTTTAATTCAAAACTATTAATTACAGAAAACAAAAACGAAACAAGAGTAGACTCACAATTTATCACAGTTGATGTTATCACTATGGGATCAGTGAAAAACTGGATGAAAGAAAAAATACCAGTTCAGTTCATTTTGAAATCTTTTACAAATGATTACATTTGATAGTTTATTTAATAAAATCGGATCAAAAATAAGCGAGATATAGCACCAACGGTTTTTCGTCAGTCGCCCTGTATATTGTTAACTAATTGTGCTCCAATTGAAGTAAAAAGTAAAATGTTCCATATTGGTCTTGTGGAATTGGGTGAAATACTTGTATTCTATTTTTTTGAAAATAGGATGCAATGCCTTTATAAAAATAAAATAAAAAATATCAAAAATTGACCAATGCTATAAACCAAAAATCCTAAAATTAAACCAAATAATAATTGCTTACAATCGCCGAGAAAGAAGGTTTCATAAAAATCATAATTCAAAATTATAAAATATAACATCAACATAAATATCCAGAATATATTTATAATAATTAATAACATTCAGTTCCAAAAAAGTAATTCCAGTTAAGCTTAACAGCAATGATTCGAATGTCAAAGCAAATATCTTAAATATTAGTTCCAATACACTTCCAGAAACGTATTATTATTAAAAGGAGAACAAACCGTCAATGTTTTTACTTACTTTTTTTCATATTGTAGCCTTTTCTTGCAAGATTAAGAAAGAGTTTTTCTAAATAAATAGTGATATACAAAGAAAATTGTCTTAATTTTCCTGAAACGATTTTACATTTAATTAATCAAATTAGAATTCATATTGAAATATATTTTATATATATATTTTTTTATAAATTGCCTTTATTGCATTTTTATAAAAACTTTTTTACTGGATGAAGTTGATATCTGAAGAAAGATGTGCTTCTCATGTTAACTACAATACTACAACATGTTAAATAGAATAATTTAGAATATTGCTTAGGTCAATTTAAAAGCAAATAAGTAAGTAATTTTGGAAAATTTTACCACATTCTTAATCAATATAAAAATTAAGCCGTTGAGGTTTTTCCGTTATGGTAATCTTAAAATTCCACAACTTTTTATATAGGTATTAAAGAATATTTACTTATAATTTAACAGCAGTGTTATTCTGAAGTTGTCACAGTGACCGTTCATAATGTCCAGAATAAGACAACACCCAAATTTTTTCCATACATCGGAGTTTGATAGGGGTCGAATTATCGTCATGAAAGAAGCAAGTTTATCGTTCCGCTAAATTGGCAGAATTAATCGAGACCTTATAATTGTGGTGAGAATATGATCTTCCTGGTCAGAAGGTATACAGTGGTATCGTCCGGCTGAAAGACCTTCCCGACGTAGTAACGATTCGGCTTCTTAGACAAATGGCCACACAGAACCGATTCCAACAACTAGGTCTGTTAAATTCGGGCGATTTCAATGGCGACCATTTATCGACCTTTGGCCTTACTTACCGTCCATTTAGACGTCTTCAACTAACCCCACCTCAGAAAGCTGCTCGTCTGGCCAAGTCAGACACCAAGTGTCAAGAGCGGCAGGATTGGGTTGAAGAATGGAACCACATCTAAACTAAACTAAACAGCGTTTAGCGATGAATCCAGGTTTTGTTTATGGAAGAATGATGCAGGTAGAAGGGTGAGTCGATATCGAGGAGAACGAAGAAATTTAGTTTGTAGAAAGACGCCATACAGCTTTAGCTCCGGGTATCATGGTGTGGGCTGCAATCGGTTTGGGACTAAAATCATCTTTGGTACATTAAACGCTCATCGATACATTGATAATGTCTTGAATCCCACCGCGGTGCCATTTATGCAGACGCTGCCTAATGGGACTCTCTAACAAGATAACGCTAGACCCCACACAGCAAACATTACAAGAGTGTTCTTGGAAGAAGCGGATTTGCAAATGTTGCCTTGGCCAACAAGGTCTCCCGACTTAAACCCCATCGAGCATGTCTCTGGCATAATGGGTAAAAGAGTTCGCAAAATGCCCAGATCTCCTGACAACTTAGTTGATTTGAGACTTCAGTTAGAAGTTGCTTGGAATAAGATATAGACCATTTGTTTCTAAGTATGCCTAGAAGGGCAAATTTTTACATTGCTGTGCGAGGCGATTATTAATTTTTTTCTGTTAAATTATTTTTTTTTCGTTTGATAGTCTAATCATTTTATACTAATGAATAAACAATTATTTTCACCAAGTTTCGCATCAATCGTATTATTCTTTCAGGGTGGTGCATTTCATATGAAATCGAGTGTATGAAGCAATCGTTCTATTTTTTTAAAATTTTTTAGAGGTTTAGAGAAATTGTTAATCGCCTTAACCGAAATTAATCCACCATCATGCCCTGCTATCAGGTATGATGTAACCCTTTGAACGATTTAGCGCGGAATTGCTTAATATCGACAACAGCGTTTGGAGTGGTGTAGGTTGCGACTGCACTAGAACCTAGAGTGCTACAGGGTGGTGATTAGTGATGAATCCTAATATTCTATTTGGGAATGCATGATAGCCGTATAATGATCAGATGAAGAAGAGAGGAACGATTATGACATGTGGTGCTATAACTTTTGGAAATGGGTCTCGAGGCAATATGATCCCACAACGATATGTGGCTACGGTGATAGACCCTATATTCTACCGTTCTTTTCCAGCAACACAATACCTGTCCCCATATTGCAAGAGTTTCTATGGACCTATTGGCGGAGGATAATGTTAATATCTTACCATGGTAACCCCGATCTCCTTCTCATTGAGCATGAATAGGACATTATAGGAAGAAAACTAGAGAACTTATATCATCCTCCATAGTTATACGAATTACAGCTTGCTTGAGATGCAATACCTAAAGAGGTTATCGACCACCTGCTAGAATCGACGCTATGAGTGTATGGGAGTGTGTAACCAAAAAATATTTATATTTTTGTTTTTTAATTTTAATCAATTTCTATATTTTTTTAGTTAAAGTTTTGTGCCATATTTTGTCAAAAGAATTCCTACCCCTTCTTGGCGTGCAATTTCCACGTCACTAAGTATATATAGAACATTATTTATACCCCCTATAATAAAGTAATATCGATTGCATTTATAACGCCCTGATAATAAAATTTTAATTTCGAAAAGCCGATAACGTGTTTTGATGCAGTGCGGTATCTTAATTTTATCGACAATGATCGAATTAATCTCTTCAATTGCATCGTTACGACGAACTCGGCAAGCGATAAATTTAAATTTCGTTCCTACAAACACATCGCATGGCATACGTCCTTAACATTTGAACTCGAAAGATGGCAAAAAAAGAGTAATTATAATGACCATGACCTGTAGATTTTTGTAATAATTTTCGAATTCAGGGTCGTGTCGAAAGCACGCGATGGCGCCGAATGGTTTTCCAATTAAGGAATGAAAATCGTTGGTTTCCCATTCGCGCACATATTATATATATATATATATTTCTTTTTCGTGTGGGCTTGTAAGAGAGAAAGAGAGAACTTACATCGATTGAATTGATGTAAATCAATCTAATAAACGGTGAAATCAATGATGTTTGGGATAAAAATACGATCCATACATTTTCTTTCCAGACAGTATTTCATTTTTCGTGGTGTTGAAATTCCCGATATTTATTCTGGGAGAGGATAACAAACAAATCGATGGATTCGGCAAACCTGGGTAATAGAAAATCGCACATGATTTGTTGTCGATTCTACTCAAAATAAAACGGCCGTCTGTATTTGTTCGTGCCGGGTGCGGGTTATTGGCGCACGTTCGTGTCTTTTATTCAAATTGGATTAAAGCAAGTTATTAAACTGACTAAGGTAGTATCATTTGCTTAATTTGAATTTAATTATCCTAATAATAAAAGATGATAATTCATTGCAGACTGTTTAAGGTAGGCTACCAATATGTTTCGCATGCGGGTTCGTTACTGCATTGAGGGCAATAAAAGCGTAGATTAATGGTAAACATTTTCTGAAAATAATGCATTTGTAAATAATGTAACGCTATAATTGTAATTGCGATTTTATATGAGGCTCCAACTGAATGTAAAAAAGCCAAAACATACTTATTTCATCAAGATCAATTATATCAAACAGTTTATTAAAATTTTAATACCATCATAATTTTAATAAAAGTTTTATTTATAATTTGTATATATTGGTATATTTTAAATAATTTTATTGTGAAGACATTTACTTGGTTTCTCTCTGTAAAACTTATAATTATAATATAGCTATTATTATAAACAACTGCAATTGTTTTACTTTCATTTTTTTCATGGCTATCCATTTTTTATTTATAATAAAAATTAAAATGGTGATGTGGCCATCATAATACTTTCCCTATATTTTTCTCGAAAACTATGAAGTGTACGCAAAAATGTTATTCTTAATAATTTGTTCAATTTTCAATTCTCTACAATTCTTTGTAGTACAAATTTCATGTAACTCTAATAGTTTATTAGCAATTGGCAAAAAATGTGAAAATTTTCAATTTTTATTACTTTTCTCGAAATTTAAGAATTTTATGAAAAAAATATTCAAATAAAACTTGTTCAGTTTATTATCCCCTTTAACTTTTGTTTGAACCGTTATTTAAAATTTTCCATATTTAGAAAGATATTACCAAAAAACAATGAATTAAGATAAAACCTTAAGTTTAAAGTTTCATCTCAATAGTATGTTTCGTTTTTGAGATACAGCGCCCACCGACAGACACAGACACACATACAGACACACAATTTTTTTTTCCAGAAATCAGTGCAATGGTTTCAGGAGACCCCAAAGCGGATATTTCCGCAAAAAAAAATTGTCAAAAAAAATCACGAAAACAATGTATAATATGTATACTATATAGGGAAAGTAAAAATGGCGATAATTCACTTATTCCTAGAAATAACTATGTCATATGTAATATTGGATTAAAGAGAAAAAAATATCTTTCGAATGAGGCCATAGCCAACTATGGTTTTCATTTAAAAATGTAAGTTTGCGTCACATCTCGAAAAATAATGGTAATACAAATTTTCTGTTTATTTTTTTATTAATCTGCATAAAATTATCTAAAACTTTGTCTTTTACAGTTTTTTCTATCTGTTATAATATCCGAGATATATTGATTTGAAAAAATTGACACTACTTTTTTCAAAATATCTAGTGACCCTTTTTTTGAAAATTTTGAGAGTAAAATTGTATTCTTCTCATAAATCTACACTTCTTTCCCCATTTAACCGTTTCTCAATCTCTTATAGTTTCCGAGATCGCCATAGAGAACATCTAAGAAAACTCACCCTGTATAAATGAATAGATTTTAAAATCTTTGGTGTATCAATTTAATATATAAATAGATTTAAAAAAATACACATACAATTACAACAATGTGATATATAGAAAATGATAAAAATTACAAAAAAACAAACAAACAACAACAAATTACAAAATTCTTCAAATAAAAGTTATAGATAATAAAAAACTAAACAACTTTTATTTTAAAAAAATCATAAATATTTTATTTTTTGAGAAATTAAATAAAAATTTAGTTTTTTAATTTTATCGAAAAATACAGTTGACAGGGTTTTTTAGATGTTCTCTATGAGGATCTCGGAAACTATAAGAAATAGAAAAAACGGTTAAATGGGGAAGTGTAGATTTGCGAGACGCGTAAAATTCCACTTTCAAAGTTTTAAAAAAGGGGTAACTGGGTATTTTGAAAGAATTAATTAAATTAATTAAAGTGTCAATTTTTTTCAAATCAATGTATCGCGGTTATTATGACAGATACAAAAAATATAAAAAACAAAGATGTAGATAATTTTATATACAGGGTCGCTGCTATGTATGGAAAAGGTCGAATATCTCCTAAAGTAAGAGAGCTAGCGAAAAATGTTAAGATACAAAAGTTTTAGGTTTTTTTAAAAACTATCAGAATAAATTTAAGCTAAACTTGACTGTTTTAGAGATATCGAACTTTGAAAATCATATACGTTTTACTTAAACGTATCATTTTCGCGCGAAAATTATCCAATCAGAAGTAGTTTTGTGTGTAATGACTCAGCGTTGTTATGGAGATTGTCCTACCTACCTTTGACAAGTAATTTGATGGCTAACTATTTTTGTATAATTTATAAAAAAAAAAGTGATTTTCAAAGTTCGATATCTCTAAAACGCCCAAGTTTAGCCTTATAATGTGCCATACCAATTTTGTGTAGAATTTCGAGATGAATTGAAATATGGAACAATATACGGGGTGTTCCATTAAAGAAAAAGCAAGTTTGTTTCATCCTGACTTTTTAACTGATCATGTATACTTAATTTGTCTTTATTCTAATAGTTTTTAAAAAACCCTAAAAATTTTATATCTTAACATTTTTCGCTAGCTCTTTTACTTTAGGAGATATTCGACCGTTTCCATACATATCAGCAACCCTGTATATTAATTATATACCGGGTGACCCATTTTAATAAATCCACTGGAATATCTCGACACATATGCGTCCTACAAAAAAATGTTCCAAATAAAAGTTTGATGGTTTCGAAAGGGCCATCTGATCCTATACAATTTTTTTCACGAATTCGAAAAAAAAGTTCAAATGAAATCTTCATATTTTTTTATGTAGAATCCGAACCTGCAATACAAAATAAGGGTTCCCAATTAATATATAAAAGTTGACCCCCTGCCCCGCCCCCTGGAGGGTGGGGGTGAAAAAATTTGTATAGGATCAGATGGCCCTTTCGAAACCATCAAACTTTTATTTGGAACATTTTTTTGTAGGACGCATATGTGTCGAGATATTCCAGTGGATTTATTAAAATGGGTCACCCGGTATATAAAATTGTAGTTATTTATAATAATAGCAATATTGTAATTAATAGTTTACAGACATAAAGAAAAATTAAAAAACAGCATAAAGCATAATAATTCTGTAATGATCAAATGGCCTTCTGTATGTAATACAAACATATTTGTCAGAACGATAATAAGTTCTCTACAAAAATATTATGAACAGATGAAACGCGATTCACTAATTGTGGTATTATAAACAACTGCAATTGTTTTACTTTTATCTTTTCCATGGCTACCTATTTTTTATTTATAATAATAATAACTTAAAATGACTATAACTCACTTATTTTTTGAAATAACTATATCATATGTAATATTGCATTAAAGAGAAAAAATAATCTATCGAATGAGATCATAACCAACTGGTTTCTATTTTAAAAAATATAAGTTTGCGTCATATCTCGGAAAATAATGGCGACAAAAATTTTCTGAATATATTTTATTAATCTACATAAAATTATCTACAATTTTGTCTTTTATAGTTTTTTTTATCTATCATAATAACCGAGATATTTTGATTTGAAAAAAATGACACTTTGTTTTTCTTTTTAATTTTTAACTATATATATACAACATCTTTATTAGCAAACACAAATATAATATAATATATGAATGATACAGTTGACGTTAGTTTGTTAGTTTGCTAAATGGCTATAGACCAGCGGTCTTTCAGCCTGGATTTGTCATTGTCGATGTGTTTCCACCAGCTGCTGGGGGGATTGAAGAGCTTTAGGTACAGGAATACATGGGAAATTAGGGCTGTGCCGTCTGCAAATTGAAGGAGATATTTAAAGGGAATAAAGTACAGAGTATCCCGGTTGTAGATAGCAAAGCAGAAGATGTTGAAGAGTAAAGGAGATAGAGGGGATCCTTGGGGTAGACCTTATACAAGAGTAATGGGAGAAGAGTAGGAGTTATTGATTTTGATTTTAAGGGATCTGTTTGAAAGAAATTGCTTGATAATGAAGATAATATGTGTAGGAATTTTAAGGAGGTAGCATTTGTATAACAGACCTTGATGCCAGACAGAGTCTATATCCAGTAGTAAGACGGCTGATGAATTTCCTTCAAGGTGTATTTTTTTGATGTTTGAGGTAAGGATGGTAAGTCGAAGGGTAGTGGATCGTTTTGGGAGGAAGCCAATTCGGTAGTTTGGGATGCGTTCACGGATGAGGGATAATATTTTGTTTGTAAGGAGTGATTAGTAAAGTTTTCCTAGGACAGGAAGTGGCGTAATAGAACGGTCATTTTTAACTATTTTTCTTAATAAATTATAATTGTTTCAAATATTTTTTAAAAGATTCTCATTTTCTTTTTAGAGATGGTTTCAATTATTAATTTCGGTAATATTTTTAGAATTCAAATAAACATTGTTATTTGAAACTTTTGTTTTTTTTCCTTAAGAAATTTTCAAATGTTTTCCTCAGAAAAAATTCAATTGTTTATTTGAAAAAAACATTGTCTTTAGGTTAGCTTTAAAGTATTTTTACAACGTTTCAATTGTTTTGTAATAAAGTTTTAATTGTTTATTGTAAACTTTGATCTATTTTTAAGGAAATTTTAAAAGTGCTTTAAAAAGAGTCACTGTTTATTTGCAAATTTTAGGTTAGTTTAAAAGTAATTTTAGTATGGTTTTAACTGTTTTGAGATACATTTTCAATTGTAGTTTTTTTGTAAAAAAATAAAATTCACTGTTTATTAGCAAAATGTCAAGAAATGTTTCACCTGTTTTTTGTTCTCTTAAAATTATCCTGTTTCCTTTGTACTTGTTTTTTGTACAATTTTATATTTAAATTTAACTTTCTTAACAAATATCAATATTTTTTTTGTTGAAAATTTTTAACTGTTCGAGAGCATTTAAAAATGTTATTCCAGAAATTTTTCAATTGTTTTTCTTTTGTTAAAATTTCAACTACTTGTAAATCACATATTTTTTCATTGACATGTTTTTTTATAAAACTTCTTTAATAAATTAAAAAAAAAATTAACTCTACAAAATTTTGTGTTTTCTTCTTATAAAAATTTAACTGGGTTTCAAAAAATCTTAATTATTTATTTAAGTTTTTAACATATTAAAAAAAAACTAGGAAACTTTTTATAACAATATTATTTTTATATGAAAGTCCGTACCTCAACCTATACTTTTCCACATAATTGCCGCCATCGTGGAGGCATTTATAATATGGAACGACAAACTTTTTTTATCCCATTATCATAAAAGTTACCGAGAAATTCAGAAACAGATAAGAGTCACTTGTCACAGTATGGCGGATGATGAAGTTACTCCCAGCCAAAATATGCGACGCCTTTTGTTTTCGATTGCCCGATGCAGTTTTCTCATCACAGTAATTTTCAGAATTTATTGTTTCACCACGAATCAAAAAGTCGTCAAGCAACATACCTTTCCTGTCCGAAAACACGGTACACATGATTTTCTTGGCTGAAAGTGTCTGTTTCAATTTCACTTTCTTGCTGCTTTGATTCCGGCGTAACGTAGGCCACCCACGTTTCGTCGCCTGTGAAAATTTGATTTAAAAAAAAATCATCACCTTCGGTTGCATAACGCTCAAGGGATGTCAAAGCGCTGCCTAAACAATTGGTTTATGCTCCACCGTAAAAAGTTTTAGTATCCATCTTGAACACAGTTTCCGATAATGTATGCGTTCGGTCACAATTTTAGAACAGAACACTTCTTGAAACTTAAGAAATTTCTGAGATAGGAAGACTTTTCGTCAACTTTTTGTAACTAATTGGCGACCATTTTTAAAAACTCTGACGCACTTCCTTACCATTCCATCGCTCATATTGTTTTTTCTATAAACACAGATCTGATGATGAATTTCAGGTGCTTTTCACTTTTGACGTGGGAATATTTTTAACATTATACCAACGTAGAACTTTATTTTAGTAAATAGGGTATCTAAAAACTTAAAAAAATAAACTAATATTTTTGCTCATCCACGAATCCGAACATTTTTTGAATTGTTACCTACACTTCAAGATGCCTATATGCCTTATGAAAATGTAAGAGTAGATGAACAGCTGCTTACCTTTCGTGCTAGATGTCCATTTAAGCAGTACATACCATCTAAACCAGGAAAGTACGGTAAAAAAATTTGGGCAGCTTGTGATAGTATAGTAAAACTTCATTCGTTTACAACTGCCTATATAATCTATAGTGGAAAAACGTGAACGCAATCAAGGTAAAAGTGCCGTCTTAGAAATGGTTGACGATCTGGAAAATCAGGATGTGAGCACAAATAATTGTTTTACAAGTCTTGAACTACCAAGAGAATTAGAAATAAAGGATCTTACACTGGTTGGTACAAGTATATTGAAATAAATTTGGATTCCAAAACCAAGCAATGCTGGCATCTTACTGTCCAAAAAAAGAGCGAAAACGGTTACATTTTTATCAACTATACATGAAACCGGTGTAATTTGTAAAAATGAAAAGATAAATAATAATTGACAAAATCAGGTGTAGATACAATGGACAAGCTAGTTCAAACATACACCGTAAAAAGAAAAAATGGCCTGTAACAATTTTTTAGGATCCTATAGATATTAGTGCCTTGAACGCTAATATTATTTAGTGTCACCTAAATAAAGATTGGCAAAGAATAGAAACGGAGATAATTCCTTTTACAATTAGGAAAGCAACTTGTTGCTACAGAAACAGATCCAGTAGAACTATACCATTCCCAGGTTCAGTCACGAGAACCTCGAATACTCAAACGTGGGAGGTGTTAAAAAGTGTCCCAGAAAATTAGAGAAAAAATATTCAAATACATGTCATAAATATATTCGCTTCATGTGTAGTAATCATACTATCCTTGTTTGTTCTGTATGTCAACCCAACGAAATGTAAAACTATTAAAAATACATTATCTTTAAAATAAGTTTATAAAATTTGTTAATAATTCATTGCATTCAATAGTTTTTAACTTTATGAAATGTAATAAATTTTAAAACATAAATTTCATAACTTCCTGAGGTAAAGAGCTTTGGGATCACAGGTGACCCCATCGGTATTACAAGAAAAACTGTAATTCCTTGAAAATTGTACTTCAAAATATATTCACTAGACTAATTATGGCACCTTGGTCCATTGAAAAAGTTAAGTTCGCGTTGCGAATCATATAGTATTATGTTTTTAACACTGATATACTACAGATACATATTGATATCATACCTTTAAACATCACATATAATTAGTAAAATCAATAAGGTTGTGTTTGTGGTTGTATAGCAAGAAAACCCTCTTGATATACTTCCTTATTGCTTTACTAATAAATTTACAATTAAATCCAAATGTGGATCCAAAAACGTTTTCTAAAGTTTGTATTCCGCAAAACATTTAAGGATATGCCGCATTAATGAAACAGAAACGTATTTAATGACCACTGTTTACGGCACTAAAAGTAAAAGTTTGGTTATTGATACACTTTCTAGATTATACATATTTGGGTTGGCAGCTATATAACGCAATAAAAAGGGTGATTATTTAAGTTGTTTGTAATAAATTAATTATTTTGGCAAAACTATCGACATAAAATCATAGAAAATAAATGAAATCAAAACTTAACACTGTCGTAAATATAAAAAATACAATTCAATCGTGTGAATAATTAATAAATCTAAATAAATACTACTTGTTATATAATTGTAGAATCCAGATTATTTAACCTTGACATTTAATTTTTAACATTTTAACATAAAATTAAACTAGTCAATGGAAACTGATTTTCAACACATCATTGGTATTCTATTAAAGGAACAAATACATACTCTATAAAATGGTATGGTAACTGTAACAGTACACAAACCTATATTATTCATTCATTCCCTATCTTAGAGATAACAAGTACAGTTAGATAATTTACAGCATGAAGAATACGAATCTTTAAAATATAAATCGACATTATCTGGTCACGAGTATTCAGCCCATTTCTGCAGACGATTAAATAGTTTTAAGTCACGTAATACCATACTTTTTGTCGTCTATTTTTCAGCTGTCATAAATTTAGATAATAATCGATCTGAAAGGACTGCCGAAATAAATCAATGTAATTGCGAACAGTTTAATTTGAGAGAGAAACGGAGAAAGACGTTTTAGCGATACCACCTCCAAAGGCCAGGTGTTTGCAAGTTACCTACTTCGGGCCGCCATAAACCTGACCTTCTTGTTGCACGGATTTACCGTTCGTATTTATATTCATCCGAGAAGAGGATAACCTGTATGGAAAATAAACGGGGGAAAAAAATCAACAACTCAAAGATGTCGGTGACGTGTTGGAACGGAATGAGAAATGATTTGGTGTTATCGCATTCGAATACATGATCTGCATATAAGTGAGTCGTGTTCGAAATATAATACCTGGATGGGGTATGAATTGATGGAGGTAATTTTGATCTGCGCGATTGTATCGCAGATACAAAAGGGCATTGTTTAGGACACCGTATATGCAGATTCCATTCTGGCAGATTATTATATACATAAAGTTATCATTATTGATATTTAGATTTTTTGAAAAGACATTGATTTTTTTTATTCACAGATGTCGTTTGACCTATTACCTATTAACAAAACTACAATAGATTGTCACAAATAAATAGTATATTCCTTTTGGACGATATTTCATTAAATGGTTACTCTTTGATAAGAATTCCATCTATTCTAAATGCCATCCATATAGAAAACAAGTATGAGTAAGGATTCCTTAACTAGCTACTATAGTAGAAATTCCAATCTGTCATTAAATGATTTAATTCTTTAAAGATTACTGTACCTAGACACATAATTGAGAATAGTTTTTCTAAATAATAATACTTCATGGAATATTTATTGGCCCTTCTTCATTTCTCCACTACACCTGTAATCCTATGAATGTAAAAAAATAGTATATTACATAACGAGAGTTGTAAGTCATATATTACGTACGAGTGGAAAAAGTTGCGCACGAGCCGTTAGGCGAGTGCAGTAATTCCACGAGTACGTAAGTGACTTACAACTCGAGTTGTGTACTATACTTTTTCTACTCCCATTCATTATAATTTGGAATACTTTGCAATATTGAGGTTATGTTTACTATTAAAACACTTCGCAGCATCGAATACATGGCCCAAAGAGATGAAGGTTTGTATTTCTTACTTATTTCCCCAAAATAGGCTAATAACACATTTTCCGAAAAAGACTGAACACTATTCTTACGCCAATCCATGAATTTACCGTAAACCACTTCAAAACGCTCTTTGGATTTTTCAGGGAAAAGATTCACCGCGGTATGTTCTGCTATTTGCCTAATTTCTGGTGGAATTCCAACAATTTCTTCTGTGGAGTCACTTGCACTCATTTTAACAATGAATAATTAATAATAATTAAACCAAAATAACGTCAATGTAATATGTATTCAACAACGATAAATGTCAAATTCATTTGTCTAGGCTACTTGATTTGAGTTTCGTAATAATAATGGTTACGTAATATATTACGTGCTAGTTTTTTCTTTATTACGTGCATGTATCATAATGCCATGGTTACTAATCAACAAACGGTTGCGTTATTGCCTACTTACTACTATGGGAGTAGAAAAAAAACATTATATTACACTTGCGAAGTAGGTAAGATTAAAATGCATTGTAGAACTAAGTATATTAATAAATCACAACTAAAACATGTAATAAAAGTATTGGTGCTTAACAATATTAATAAATAGACATACCTGTGGTAGTACTACTATATGTTATTTTAAATACTCTGGCTGAAATATTGTGATTCCCTTTGAAATAAAACACATGCCCAAGATATAATAAATTAAATATATTGGATAAAATAAAAAGTTGTGAGTATTTTTTCCGCTTTATTTCGATGATGAAATTAAAATAGAATTATCTGATTTATTTTATTCGATAACCTTTGTCCAATTTGAAGACAATTTCATAATTAGGTAATTGAAGAAGTCCGCATCCCTATTGGTAAAAAACTTGACCAGCTCCTTTCAGTACTGCCGATACCTAGAGCCCTTACGCCGTTGTCCGTTAGTTTCCAGTTTGCAACCTTTGTCGATATCTTTAAGGTGTAAAATCTCCTGAATGACATATTGCTCTACATCGTTGAGCTTCAGTAACTTCTGATCCATTCATATTTTATATGAAATATATGTAGGTATATCAATTATTATTTTTAAATGTTGCAGGGGAAGCAAAGACTATGAAGATTAAAGACTAACCTCCCATCCAAACTCTCGGAGCTTATAGCGCATCGTTAATTATGTGTGCGGCCTGATGTTGTCTTGACCAACTCTAGTCGCTTATGCTTAATCGCCTACATCAATTTGATCAGTTGTTGTCAGTAGAGATCCGAATTAAGCGTTTGACCCAATAGGAGCAACTCATAACGGTTGATTCCTTTACAATCCCACCAAACACACAATAAAACCTTCATGGACGTCAATCCAAGCTTATCGACCATTTGTATTTGTGACCCACTTTTTTTAATGACAATTCTTTATTGCTACAGTTTTCCATACAATACATGTAAATGGTTACATAATAATTATTTTTAATGCACAGCATGGGTCTGTAGTGGTATGGTGATTTTTTCCCTTGTCCTCACCTCGGGAATTAGGGTACGACATCCGTCCCATCTCGGGTTAACGGTATTGGGGAATATAGTTGTTTTCCTCTATTTAGCTTCTTTATTTTGTTTTATTATTTATTAGTAAATGTTTAATTTTTAATTTAAAAGCTATATATTTTAATCACGTTACGTTTCAGTAAAAAATCGCAGGCATCTATTCGGTCAAAAAGGTCCTTTTTCATTAATTCATGTGGGTGCCACATCGAGCTTCCTCTTCTAAATTGTTTTCTAGCTAATCTTTAGTTCCTGGGCAATGAACAAGTTGTCATATCGGTCCTACTCGACGATTTCTATGATTTTATTGACGTTTTCGACAATTGGCCTACCAGAGATATTGCCTCATTTTTGACGTCCATATTAGGACCACGGAATCGTTGGAATCACCGCTTATCTGTTGCATTGGGTCCAGAATTCTCTAGATTAACTTGTCAAAATGGAATAACTACTCGTAATTAAGACCGATAGTTTAGCTACGAATTGTTTAAGGAGCTTTGTTTAAATATGAAGAGGGGATCTTTTAGTTTTAAGTTATAAAGTGTGGCTGAAGAGAAATTTAATACAGCATGAATAAATAGAAAAAGGTAATCTCTAACTTTTGATTTTATGCTAATACCTTTTTTGTAAGATAAGTGACATTTTTTGTATTTTTTCATGCTGAGGCATTGATATACGATGTATGTGAGTTAGAGTTAAGAAGCTTTTATTTCGATAACTCTTTGTAGAAAGTATAACTGAAAATCTAGAAGTATTGTAAAGTTAAAGTAGTAAAAGAAAAATGTTATAAATGCAGTTTAGTATGCAAATAACATGAAGGATTATATGATAGCATAAAATATAGGAGTCAATGCTAGTGACACGGTTTAACTACTTGATATTGAATTAGCAGTCAGGTAGAAAATTAAATTTTGTATTAGGTTTATAGGTGACTGTGTAATACATTTGTAAATTGCATGCCTTTGATAGATCCATAAATATGGCCATTTTTACCTTCAATGTGCTCGATTTGACAGTTGGACGTATATATGTAGACAGGCTTATTCAACAAGAGATTTGTTTAATAATCTAATAGGATCTCATGAAAATAAATATTGGTCAGGCTTTTAAAAACGGGTCAAAAAAGCAAGCACATTTGATTCTTAAAAGATATGCCAGGGCACCACTGCGTTAACATTGCCCAGCTTATTGTATTGTGATTACTCCAGTAGGATTTAGTGTAGACAATAGAACTTATTTTATTATTATTTCTGAAACCCAAAATGTAATTAATTTCGTTGAAGTATCTGCTGCATATGGTATTGCCGCCAATTCCATCCTGATTCAGGATAATGCAAGGCGGCAAAGAAAACTTACAAAGGCTAGCGTAAGTATGCCAAACAGGTTCGAAGAAATCATTTCTTTCCGTAGAAGACTTGTCAATAATTGACCATTACATTTGTTACCAAAACATTTTTTTTTGCACAATTAATAGTATTTATCTAGAGCTTTTATTTAATGAATTACAAATATTAAAAGTAATTAGTAGGTAATTATTTAGAATGTTTTAAATGGCCTTTCAAAAAAACATACTAACTGAGGTAATTTTAATCGTTAATGCCTGTCAATTGTAAAAGTGTGCATTGTTTTTTTAAGAAAGCAGAATTCGTTTTTGCGACCATTAAGAAAAATAGCATTTAGCAGTTTTGATGTCCATCGGTCTTTTTTGTTTATTTTTTCAATACTGTGTTATTTTCCACTCTATGATTTCATACAAATGAGCGTTGCAAAAATTATAAAAAAAGGGTTTGGGGGGTTGAAATATGAAGAGATGATCTTTAGGTGATAAAATGTGGCTGGACAAAAACTTAAATACAGTAGGAATAAATAGAAAATGGTAATCTCTAATTTTTAGTGGTGGATTTCATGCTTATTCATTGTTTTTTGTAAGTTAATCAGCAAATATATTTCGCTCTGTATGTAACATTTATTTTGGTGGATTGTGTGAGCTTATTGATACTTTAGCTCTACAAAATCCAGATATTCTCTTATATCATCTCCAAATGGAAGCTCCTCAATTTTAACTATAGTTGAGGAGCTTCCACTTGGAGATGATATAAGCGATAATCTGGATATTGTAAAGCTAAAGTAGTGAAAGAAGAATGGTAATAATGCATTGTAGTCTGAAAATTGTAGTGAATTATATGAGAAGTTTAGATCTTAATAGTACAGGTCATAGCAACATACATTGTAGAAGTGTTAAATGATATATGGAGGTAGGTAGTGTAAAGGAGTGGACGATAATGGTTTAATTACTTGAAATTGCAATTTGCATTTAAGCAGAAAATTTTGGATTAGGTTTATTAGGTAACTGGGCAAATTAAGGAGAAGGAAGGAGAACTTTTGACATACCTAAAAATAATATCAAAATGTTTAATTTGGCAATTGGACGTAATGATGAATAAGTTGGAAAGTCTGGGATTCATCGAATTGTTATATATCTTTAATAGAAGGGACTCAACCAACTGACTAATGATCGGCAATACAATTATGGGGCAAAATTTATGTAATGTTATTGTTACGATCGGGGATGCATTCTGAAGGAATTTATTAACGTAATTAAAATTATAAATACATATTTCAAAGGGTAAATATTGAGAATAAGTTGGGTGCATAATATTAAAATGTGATAAATACACAAGCATTAATTATATGATTGGAAGGTTAAATTGGTTAAATGTTGAGCAATTCATTAAATTTAAAGCACTTGTATTTATACACAAAATTTGTAAAGGTCTGATGCCTTCATACTATCAAAATTGCATTACTTATAATACAAATATACATTCGCACAATACACGAAGTAGAGGAAACATATATCTCGGGCACAAAAATACAAAACATGGACAAAATACATTATTCTACAGGGCAGCTATAGAATATAATAAACTTCCGAAACATATTGAAGATCAAGAAAATATAAAAAAATTCAAACTTTTATTACGAGAGCGTGTAGGAGTATGTAAGACTTGTCTTGTGATTATTTAGTTTTTTATTAAAGAGTGTACATATATTATATTTTATGTTATGTTGTGTTTTGTAATATATTTTTATATTTAAGATACTATATTTTTATTTTATTAGCATAAGTGTGGCATATTTTGTATTTTTTAGATAAAGTGATATTTATTTATTTATTTATTTATTTATTTATTTTAAATTAACGGTACAACACCTTTTTACAAAATAAGTAATAAATATAATTTTTAACATTTTGTTAATAGCAATGTCTTAATAATATAATTAAATACAATATGTGTCGACGTCCGCAACTATTAATAAATAGAACTAATACAAATAAAAAATTTAAGTTAAATTATACACTAAATATATCAGTCAAATAGCGCTTTAGCTGGTTAGGGTCTATATTAAAAATATCGAGTCGGCTACTAGAACAATATTCGTTTCCGAGGGACAACATACGTGACATCGAGTTATGGAAACCAAGAGATGTTTTATGTGTCTCAAGGTAAAATAACTGATTATGGCGCGTTCTTCTTTTGGGGACGGAAAATGATGCATTTCCTAATAATGAGGGTGAATTCAAGGACCCATTTACAATTTTGTGAAGAATGCATAAATCAGCTATTTTCCGACGATTCTCTAAAGATATGATATTAAGATCTTGCATAATTTTATCATATTTTCCTATTACATGTCGTACACCTTGTTTAAATTCAATACATCGAAGAAATTTTTTTTGTACTAATTCAATTGAATTTATATTAGTTGCTGTTGATGGTGTCCAAATACATGAACCAAATTCAAGATGACAACGCACTAAAGAACAATACAGTGTTTTCAAGCAGTCAATGTCAAAATCCTTGCCACTACGCCATATAAAACCCCAAATTTGTAATGCTTTATTAGTAACTGTTGTAATATGAGGGGTGAAGGTGAGTCTGGAATCGAAAGTGATCCCAAGATCTTTGATTGTGTCAACACGAACAATTGAACAATCACCAATCTTGTAGTCATATTCAATTTTAGATCGGCATATAGTGGTTGACATAGCATAACATTTTCGAACATTTAAGTATAAATTGTTCTTGAAACACCATTCGTTGAGACGGTTTAAATCTTCCTGAATCAACTGGCAATCATTAACGTTATTGACAATTTTAAATAATTTCAAGTCATCAGCGTACATTAAAAAGTTACAGTGCTTGAGTGTAGAATGTATGTCATTAATAAATAGAATAAATAGTAAGGGACCACAATGTGACCCTTGTGGAACACCAGAAGTAACGTTTATTGCTTTTGACTTGAAACTATTTATTCGAACATATTGCGCCCTGTCTGATAAAAATGATGATAGCCATTTAACAGTGCAACAATTAAAGCCAATAGCCCTCAATTTTTCCAGCAGAAGATTACAGTCGACTCTATCGAATGCCTTGGAAAAGTCAGTGTAAATTGTATCTACTTGAGATTGTGATTCCAAGGCATTCGATAAATACTGTTTATATTCAAGCAGATTTGTAATAATAGAGCGGTTAGCCATAAACCCATGTTGGTTGTTAATTATAATATGGCGTGAGTACCATTGTAATTGACGGGCGACAAATTCGTCAAGAAGTTTAGGTATTACGGATTGGATGGCCACCCCTCTATAGTTATCTATAACATTCTTTGGACCTTTTTTGTATATAGGTGTGATATAGCTAGATTTCCAATTTAGTGGTACAACTCCAGATTTAAGTGATTTAGCGAATAATGCGTGAATAGGGCGACATAATGAATATATGCAATTTTGGATAAAATAGCTAGATACACCGTCAGGGCCATGGCCATTATAAGTTAATAACATAAGACATTTCATATATATATATATATATATATATATATATATATATATATATATATATTTGTTATGAATTTTATAACTATATTTTATATAGCAACAGTGCTAAATAAAGTTTATTATTATTATTATTATTATTTATCAAGTCCAGCTTTTAATTCCTTTAAACTTTACAATATATGACTGTTATATACATATCACTATCAAAAGCTGAAATATTTGTGCTTTTGTATGCCTCAATAAATAACTTGTTTTTAAAACATTTTTTTAAAAATATTTTCCGACTAAATAAAAACAAAAATAATATATATACAGGGTGACTGACGAAAAACCTTTCCTGGTGTATCTCGCTTATTTTTTATCCGATTTTAATAAATAAAAAATCAAATTAAACCATTTTTAAAAAACTTTAATAGGATCTGAACTGTTATTTTTTCTCGCACCCAGTTTTTGACAAAATACGATCAACATTTTTTTTTTAAATTGCACTGTATATATATATTTTTATTGATTCGCAAGGAGATTTTTTTTCTGAATATAAAATTGTAGACAAATTTATCCATACATCAAACTTAAGTCGAGAAATTGAGGATTAAAAAAATAAATAAAAAGTCAAGTATCAATTGTAAACAATATACAGACCCTATTTTAAATGTTAAAAGTGACAGTGACAGCCATTGATACAATACTGCAACGATTTTTAATTATTTCATAATTAAAATGTTGCAATATTTCAAACACTGTACTAGAATTTTGTGCTTCTACAAAAATCGTTTTTCAGTTTTTGAAATCTTGCAACATTTTAATTATGAAATTATTAAAAATCATTGCAGTATTGTACCAATGACTGACACTGTCACTTTTGACATTTGGAATAGGCTCTGTATATTGTTTACTATGGGTAAAAATATCAGTACAGTTCATATTAAAGTCTTTTAAAAATCATTTAATTTGATGTTTTATTTATTCAAATCGGATCAAAAATAAGCGAGATACAGCACCAAAGGTTTTTCGTCAGTCACCCTGTATATATAAATATATTACAACGTAGTAACGGCCGAAACCATAATCATGACAAAAATTGTAAATTCACCCTGACAATCCCCAAAAAATTCAATTTAATTTATTTAATTAAATTTCCTTCGTATTTTGTTGAAATTTTCCAAACTTCTCACTATATTTAAGGAGGTTTTCCCTATCAGAACAACTTATAACATGTTTTAATCATCTCTTTAACACGTTCGCCGCCAAGCGAATATTTCACATAAGTGCTGTTTTGTATCCCGCGTGACCGCCGGCGGTCATAACTAATATAAGGAACAACTACAAATTATTTCCCCGGCCTGGAAGAAACGTGTTAAACATCCATTATTTAATTTAACCCTTCAAGTTATGAGTACGAATGACGTAAATAATTCATTTACTTTAGACTAAAATGTAAAATTTGTTCGAATGTTTATCATAATCATATTTGTAAACACCTTGCATATCTGTAAAGTGCATAATATTTTTGATAAGTACCTCTCTCAAAACATCTCTAATTCGCCATAAAAAATTATGAGTACATATAATGTGAAGAATTTATTTTTTATTTTTTTATTTATGTTTTGGGCATAAGGTGAGGATTTTTTAAATTTGATCATAGATACATTCATAAAGTTCTTGCCTATAAGTTCAATTCTGTTATAATAAAATTATAAATTAAAACAGCTGAATGACATTGGAAATCTTATGAGAACTATTTAGTGAGAAAAGAAAATTTTTATTATGTAAGTAGTACACCATTCTTTAACAGACAACCATATATTTTGAAAGTTCAACCAAAAAATATCAATGAGAAATTGATTTTACAATAAACCTTTTTTGCGCCGTTCTTTTTATTATAACACTGCAAACTATTTTATTAGCATGCTCTTACGTTATATCGGTATCTATTTAAAATGGCTAATAACTTCAAAAATTACCTTTGATTCTTCTTCATATGTATACTAACCGGTAGCGGCTTTCGATCTGCGATTTAATAATAACACTAACCACCGCATTACCTCCTGCGTTGTCAAACGCTTTAGTTTCGCCACTTAAACATGTCTACAAGCCCATAAAAATAAAACCGGGATAACAATTATTACCATTATCCCAGACTGCACAATAGACGTAACTAATTGCTGCAATAAATGATTGCATCCGCAATAAACGCGAAATAGCACTTATAAGAGCAAGGACATAGTTGGCAATAAATTGGAAAAGGAGTAATTTAGTATAATTGAAAAATGTGTCCAATCAATGAAAAACTGACGTCTAATATGTGTACATGCCCTAGCACAATAATAAATGCCGAGTACCTTGAAGGAGGCAATGGTTCAATGTCAAGGTCTGAACGTTGCTGTGCCGACAAAACGCGCAGTAAAAAAGCAATAAAGGGATGTTAAGCGTTTCGTGTTTTCAATCATAATCAAATTTAATTATTTTCATAACAGTCAATTGAATAACAACGTTAACATAACCGGGGAAGGCGGGGAAATCTAAACACCTTGTTGTGATTCGAATGTTTGGATCCGATGACATAAACCAGTTACGTTATTATTTCGGCCTCGGAAATAAATAAATTGAATAGTAAATAGAATAGGTGCCAAGTAGGTGTTCTATTTTCCAGCAAAAACAACTTCTGGACGGTAATTGTAAACGCGCGGGGAAATTCTGGGCAACGTGACCTACCTTTATGTCAATCCAATGGTAGTAAATTGCACATCAAACAACAAACAAAACGAACGCACCCCAACAACAACGGCGGAGGCTCACACGCAAGATTTCGTTACATGCACACACTCAGCGCCGCGGCCATCTTGTTTACAATAGATAAACCATGAAAAGATGGTTTTCGCTATCACATTAGCTAGTGGGATTCTAGTGATATTTTTCCCTAGCCGTGTGTTGGTAACCTTGTTGAGATATAAATATGGCGCTAATTAAAACTACTATAATAAACAGCGAAAAAATAAAATAATAATATAAATCTAACGATAAATCCAAATATAAAAACGTAAGCTCGCCAGCGTTTACCATTATTTGCAAAATATATATATTTACTCGCATATAATTTATTAAAATGTTTAAATGGTAATGTGATAATCATAAACTATGTTTTTAAAACTAATATACTTTGCTGTTTATTCTGAAGAAGTAAATGTTTAAGTGATTTGTATTTATTATATATTATATTTAATATATCTTTTAGCTTTATAATTATAAAAGCAATTAATTCGGTTTGATATTATTAGATGTATAGAAAAAATATTTATATGCATGTAAATGTTTATTATAAGTGGTTCATTTTGCTTTACTAATGTAAATATTGTATGGAATCGCATTTAATAGCGTTTTAATAACAAACACTATAGGTCACTAATCTGACTATAGTTATTAAAAAAATACTTATTGCATTGTTCAAAAAATAGTATAACTTAATTACGAAACATAATAAAACTATTATGAAAATGTGCAAAAACATTAAATTCTTGCTTTAAACTCATACAGATACTAAAATTGATAAAATTATTAACATTAGACGGAAATTGACTTGGTTTTACACCGTGGTGAAATTAGCAGAAATAATTACGTTTTAACATTGGCAAGTTATGGCTGTAGAAAAGTTATCTACTAATTTAAAAATAGATTTTTGTAAAACGAATGGCCTGCAATAAATTTTCTACTAAGTGAAGTAAAAAGTTTTGAGGGTTTTCCGCTAGATGTCTTTAGTGAGACATACTTAAGAGTAACACTATGCAGCGATTTAATAATTCAAAAAAGTTTTTTGGCAATTTCGTGTACATCTGGTTCTGGTTTGATTCGATGGGATGTGGGCGTTATGATGTATATGTTTTTTCCCTTGATCTTCCTGTCAGAGATTACCTTTGCTGCATATAGTATTCCCACGAGTACCACCATTGTTGGTGTGCTCATTAACCTAATGCAGTTCTGATTTTTAGGGATAGGGTTTTACAGAAAATTCCTACATCAGCCCCTGCTTTCGTTGACGACCCATCAATGTATATGTGAATGTCTTTGTGCTTGCTTCCTACTCCTGAGTTTTGGTATCTCAGGTCTATTTGCAGTTTCCTGGTGAAAAAGTATTTTCGAGGGATATTGTTCACCGCCATCAAAATCTCGGGATTTCTTCTCCTGAGATCCTCTAAGATCTTGTGGTGTTCGCCTCCTCCGTTGCTTACAAGCCATGCCTTTGTTGCTCGATGTCTTATAGCCGCCGCTACTGCCTGTTCTCTCATAAATATGTCCAAGGGCGACACGTTCAGCCGGTTCTGTTAGTGTTGTTTTCATGGCTCTTGTCGCGCTCAAAAAGCCGCTTCGTTGAATGTGGTCTAGGAGACTAGGCTGATTTCGTGGTCGTTCTTGGCACCCAATTTATTGGTGCATATGCCAACATTGGCCGCACTATGGCTGTGTAGATCCATAGAGCTACCTTTGGAGATAGTCCCCATGTTTTCCCATTTTGTGTACATTCTTCAATACGGACCTAATATTCTGTTCGTGTAATACAGACATTGAAGATGGGGCACGCTCTAGCAGGCCAATCGTCAAAAATTATACCATTGTCCAGGAACTAAACATTAGTCAGAAACCAGTTTGGAATCACTTACATAATGCTGGTATCAAGAAGAAGGTCGAAGGAATTGATACAAAAAAAACAAAAGAAATGGATCAATTTTTTGAAGCAGATGGTGACTGGTGATCAAAACTGGATAACATACGAGGACAATAACCGAAAAAGATTGACTTTCAGTTGTGGAGAGCCGGACCAAATGATCTTCAAGCCCTGATTAACGACCAAGAAGGGTTTGTTTTGTGTTATGGGATTGGAAAAGAATAATCCTCAATGAGTTGTTACCTTCGGGATAAATACTCAGTTTAGTCCTCTACTGTCAATAACTGACAGATGTAGCAGGCATCGACCATATAACTGCGTTATTAAATTATGTGGTCACTCAATATGTCTCCGGTGTAACTAAGAAAAACAAATTATATTTTGAAAATTCCACTTTATTTATCAACATACTCTCCTTCAAGAGTGATACTTTCAATCCAACGTTTCTCTAACTTTTCATCCAATTTAACCATTGTTTTCATTGGCAGGGCATTGTCCTGGTGTTGTTAATTCTGGTCCGGTATGATCAAACGCGGCAACTTCGAAAACAATTGGCTATGCCTAAATTTTCTTCTAAAATTGTAAAGACACTACCTTCTGATATTTACAAGGTGTCAGCTACCTTACAGAACTTCATATTATGGTCTTATAAAACTCTTTTGTAGCAATTCTTTATGTTCCAGAAACAATTTCTATCTATTATATTGAAAATTACAAAACCATGGTAACTAAAATAACTATAACTTTTAAAATAACGGTCAGAATTCTATGAAATTTTGACACGTACTGTTGATTAGTACTACCCGGAAATCACATGGGTCTGTCAACAATGTTTCCATATACAGGGTGAGTTTCTTTAAATGATCTCTATAGGGATCTCGGAAACTATAAGAGATAGAAAAACGATTAAATGGGGAAAAATGTGTAGATTTATGAGACGAATAAAATTCCACTTTCAAAGTTTTCAAAAAAGTCAAGGGTAACTATATATTTTAAAAAAAGTAAAAAGTGTCAATTTTTGAAAATCAATGTATCTCAGTTATTATAACAGATAGAAAAAACTGTAAAATAGAAAATTTTAGATAATTTTATGCAGATTAACAAAAATGATTCAGAAAATTTTTTATCGCCATTATTTTCCGAGATATGACGCAAACTTGCATTTTTTTTAAATAGAAACCATAGTTGGCTGTGACCTCATTAGATTGATTATTTTTTCTATTTAATCCAATTTCATATATGACATAGTTATTTCTAAAAATAAGTGAGTTATAGTTATTTTAAGTTTATTATAAATAAAAAATAGGTAGCCATAAAAAATCTTATCTTCCTATTAAGAAATAAGCTTGAGTTTAAATGCAAGACCTTGGCTGTTCTTGAGATACAGAGCCTACGGACACATATACATTGTTTTCTAAAATTTGTCCTGTTCTTGTCAAGTTTTTGGAAAACTGAAGCGAACAGAAATATACATAAGAATAACCTTTCATGAGAAAGGAAAGAAGGATTATATTAAATTAAACATAAATATATTAAATATAAACTAGAAGACTGAATTAAAATACCCGTATGAATACAAGAAGCTTCTTGGTTCTTAAACATAAACCTTAGATGCCTCTATCAATAAGCCATTTAAAAATTTTATGCGAGAAGAGTGGATTAAAAGGCTAAATCAGGATGTCACCGCAATAGGATATATGAAACGATTAACATTTCAGAAGTTTGTTCCTGGTTGAAAAATTCATGGGAAGCTGTGAAACAAGAAACGATTATGAAGTCATTTAAAAAATTGCGGAATATGACGCAGTTTTTGAAATGAGTGACAACAATAATTCAGACGAAAGTTATACGAACGGTCGCATTAACGAGACGAGTAATACTACCGAGAGTGAAGATGAACTGAATGTTGCTAGTACAAGTTATGTTGACAATAAATACAAATTATAGTCTGAAAATAACATTAAAATGTTTATTTCTAAAAATCATCATCATAATATAGAAGAACATTTTTGTTACGAACAGATCCTTCTATTAAGTAGCTCCTTTAATTCAAGAATCCAGAAGACACATCACCAGTTGGCTAGAAAGGTTTTAGGAGTTTGACTTTAATACTGAACACCTAGCTAGTTCAATTTATAGGAACAGAACATCTTAAGAGCTGTAACAGAGCAGAATTGAAAGAGTCTACAACGGCTTTTTCCAAAGATTAAATCATACTGGATTTTAATCTTGTATTGAACAACTGACTCTTGTTTTGAAACAAATTGTTTAATTTTTTATTAAGGATGTATACAGGGTGAGTTTTTTTTCGATGTTCTCTATGGGGATCTCGGAAACTATAAGAGATAGAGAAACGGTTAAATGGGGAAAGAAGTGTAGATTTACGAAACGAATAAAATTCCACTTTCAAAGTTTTCAAAAAAGTCAAGGGTAACTAGATATTTTGAAAAAAGTACAAAGTGTCTATTTTTTCAAATCAATATATCTCGGTTATTATAATAGATAGAAAAAAATAATAAGAAATTTTTTATCCCCATTATTTTCCGAGATATGACGCAAACTTACATTTTTTAAATGGAAACCATAGTTGGCTGTGACCTCATTCAAAAGGTAATTTTTTCTCTTTAATCCAATATGGCATACGACATAGTTATTTCTAAAAATGAGTGAGTTATAGTCATTTTAAATTTTATTATAAATAAAAAATGGGTAGCCATGAAAAAGATGAAAGTAAAACAATTGCAGTTGTTTATAATATTAGCAATATTGTAATTATTAGTGAATAGGAAAAGTGGCTGGGGGCTAGGTCCGGTGAGTATGGAGGATGAAACACTAATATTCGTAGCGCAACTCATTCAATTTGGACACAACGATGTGAAAAAGCCGCTGCAATCGAGGCTGTTTCTCCTTCAATACATTGGATCGGGTAGTATTATCGCGTGATCGTCCTTCTGCAGATAGTCGATACGGATCACACCTTGGGAATCCCAAAAAATGGTGGTCATGACCTTACCGGCCGACGGTCTTTGCTCTCTTCAGAGCTGCTTTGCTCGGAAAAGTTAACTGCTTCGACTGTTCCTTGGTCTCCGGTATGGAGTGGTGAACCCAAGTCTTATCTACGGTTACGAAACGCATGAAGAAATCTCTTGGAAACCGCCTGACTTGCTGTACAAAACATAATCTTAAACAGACGTAGACGTCTGAAATTTTGACAGTTGATATAAAAAGGGTTACCCTTTCCGACCAATTAATCCACTCGCCCTCGTACAGAAACACACACCTTAAGTTTCGACTTTTTAATGTCACTTGAAAATCACATTAAGACGTTGAAATTTAAGTCGTGTGTTTTTGTAATATATGTATTATATTACATAATTTTTAGAAGTAAAACATAGCAAGCGCGTTAGTTTAGTGTTTATCATGAATTACCACATAGTAACGGTCGCCACCATTCTTATGATCAAATAAAAGCGCTAGAAGTACGGTATTATTTTATTTATCGAAGTACTAATGTAAGGTATATATTGGAGGAAAGCACATAGGCCAGAAGTAGTTAAGCATCCTGACTAAACCCTTGAGATGTGATCGATTTAAGATTCTAAGAAAGAAGAATAAAGTTAGAATTTAAAGCTATTGAGATGTATAGAGATTTTAATGCTGTATTGGAGTATTTATTATATTTTAGGAGTTAAAGGTATAATAATATTATAGACCTGTCACTTGTGTGTTAGCTAAAGATATATTATTGTATTGTATAAGATGAGTGAGATTTGCTATAGCGTGACAATAAAATTGTGGGGTCTGGAAAATGGAGGGCAAACTCATAACTCCTAAACATACAATTTGATTTCACTGTGAACATAAAATAAATATAAAAGAAATTTGAATGTAAGAAAAATAAAATAATAATAAAATAAATAGTATAATAAATATATGCGTATAAATTGGAATGGAAAAAGTACGACAAACAAAAGAAAACTCAAATGTAAAACATAAACGGTTTTAAAACAAAACTAAGTCATTTTAACTTTACACCATTTAATTATCCTGATAATACCATTTAGGTATTAGTAAAATAACAATAAGAACATCTGCTGTTTAATATAAAAGTAAATTTATAGCTGTACAGATAAATTTAAACTTCTTCAGAATCCTATTTTAAAGTTTATTATTCTCTTTGTGGTTCGATAAATTCCTGCAGAATTAATAAACGCTGCAGCATAGAGGCGACATCTCTTTCTAAATGTGTGCAGCGAAACCGGACGCAAAAATATCCGTCCCAATTTAAAATGTAATTACCGACAATTTAATCCCTATTAAACGTGAAATACGTCCGTATTACGTTTAGTGAACGACATGTGAAACGAATTGCAGTTCTTCGAGCAGCGCAAACATGGAACTCAAGCAGATCGATGATTTCATGAACAGTTGGTGGCCTGTTATTATTTCCTTCATAATTACTGCAATCGCTACAATAAGGTAATATCAGAAAATATTTCAATATATTAGCGAAATAATTGAAGTGTAAATTACTTTTAATGAATAATATTCTAATCGTATTCAGCTTAATTAAACGGTAATGTATGTTATATTCAATTTCCGAAGATTATTATATAGTAAAAATCAAATAGACATTTTAATTAATTTAATATAAATTCGTAAAAAAATGAGTGTTATCTTTCTATCATATATTATAATCTTGAAGTCAATTAATATTTAAATGTATAAGTAAAATTCAGACATATGGTAATAACATTTTTTGAACAAAAAAAAATGGTCATGTTATTATTTATGTATTAAAAAGAAGTAATTAATTGATTATTTCTAGGCTCTACGTTGGTGGTACAAAATGTTCAAGTAATAATAGGATGGACAATAAAGTTATTTTAATTACTGGTGCTTCAAGTGGTATTGGACTAGCTACTGCCAAAGAATTGGCATTAAGAGGTAATAATTATTTACATCTAATTAACTTTCGCGATTAACAGATATATTTATATTCATATTTTATATAAATATCTCTTTCTTTCTACTCAAAAAATAATAAATTTATTTATGATTTTAATTATTAAAAATCATAGGATAGTCAAGATTTGAATATAATATAGAATTTTATATACATAACCTTCAACTTTATTTTAAATATAATCTCCATACAACAATAAAATTGAATATTAATTTATAATTCTAGTTATGTGAAATACAAATTGTTTTACCTTATTAAATCATTAGGTATACGTATTATATTTTGTCAATTCACACACCTTTATAAATATTGTTAGGCTTAAGGATGATCGTTAGATACAGCATTATTTTCTGATAGACACCATGTGTTTTAAAAGTTGAGCCTTTAACATTAAAAATAACAACGAAAAGAATTTAAAATCACATATATAAGAAACCTGGTGGATACTCAAGGACTTTATTATTATAATATTTATAATAAATTCATGAGCTGCTATAAGATCTCGTTATTATTAGTCATTAAATTATCTGTACCAATCAATTAAAATATAATAAATTTAAAAAAATTAAATGTGGTCAACATATTACTCATTGAATTATTTTTCATAATTAACAATTATATAAACATCACGTTATTCTAATAGTCCTTTAAGTTTTACATTTTTTGTTTTTAGCACATTATTTAGTTCAACATTATTTCTAAGTTTTGCTCTATAGTTTTTCGGAAATTTAAGACAAACTTAAATTTACATTGCTATTTAATATTTGGGTATTATATAATACATACCAAGAATGTTGCTCAAAAGAAACATTTAGGCAATATTCCGGCTCTCATATTTTTATTTTTATTATTGGAGAGGAGTTCGTTCGGTAAGTTTAGGAAACCTAAATCTGGGGTGCTCGGTTTACCGATGTTGGAGGTATTCGAGCTAGCTCATTAGCTTCTCCTTCTCGGAGCTGGTCCGTGATGAGTACACAACTCAAAGTCGGGCTTAAGCAACCTTGCAAACTTCCTGACGGATGTGCTGCTTGCGGTTTGAAAGGGTAGTTCAACTGACATCTGCTTCTAATCTCCCCTTTAGGATCCTAAGGATGACTCGGTCAAGGGTCCTCGATTCTTTCTTGGACGTCCTCTCTTTCGGATGAGGTTTATGGAACATCCTACGGTGTCATTTTCTATTCATCTACGATGTGCCGATGTAGGATGGGTAGTTAGCTGTTACTTTTCCTAAAGTGCTTTTTCTCATAATTTTCTAGAACCTTCTGAAATGCGCTTAATAGCGCTTGAATGTGGTTTCAGAAATGTTACTATCAATCCTCATAATTTCCCTGAGATCATATGCAATATCACAGGGCATTCTCTTTCAAAGGTAAAGCAGTAAGGAGAAACTCCAGTGGAGCTGCATGTCGCTTTGTTCATTGCGAACCTTATCGCAGGAAGTTTGGAAAGCCATTCATTTGGATGACTTGGATGCTTTTAAATCCCTGTTTTTATTGACAGGGTTTGTGGCTGGGTAATAAACAGGTGTGAACTTGTCGTCTATGTGGAACCAATATGTTACTTAATGCGCTAATGAATTGTGTTCTTTTACAAATAATTCTTCGGTGTAGTCAAATCTCAGGAAAACCACAATGATTAGAATAGCTCTTTGCTATGGCTTCTTGATGCTGTATCTTCCACGGCGTGAGTTCATATTTCTATTTTGGGGCCTTCAGAGAGTAGGTCAAAATATCGACTGCGATGACCTCGAATTTTCTGTTCATAACCAGGGTTTGTAGGAGATCATTGTGAAACATTTGTAGTATTTCTATCCTTTAATTCTTAGAGATAATTGAATGAGGTACTTCTGTATCGTCATCAAGAGAATAACTATAGAGAAGTTTTTGGTTGAGGATGTATCCTCTACTTATCTATTATGAGATATCCACAAGACTTATTCGCTCAAATGTCTTGATGATCCTTTTGAGATCTTCGTTTATCAGTTGTTCATTCCTGATACGCGTAAGGTCTTTCACTGAGAGGTCTACGGAAATTAAATTGAAATCAGTATCCTCTTGTTGTGGTCTAGACAGAAAATCAACTATCAGTTTGGCTTTTCCGGGTTTATATTCAAAGGTGGGATTGAATGGTTCTAGTTGAATTGGCCATTTTGCGAAACGTCCACTAGATGACTTCAGCCATTTCAACAATAACAGAGAGGCTATCCACGATGTAGCCTCATCGCGAATAGCCGGCCTCGATTCAGCATTTCACGTGTTAAAAGCTTCCTGCTACATCAGCCTATATACTACATCATTCCAAATGGCGTCCTTATATTTAGGTCTATAAATATGAAATCGGAATTTTTGTGTAGAAAATACACGTTTATTGTATGAAAATGATAAAAAATATTTTATTCGAAGTATTGCCCATCGCTAGCTATACATTTTCCCTACCTGTCTGACAACTTGTGGATGCCACGCCAAAAATACTGTTGCTCTTTTGAGGTAAACCAGCCATCGAGTCATTTTCGTACATTTTCATAAGAAGTAAAGCGCTGCTCGGCAAGTGCGTGTCCCATCGATGCAAATAAGTAGTAATTGGACAGAGCCAAGTCTGATGAGTAAGCCGCATGCGAAAGTATTTCCCAACTAAACGCCTCAATCGTTTCCTTGACCAGTTTTGCTGTGTATGATGGTGCACTATCATAAAGTAAAAAAAAAATCTGTTGTCTTTTTTAATATTCTGGTCGTTTTTCACAAAAAGCTTTATTCAAAATGATCATTTGTTGTCGGTAGCGTTCAGTATTAATGGATTGGCCAGGTTTTAGCAGCTCATAATAGATCACACCCTTCCGATCCCACCAAACACAGAGCATTCTTCCGTAAATAGCGATTTGGTCTTGCAGTCGATATTGATGGTTCGCCTGGAGATCATGGGTAAATCTTTTACGCTTAGGATTCTCAGAATATATCCACTTTTCATCACCAGTCACAATTCGATGGAGACATGACTTTCTTTTGTACCTGGCGAGCAGCTTTTCGCAAGTGGGTTTTCGGTTTTCCTGCTGTCTTTCATTCAGTTCATGTGGAACTCATTTTTCCATCTTTTGGATCTTGCCCATGGCTTTCAAATGTATGTAGACGGCTTCTTGTGTCACATTTAATTGATCCGCGAGTTGTTGTTGCGTTTGAGCGTCATCCTCATTTAACAATGCTAGCAATTCGCTGTCTTCAAACCTTTTCGCTGGTCTTTAACGTTCTTCGTTTCTCACGTCAAAATCGCCACTTTTGAATTTTTTAAACCACTCAAAGCACTGTGACTTACCATGAACATGCTTACCGTAAGCTTCGATAAGAATTCGTTGCGATTCTGCAGTAGTTTTCTTCAATTGGTAACAGAAAATCAATGCTGTCCGCAAATCGTAGTTTTCAGGCATAAAATTAGACATGTTCAAAGCTGTTACAAACTATGCTGTTATATGAAACTTGTATTGTTGGGACTTGAAAATCTTTGTCAGAGATGTCAACTAGGAAATGGCGCCAATGACGCGGTTTGACGGTAACTACATAGACAGCTAGGGACATTTATGGACAAATTCCGGTTTCATATTTATAGACCTGTTAATTCCGTTAATCGTTTTGTGGTTTTGGTTGGTTTGGGAAACATCCTTAGTGGTTTAAATAGTGTACTTTTAAAGTATCTACAATATATAAAGTTTAGGGGTCTGATCAATGGTGGCCATCTGGGGTGCTCGAGTTGTCCGATGCCGGTGGTAATTGGGGTAGCTCACTAGCTTCTCCTGGAATTGATTCGTTACTTGGACAGGCCTGGTCATGTTTGGTCAGCAATGATGTCTTCATTGTACAAGTCAGTTGGGCTTAAGCAACCTTGCAAACTTCCTGACCACATAAGGATGCGGGAATAGTATTGGGGGAGAGGCTCCGTAACTGAGCTTGCCCCGGTTTATAAGTTATTCGTTGAAATCCTCATCCCTACCGGTGGGTGTTGCTGGATTGACATTGACGCCTCTGGTCTAAATTTGTTATTGTTAAAGGTTCACTGTGTCATACTATACTTACTCAAACTGTTTTTTCAACTTTTTTACACTTGCAGGTGTGTTGTCCAACAAGAATGTAGGGATCTTCCACCGTAATTCATTGATTGCCCTGGAGATCTTTAGCCGTTGTGCTTTGTGAATGGGACAATCCGTCTAGTAATTTAAATATCGCTCACGCAGAGCACGGATGGCGAAGACTGAAGCAGCTAACAAATATCCTGGGCTTTTATCCACTAGATTCGCTCGTATTTAATTTATTAGAATATCATCATTACGTGACGATACATCTTAGCGATGTCAGCTGTAACAACATATTTCCAAAACCGCATTCATACCTTCATGGGTCTCAACTTTAAATATTCCTCCTCGAACGCACACAAAGGCTGTATCAGGCGATTTGGTAAGCGGGTGTTTACATCATTCGACAGCAAGTGCTTCGTTTATGTTACTCGTTGGTTCCGAAAATTTGATACAATGGTATTATGTTGTTGCTTTACTTCCGGTTCACTGGAATGAATGCTGCCCATAAATTATCTACCCAAATGGGTGTTGTATAGGGATAATGAATCATTCGGTGATGAGATCGGCTTATGTAGCAGCGTCCAATAGAGCCCATACTTTATGTTCGTTTCCATAGATGTCTATAATAATCAATTTACACGTTGGTAACAGCAAATGAGCCAATGTATTAGCAGGCGGGGATGCTGCGACGGATTTGGACGAATTTGAATTTTGTTTTAGATGTAACATTCTCGACAGGAACTGGATGAGCTCTTTTGAGGTGAATTACTTTTGTTGAAACAAATAAAACAACCAGTGGTTACTTTTAGTAGTATTAGTACAATAATTTTTATGAAATTATCACATTTATAAATCGTGTAATTTCTGTTACAAAATTGCATTTTCGTTGGACGGTATTTATATGTAAAATTGCTTTGTGGGACATGTATGAGTTATGCGTACTAAACTCATTTTCTTAAACAGCATCCATTTGTTTGCAATTTGTCGAAAAAAAAGCCTATAGCTCATCTATAGTCGGTATATGATCACATCTACGTCCTTCTCACTCCTTATGATTTGTTGATTGCCAATATATCCATCAATCGCCTTAGTGATACATGGTCGTCTTTCTTTATAGGTGAAAGATTTAATAACGCCCGCATGTGTTTCTTGAATAAGAATCGCACGTTTTAATAGCGATTCTTCAGACGATTCCAGACGATGTCGTAACCAACACCTGACCCTTGTATACAACTTAAAATAAATTCAACTTCTAATTTTAGAGCCCTTTACAAATAGTGCAATTTCTGAACGTTTTTTTAATGTTGTGTTAATATAAATTAATGACAAAACACGTCAAATCGTAATAGTTTTTGCAATAGTTAAAATTTATTTTTTTCGGTGGTTTGCAAAAACATGTATTTAAAAAAAGTACAAATTCGTGTTAATACCAATTTTAAGACTACCTGCTCTCTAGAAATGAGATATCCGTATTTAACAATGCATTAACCAATAAAATGGCTATTAAATCTATAAACTCCAACGGAAAGATACGCACTACAAATAATGCCATACCAATATATAAGATATATCTGAATGTAATGTCACTCTCTGACTTAACTCAATCAAGTGCTACATAGATGGGAGATCAAGATCTTGAGAAGATTATTATCACCCAAATCACCCTAGATTGGAGAAATAAATGCTATCTTATTGAGAAAGTACTTCACCGATATGATTTAAATATCTAAGGAGAAAACTGAACTAAATTAAATGATGCCCTCGTTCTAAAAATGAAGCCAGCGACCCCTGTTTACCGGTGCCATCGAATCTAATACCCCACTTGTAGACTGGTACGCCTCTATTCTGCAAAGGAACAGGTTTTCGAATAGTGACATTATTCTAAATGTTAGTAGCCACAGGTAATTGTAAATGGTTAGTAATACATTTACTCACAACGTCATCCTGTAACGATAAATTGTTAACCAATGTTTCCTTGCGGTACTCTGCTACCTGTGGATCATCTAAATCCTCCGGAAATCTGCAATCTCTTCCAAAAATGTGATTTAAACGGGTCTGTATAGACCGATAAATTCTGATCTCCATGAAAGGATGCTACCAACTCGCCAATGGTTTCTAAACTAGATTCTACATTCAGACGATCAGTCACAAAAACATTTGTGCAAACATTTACGACGTTTCATTTACATTAATTACAAACACCGACAGACTCAGCCAATAATTCAAAACCAAATCCTTAGATTTGTTTAGACCACTTCTGGAATGTATTAAGATGAACATAATTTTTCCATTAAAACGAGAAACAACCGAAGAATATACCTTGTTTACGATAATTTCTACGCTGCGGCATTTTTCGGTGATATGTATCGGACAATATGATTCTCAGCTATCATCCGCAGGCCAAGTCTAAGAGAAAGAAGCTCTGAAATCAGTAGAGTATATGAAGGTTGTCAGAGAAAGTAACTACTTTAATTTTATCTTCGTAAGTGAAATTCTGAACTCAATAGATCACTCATTACTTGCGAGATATTAAAATCAACGCACTGAGTTAACAATTAAAGCTTGAAAAGAAAAAGGAGTATGCGAAAAAGAATCGACGTCCTAACCCTATCTACAAATCAACTTCTACGAGCTCATAGAGTGAGTAATGCAAAGCAGAATTTATCAGTAAACTTAGAAAGATGGCTTCTTACCGAGACAATATTGACATGCTTGTTATGAAGTAATATCAACAAATCCACCACATAAGTTCATTGACTATTGGAATGAATGGTATTCCATCATACTACATAAATCACGATGAGTCGGAGGAATTATTATATACAGCAAGAAGAAGATACATTTTCGCCGCCAGATGGGAAGTCTATAATATCCTAATTGGCTTCAACAATCCGAAGTCATTCCCGTTTCCGGTAATTATAAAATCAACCTCTGCAGAAGAATAATTGTAACAAGAATGCTGGATTATCTTGATGAATAAATCTTTTACAAAATTCTCCCTTACGTAAAAAGAAAACAAATGTTTACAAAAACTATATCAACAGGTAAAACGACATAAAATATTCCCATCCTGTCCAACAAAAACAATTCAATTACTCTTGACACCCTGAGAAGTGAAACATTGAAATTAAGTCATATGTTCTATTACTAGTCGATAGCAATTTTCGTCCGAAGAGAACAGTGATTTCCACGGTAGTCCGAGCTGAGTCAAGACGATAAAACCCGGCGCATCCACCAATGCCTGATTCACAAACGAGAAGCAGTCTATAAATGTTACGGAGCTGCTCTCTCTTTTATCAAAAGACTAATTTTTACGGCCTTCCTTTACTGACTATTTTTTTTTTATAAATATACAATTAGGTAATTAAATTTGCATTATATACGTTATACAAATAAAATTAATTGTATAAATTTAATAATCAGATAGTAAAAGATTTAATAGGGTGAATATTGCAGTATCTATATACACAACTGGTTCCTCCAATATAACGTTGTAAAGATAATACAAACCAAACATTACCCAATACAAGCATCAGAATGCTATTAGGGAAAATAAATTATATAGCACATTATGTATTTATATCTATACGTGTTTTATCTGTTGTATCTACTAATATATGTGCAAGATATATGACTTCCTTGTAAAAATTGGAGCTTTTGTTATCTATTTCACCAATAAAACAGTTTATATTTCTTAATCAAGTAGAAGTATCGAGATAAAATATCTAAATAATTCTTTATTGAATGTTCTTTTTTACTTTATAAATTGTTTTATAGTTTCTATAAAATTTAAAAATTTAATAAATTCATTAACATTTTTTATCCAATTTCTGAATCATATAAAAAAATATTTCATTCCTTGCAGTTATATATTGTTCAAATTTAAGGTGGCAAAATAATCTTAACCTGCAGAAATAAATCGAAAGGAGAAGAAGCTGTAAAAATGATCAAATCAACAAATCCAGCAGCGTTAATTGATTTACGAAGCTTGGACATATCCTCAATGAAACAAATATACAACTTCACCTCGGAAATTAAAAGAGACTATGAGAAAATCGACGTCCTTATCAATAATGCTGGAATTATATTTCACCAATATACAAAGACCTCAGAGAATTTAGAACTCACGTTTGCAACAAATTATTTAGGTAAGTTTCTTATTCCCTTAGTATACACTTACCGTGATCAGAATTTAAGACCACCTGATGTAAGATACCTCACGAAGTAAGTACTTACTCTCTTTCGAGTGTTTAACATTAAACCCCCATAGTGATATTTAAATTGGATATTTATATTATATTATTTAGGACCATTTCTTCTATCACACCTACTGGTGCCGTTGTTGAATAAATCTGATAATGGCAGGATTATAAATGTAACATCGCTTGCACATTTCTATGCGAAAATGGACGTAGATAACCTTAATTTTAGCAAGGAGTTCATTTACAGAGAAGTGTTTGGACAAACCAAATTGGCATTGGTTTTATTCACGAAATATTTTGGAGGTTTACTTAAATGTGAGTAATTTATTATTACATATATTAACATGAGCTACTGAATCATGAATGTTTAATTAATAACGATATAAATGATAGCATTGGTATTCTGGGATACCTAGCAAAGCTACAATTTTAAAATCTCCTTTTTATAATATTAAATCTTTAAAAGTAGTAATAAACCCCAACACCGCTAAAGTGGTAGAAGGGGTCTACGATTATATATATATATAAGTAGTAATAATAATAAGATTATTTTTGAAACTTCTTACAAAAGTATTTCAGCCTATTATGCTTGAATTTTTAATATCTTTGTATTTTTAATATCAATAGTAAATATGAATATTAAATTGTATTACTATTTCCATTATTGTATTATAATTATATTCAATTTGCTAATAATTTTAAGTGCACCAACATCATGTACATATTTTTAAATAATTTTATTTTTAGCTACAAATATTACAGTCAATTGTGTAAATCCAGGAATTGTAAGAGATACAAACCATTTACAAAACTCACCACTAGGAAGCTCTTGGATGACAAGAGTTTCAGTTTATCCTTGGACCTGGCTTTTCCTCAAAAATCCTAAGCAAGGCTGCCAGAGCATATTGTATGCAGCAATTGATTCGTCTTTAGATAAAGTGACTGGAACTTATATAAGGTAAATCTATTTATAAGATAAACTAAATGCAAACATTTTTATAATGTTGATTTTTATTTTTAGTGATTGTGAAATAAAAGAACCATCAGAATTATCCAAAGATGAAATCTTATTGGAAAAACTCTACATGAAATCCTGCTTACAATGCAACCTAAAACCAGAAACAGTGCTCAGTGATCTCAAATAAAACTAAAATTAAATTAAAAATGTATTTACATAATATAAATCAGTTTTACATTGCTGAATCATTGAGCCTCGTCCATTTTTCAGAGACCAACCACAGCCACTTTGCAGTTGATTCATCTTCAGCTAAAGAGGACACCTTTGCAATTGAAGAATCACTAAAATAAATTTTTATAATGTTGGTATCATTTGTTTTTCTTTAATTAATACCTGAAATATTCTCCTGTTATCTTTTCCAATTCGGGATCAAGTGCGGCATAAATAGTAGTTTGGGCACCTTGACGAGGGCTTTTTATAAATGGCCAGACAAAAGGTTTCAAGAAAATGGTTGAGAGCCAACTGTTGAAAAAACTCATATGGCGAATTATTTCCGTGTCTACTAAGCCCGGATGTAAGGCATTTACTGTTACACCAGTTCCTGAAATATAAAAACAAATGAAACATGTGTGACACCATTTTTTACACAGGTTAAAATAGAAATAGTAAAATTACCTTTCAGTCTACTTGCTAATTCTTTTGTAAATAACACATTTGCCAATTTGCTTTGGGCGTAAGCATCACCAGCATCATAATTTTGTTCACTGTTTAAGTCTGATTTATTTATTTTACCTCTTAAATGTGCTATGCTGGAGACATTGATTATTCGACTTGGAGCTGCAGCCTGTTAAATTAACAAAATTATTATATAACACTTATAAAGTTTAACATGAAAACCTATGTATTTTGGTCTATACTAGTAACATCATTATATATATTTTTCTTTGTATTTTATCAAATAAGTTTACTTCAATATATAATTAATACTTTGTATACGAAAAATATATGATAACACTCAGAAAACCAACCAAAATGAATAATAAGAAAAGAGAGAAAATAAAATAGTAACAAACTACTACTAAGTATCATAGCAGATGAGTAGTTGGATAGATGATGAAGTTACTTTATCTCAAGTCATGTCATGTCTGCACTAAAATTATATGTGTAAAATACTGGTTACGATTCTTTGGTGACATGACAAATATTCATTTTAAACATTAATATTAAAAACAACTTGCTAGCCTAATCAACATAATCCACTAAGTATACAAAACTATTCAATGTACCTTTAATTTATCCAAAAGCAAGTTGGTCAATAGAAAGTGTCCCATATGATTAACACCTAACTGCATCTCAAAACCATCACTTGTTTTAGAATTTGGTGTCCTCATCACTCCAGCATTATTAATTAAAATGTCCAATTTCTGTTCAGAATTATTAAATATCTTCACAAACTCCCTGATTGATTTTATTGAGCCTAAATCACAAGGCCGGCAGTATACATATTTATTTGACGTGTCAAGTACAATTTCTTCTCTTGCCTAAAAGTGGACTTAATTTTCATATTTTAAATTTAATAACCTATCATATTCGAATATACTTCTTCACATTTTTTCATATCACGACATGCCATGTAAACTTTGGCACCTCGCCTGGCTAGTTCCCATGCAGTTTCTTTTCCTATTCCTGTGTTGGCACCTGTTACAATTACGACCTTTCCTTCAGCTTCTACATCTTTGCGATAACGTGGACCTCCCATTTTTTCTCTAAATGGCAATAATAATTAATACAAATAGTATTAAACATTAAGGTAATTTAATTCCACAAGTAATATTATTAGTGATTTTAAAATATGAAACTTCATAAATCTAAAAACAATGAGTCTTATTAAGGCTAAAAACCAAATTATATTAAATAAATTATTACTTTATCTCAAATATTCATCAAATTGCATTATAACTAATAGTACTATAAACTAGTACCGAAATCTTCTTTTAATTACATGAACAAAAGTTTCAGTCGTTCAACGTGTTAAACAATTTATTTTACATTATCCAAACACAAATCAAACAAATTCCATTAGATAATTATTAATTAATGTATCATTTTATCTTCTAAAGATGAAATAATGTAAATTTAGATGAATATATAAAACAACTACTTTAAAAGCCAGAAAAGTTCAGGCGTAAATTGTAAACACTTGTTTAAATCTTTTTTAAAAATATAAATGCTTTTAGCACAACTTGTATACTATTTTTTAATGAAAATGTATGTAGAAAATTCTTCGTTTATTCTTTTAAAAATAGAAAGCAGTACTGTATGTGATAAATCAAAAAAATACTTACTTAACGATGCAAGCGGCTCCAAAAATTGCAGCGGCCGCTGAACAATAATACATTGATTTTGGAAATTTGTTAAATTTAAACCAATCCATGGCAAATCTTGATTTGTTGTTTACTTAATAAGATAACCTAAAATATTGGAGTTTTATAGGTTATGATTCAATCATAGAAAATATATTACTGGATTCAATAAATAATCTTAACCATGGAGGAATAATTGCCGGTGGATTTCTGTGGTTGGCATTATTAAATGTTATGCCCTAAATTGTAACAATGTTATATAATGATTAATTAATTTAATTTAAATATTATTTTAATAAAGTTTAATTCGATATTTATAACCACTTTGAATGTTGTTTTGTGTATAAATTTTATGTTAAATATAATTATACATGTGTATTTTCTAAATAAACAATAAATAATTAAAATTTCGTTTTTTTTAATCAATTCCTTAGAAATTAACATAAACCATTCACCATAATGAACATTTGAAAATTATTACACATTTCGTTACTATTAAAATTATGTGCAGTGAAAGATTAATTTGGCGAAATAAAAATTAGGTCTAATAACATCAAAACATAACCCTAGTTTTAATTCTGTTAAAATCAGTTAAGGAATGCAATTCAAAAATTGAAAATGATCCATGAGATATTATTTTCGGTGTGGCACAGCCCTAGCGACATATTTTGTGGAAATAATGAAGACGTAAGTATATTCCAATGAACACTATAAATACAGTGGCATAAACTTATTTATATTCTGTTATGGCTAATTTAATGATTTAATAAGAAAATATCACATATTTGTATTTTAAGCAATTGGATGAGGACACAATGCAATGGCAAAAATAACAATTCATTTTGTTAAAAATAGTTCTTAATTCAATATGGTGTTAACATTAAATTTTATGTATTGAAAAAGTATGAATATTTAATTAAAATTAATAACCAGAATTTTTAATATGTCAGGTTCAGTCAGATATATTTAAGATTATATATTAAAAATTTATTTAAAAAATCTAGAAAAATTGTAATAATTCTGCACAGAGATAACACATGTTTTTAAATGTGCAATTCTTATTTAGGAATGGATAACCGTAGAATGGAGAGAATTTTTGCATCCAGGAGATTGTGAACTATTAAAAAGGATCATGAAATTAGCCAATACTTACCATAAAATTGTAGAATTCCAAGAACTTATAGCTAATCGGCAGACAATTCAAGATAAATCAATTGTTCAAGCAAGTAAGAAATTTTGTTAATTATTTATTGAATTGGTAATTATATTTTAATTTACATTTTTAAAGGATTCATAGCTATTTTATTAGATTATATTAATGAAGATGCTGTGTTGTTTTATAATTGATGTGACTAATTTTTAGATGAGGATGGAGATACTAATCCAGAAGAAATTAAATACGGCCTTTATTTAAAAGCATTTTGCAACGGCCTAGATGAAGCTTTAGAAGATTACACAAATGAAATAATAAAATTGGAAGAAACAGTTTTAATGAACCCACAAATCAGCTTAGCATATGTAGTTTCTTCCATCGAAAAATACTCAAGCCTTTTCGAAGCTCTCAAAGCTATGATCCGTACTGTCAAAATTGAACATATTTCTGGTTGTTTATTAATTGGGAGATTACATATGTATACGCGATGTGGTATAACACAAATTGCAGATGCTGCAAATAAGTAATAATTTACACATTGTAACACTTTTCAATGTTAAAAATTAAATTTTCAGGATAGTAAGGTCGATAAATACAATGTTTTACAGACACCTAGCCAATTGGATTGTTTATGGGGATTTAGTGGATGTGTATAATGAGTTTTTCATTGAAGATTGTAAATGTGATGATGATAATTTCCTATTTCCTGAACAAATTGAAGCTGGTCAAGGAGAACTTGACACATCATCTAGTATTGTGGTAAGTGTATTCAATTTCTTAAGATGATCATTATGGCATAATCATGATTTTAGCATATTGTACTAATACTTATAGGAAAACACTAAAATTATATTTCTTCTTGTAGAAAAAATCCCGTGTACGCAAACCTTGGAGAATTCAGAAATTTATAATTAAGACAGCAATGTTACCGTCCACACTGCCTTTGGAAACAGCGGAAACAATACTTTTCATTGGCCGCACGGTTTGGATTTTACAAAATGACCCAAATCGAAATTATGATGTACTCCAAGAAAAATTTAAAAGAGATATTTGGGAAGGAGGAAGTGAAGAATGCCATAGAAAAATACTCAATATAGAGCAACACTCATTTGACTTGCAACTATTCCAAAGGACAATTAATGAATGCCGGTTAAGGTTAACAAAAGTACATATTTTTTTACATTATTTAAGTTACCTTTGAACAAAGAAAATATCCTTGAATATACTTCTTCAGGTCATTTATTAAATATATATTTCATAGTAGTGTTAATTGTACATTCCAAGAGAATTTAAAATAATTTTATTGCCTTATGTGTGCTGTGTGAAAATGTAAAAAGAAATAGATGGGATATTTTAAAATGCATTTATTGGAATCCATTAAAATGTATGATAATTATACAGCTTAATGGTTTTAGTATTGTACTCATTATATTATGTTAATTCATCTAAAATAACTAAATGAAGGATAAACAATAAATAATTGTTTAAAAATATTAAGGTTTCCTTAGCATTCTAAATTTTGGTAATATTTAAAATACATCTTTTGTATAATTTTCTTTTTTAAATATGAATATTGAAAATATTTAAATTTATCTCCTTTCCAATTTAAGGAATAATTTGAATGTTTAAATATTGTAATAAAATTATGCAATAGTAAATTGACTGTATTATAGTCATAAAACTCATGTAAATGTACTATTTTTCCTTTTATTTGAGTTATTCAGTAATGTATTCCAATGGCGACTAATTTTATATTTATTTACACATGCATTATTATAGCACAATATTTTATTTTACAGTATTTATGGAAGGTTATGGTTGAAGAAGCTCAGTTGCTGGAGTATCTTCAGCTTATTAGAGATTACTATGCGTTGGGAAGAGGTGAATTATTTCAACAGTTTATTGTTGTCGCTGATGAGCAGTTGAAACAGACGACAAATGTGTATATGGTGAAAAATCTAAATGTGATTTTTAATGAAACTGCTAGGAAAATGTATACAGAGAATGATCGTAGTTACCAGAAGTTCGAGCTGGCCTTGCCAAAAAATTTGGATGATCATAATCGTAAGTGTGATATATACTAAGAAATTGACAAGTATTACAAATATGTATATACAAGGGAAGTTTTTTACGTTATCTATTTAGCTAAGAGAAAAATGTATATTTTAAATTTTTTCAAATTAGATTAGATTCCCTTTCTAACTAAAAATAATATTCTAGAAAGAATATAATTGAGTACATCTGCAAAATATATTTTAAAATGTTATTTAATAAAAAATAACAGTGTTCTAATAAACTATTGGACTTACATGAAAAAGTGAATAAATTATTAGGAATGTTTTTTTTTTTCAAGAAAAATATAGGGAAAGTACTATGATGGCCAAATCACCATTTTTTAAATTATTGTAAGGTGCACCCAATAAAAAAAAAACTTGTAAGGTGCGCAAATAAAAATGTGTTTTAGTTTTTATGTTGTACCACAACATAAACATATTGTTTTTTATACTTCTTGACAATGTTGGCCATAATAACTAAAATGATGTGTTACGTAATGATAATCAACAATAATAAATTTGAGCCAGATTGAATAAAGCATTAAATTGTTATAAATAAAATTAATAATATTTTTTTGGACTTTGAAGAATCTGGCTTAACATTAAACTTTTGAATCGATGGTCCAGTTATTTCCCCACATTAACAGCACACGACGCCCTGTATATTTGAGAGTAATGGGAATTTGAATGCAAAAATAATTAAAACTTATAGATATTGTGCTTCGAGAAATATAAGCCACTGTAAATATATCTTGAGCCTTTGTTTAATAAAAATATATATTTTGATGTAAAACAAATCATAGTAAGGTAGATAACAAAAAACATTCCTTAAAATTATAAAAATAATTACATATCATAAACTTATATTTTAATAATTGTGATTATTGTGGTATTTAATTTCAGCTGATAGCCCTCTATTAAATTTGGAATTATATTTAGATATTAACTGGCCTTTGCATATTATCTTTCATCCGAAAGTAATATCTCTTTATAACAAATTGTTTGGATTTCTTTTGAGGGTTAAAAAGACACATATAGGACTTCACATGATTTGGTTGAATCATATGGTTGGAAAAAAGAAAATGTGAGTACTTTCTGGTTCCATTAACAAATTGTTTAAATTATAAACTAAGTCAATTAAATCTTGAACTTGAAATACATTTCAATAATCTAAATAACCAAACTCTCAAGAACTTTATTATATATTCTCTTATTCTTATATTTCTAAACAATTTATTTTTGAATCGATAGATATGTCTATAATTTACTTAAAAACTATGACCGTTTCAAATTTAAATTAAAATTTAATAAAAACTTAATTCTCTGTTTTATTTAGACATCTAATACTATTTACTTGCAGGGATAGAGGTGTATGGACACTAAGACATAATTTAATGTTTTTGGTAAACAATATCCAATTTTACTTACAAGTTGATGTAATTGAAGCACAATTCTCTTTACTAAAGGAAGCCGTTAAAAATGCAAATGAGTTTAACGACATTATACGCTTGCATTCTACATTTCTCAGCAATTTGCTAAGTAAGACATTTGTTATGGTTGCTGATGAGGTATTGAACTTATCAAATGTAATCGATTCAATTATTAATAGTTTTTTTACAGCAACCTGATGAAGAAACACGCCATAGTTTGTACCAGCTTCCAAATATAAAATTTGAGGGTAAAAATATGGTAAGTTTTATCAAAATATTGAATCTAAATGGCATGTAGATAATTCAAATCATTTTTAATTAACCATTAAAAAATATTGTGTGTAGAAAAATATTTTGTTTGATTTACAAAAAAATTTCCTAGATTTGTTAAAATATCTTATTAATTTTTGTTTAAATTCATATTTTTATATCATTCCAATGGGCATTTTTAATGAGGAATTTACTTAACATTTAATTAAGCAATATAGGTTTGTATAAATTAATTAATGCAAATATTTTAAATATATAAAAAGAAAAGTAATATTTTCTTGAATTTAAATTATATTTTCTTTCTTTATACGAAGTATCTTGAAATCAGTAGCATATTCGCCTATTTGACATTTCCTAGTAACTATGATTTGTTCAGTTGTCATCTCTAAAATTAAAGATGATTTAATCATTTTATATATTTTGAACTAAATTAATTAATTAAATTTTTTATCAGTAATTGATTATCCTATTTATGGTATATCTTAATATAATTCCAATAATGGCCTTTATGTAATTTGTTAAAAAAATAACATTCGATTTTTTATTAGTATTTTACATCTATTTATTGAATTAGTTGTTTTATTAACCTTTCTGTATTTTTTAGGTGTACAAAATAATATTGGTACTTCTAGAGCTCTGCGATGAGTTTTGTGTTTGGGCGAGTACATGGGAGTCGGAGTTAACGGAAGTTGAATTGAATGGTTTGGAAGAATTACAAAAGCGATCTGATTTAATAATTGAGACCTTATTGAGGGAGCTGTATTCTTTGCACAAGCAGGTTTCTGGCTCTCATTTGTTGCAGCTTTTGCACCGAATTGATTTTAACAGGTGGTATACTAAGAGTAAACCCGACTTAAATATAACAGTGTCATAGGTTGTAGCTATCAATCAAATTATTTATTTTTTATACTTGTTTATGCCACTAATTCAATATATGTTTGTTAAAAAGTGACCATTTTTTTAATTTCCCATTAATTAATGAAATTTTTACTATAAAAAGTATATTGAAACAGAGTAAGCTAAACTTGCTTATTCATAAATAAAATGTTAATAATAAATCTATAAATAACCTATCAGGTAATATATTAATGATGAAATGAACAGTTACCATGTGGTAGTAATAAATATTAGTATTACTTTTTCCTATTGTAAACCTTGTTCTAGACATATTTGTTATGTTGATCAATTTGGCATAAAAATGTATATTTACTCTTGATTAGTAAAAAGTATTTTTTATTTATTGCAATGGGTTATAAAAGGAGGGGAATATTTTTTTTTGACTTACACTTTTGCCATTCAGTCATGACTTAAAGGGGAATAAATTATTAAAATAAGTTCATAAAATATAATTTAGTTATAATTATTTATTGTCAATAAATTCAAACACTTGTGCTGAAAATTGATGTATATGTTTATTTTTTTGTATAAATAATTCCCTAAACCAATAATCATTTTTATAAATACAATAACATTCACTTCTTTTTCATCACTTTCATAAAGAATACCATATCTGAAAAAGAGATATATTACTATATTGTAGCCATACTAAAGTCTGTCCGTTGGTTCTTCCGTCGTACATCACAAACTATCGCTCCAAAAAACGACGAAAGATTTATAGTGCATTCTTTTTCTAACGCATTTGGTTTACCTTATCAGACTGAATGTTTTTGTGTTGTTTCTTGAAGCGATATTTTGTGACGTAGGACGGAAGACCCAACGGATGGACTATATATATTTTAAAATAAAAAGGGCAGATTTTTAAATAGGTAGGTATGACTAAATTCAATTAAAATGTGCAATGAGTTCTCCTTTTATTTATCATAATTTTCAATAATCTGCTAATTAGCTATTCATGTATAATTATCCAGTTATTAAAAGAAACTCAGTCTTACTTTTAGATCATTATTATGTTCAAACAAAATAATAATTTGACTATTTAAAAGAAATTAAATTAAACGTTTAATATAATGAATTACTTACTGATAAACACTGCCATTACAATAAGCAACATCACCCACATCCAGCATTTGCAAGCACGTTTGGAATGTTCAGAGAGCTTTTCCGATTCAGATTTCAGTCTGGTGAAATTTTGTTCAGTCATATTAGACGATCTTGAAACTACTTCAGTGTCTTTTTTTATTATCTTGTTGGCTAATTTTGATTGTTCCTTTAGAGAATGTGTCATCTCAAGCATGTCCTGAGCAATCTTGTCTTGAACGTTCTGGTGAAAATTGATTGCTTCTTCTAGATCATCCATTTTTTGTACATTCCTTTGCCGAACACCTAGAACAGACCTTTAATATCAAACAAAAGTAATTTTTAATAATCTATATAAAGTGGGATACATAAATGAAAATTATATATACCTACATTATCTTTACCAACAATTATAGTTTTGTTTTTAAATGTTAGTAATTTAATCATGGCAGAAGAACCACGTGGTCGATAGCGAAACACTACTACTACTAATTATCTGTTGAGAAACCTGATAATTTAATAAATTTGACATGATTTTATTATTTTTGCATAGTGTTGTGTTTTATATTTCTATAAATTATATACCTAATAAAGCCTCCCGTTGACTAGATGCAGTATCAACAATTTCATTGAGCAAAAATTGCTTATCATTCTCTTCCTCCAATCCGGCAGACACTTTAATATGATAAATACGTTTCTTATACTCATTAATAGTTTCTTCATGTGGCTTCCTAAAATTTCAACATAAAAATGATCATCATCATCATGCAGGTCCAAGACTAAAACTCACTCTTTCGCTTTCATAATTTCCCTCAACATGTCTTCCAATGATCCGACATACTTTGGAAATCTTTCATCAGTCTGTTTCTTAATCATTAACTCACATTTTGCTAGCAGCCTTCTGAGGTTCACCTCTTGCCTAGAGAGACCCATATTTGTATGCTAAAATGGCCACATAAAGAAATAACAGCACTTTTTTATAGAGATCACAGTGTAAACATCTGCTCTTAACCTTAAACCACATATGATGGTTTAAATAGATTTTAAATTGTAATTTAAATGTATAAGACTGAATATAAGTGGGAAATGGTGAGTTTAATAATTTTATAATTAATTATGTACTTTGTAGTAATTTAGTCAGAATTTGCCAAACATAACCTATAAACATGTTAACACAAATTTAATCAAAATTTAGAATGTATATGTTAAACATAATATGTTAGTTTATTACTGACATATTTTAATAAATATAGGTAGGTAAATAACCTAAGGATTGTTTTTTAAGAACAGAAAATGTTTGTTTGAGAATAATTTAAAAAATCAACAAACTGCCTTAAAGACATACAAATAAACGTATTTTTTAAGCTTATACTAACTAATTAATCTCTGTAAGTAAAAAAGTGGTAATAAATATTTTACATAGGTACAAGGTTTAAAGTGGAACGTAACATAACCTTTCAATTTTTCAATGTTTCTAAACTTTTAAAAAGACAAATTGTTACCTATGGGGTATAAACACTTAATACTTCAAGAATACATATAGAAACACGATATTTAACATAAATCAATTATACACGTTAACATTTTAGGTTATAAATTGGACAATCCAATAGGAAATATTCACGGCACCTCATAGAAAGCCCGCGAAAATGGATGAATTTGAATATAAATTCGGTAGGAAAGATCCGATTTTGTTGATAAATACGGTAAAAATACTTGTCGAAAAGATTCGAGGATATCATTTGGAAAATAATAAGATCGAATATGACAAATATTACAAGTATTTAAGAGAAAAGTGTTTGCAAAGTGATATTGCTATAAGTAGCACGGCTACAGATGGAATTCTTTCGTTATGTGAAGGACGAGATAATGAGGGCCCAGTTTTAAACATTGAGGTGCTTCTAAATGACGTAATTACTTCTTTACAATTACAGTAAGTAAGCAATTTTATTTTGTTGTGCAAATAATACATAATTAAATTTGAACAAATATGATGAATTTAGCTACATAATATAACATTATAGAAACAGCTCAACTGTAATCCATGTGATTTTCTCTGCAATGAATAAAATTGATTTTTCAAAATATGGAATCATGTTCAACCAACATCCATTAATAACTTTAATGAAGCGAGATCAACAATCATGGCCGATAATACTTACTAACATCAATCATCTATTAGATTCAAATACAAAGTAAGTAAATTTTCGTAAATAATTTATTAAAAATTTGAATTTCATTTTTGTACATATTATATAACTTTGTCATTTTATTTACATTATTATACTTTTCTTTAACTTTCGTTATGTTTATATAGTTAATTAATTTAATGTAATGTCGTTATATTCTAACATAAAAATTCTATAATATTTTATATATCAAAAATGATTACAGCACTGAACTTCAGTACAAACTACAACCTTTCATCCTTTGCTCATTATATGATTACGAGAGAAAAATAAATGAAGTATTTCAACATAAGTTATTGAAGATCTACACAGAATCAGCCAACGAAATATTTTTTCATAAAATTATGGTAATATTATCATTTACATTAATTATACTATTAAATAAACTAAATTTTAGTTATTCAACAAACAACACTTATTAAGAACTGCTCGTTACTGCCGAAATATATTGAAAAAAAGTACCTCAGTATTACCAACTGTAATAATAGTTCTATATAATTTGTTGAAGTATAATATAGAAGCATCTGAAGTTCTTCTTATCTTGAAGCAAACAACAGAGAATCTCAAAAATATTGATGTCAGCATCGAGTTATGTCTTCTTGTTGATTGTATACAAATTGCTCCATTGATGCACCTAAACAGCATTTTGGGAATATGTAAGCTTTTTTTTTTAAATTTACACCACCAAGATGATAGATATATATATTTATTTGTTTTATAATGTGAAAAACAAAATGAATTTTATTGTTACATACAATTTTGGTAGAACCTTATTTTCAAATGCATTCAATTGTTTCTGTAATAGATTTTTTATATTTAAAATTGAACCAAATTTTTGCCATTCAAGTAACTCACAATAAAGTTTCAAATATATATTTCTCATTTATAAATAAATTAATCAAGAAATAATTAAGTTGTAGAAATAGATATTATTACATATCAAAAATTAATTGGTGGTGAAATTATCTTTCTTATTGTTAGTTATTAATAAATAATACATTATTTTTTAGGTATAAATTTGTTAACCTGTACTTATAACAAACGAGCATTATACATGCTTAAAAGTTCTTTACTGAAATGCAAACTTAATATTTCCCCTTATAACAGCCAAACTGAAAAACTGATTGGATACATTAACACTATAATGATGAAAGATATTCCACATCATGGAGTTTCAGATTTGAGAAACTATAATTTAATATTAGACACAAAGACATTCATTACTTGTGAAATTTTAAAAGATTCTTTATCAGAAAACATTAATCAATTAGAAGCTTGTCCAATTTTACTCTTAAAAGAAGTATTTACTTATTTATTGTGCCTTTTATATGAAAGCGATGACGAAGTATTAATTGCAACAATTCTTACGACCTTAGTCAAATGTTCAGAAAATGATCCTATAAAAACCAGCCAGTTACTTTCAGTTGTGCTGTATAAACTAGCTAACAGTTACAATCCTAAAATTAATCTATCTCTAATCAAAACTTTCCCAAAACTGGCAACTTTAAAGGAAAACTTGCCCGTAATTTTGACGACCATCAAAACTTTTTCTATATACTCACCCAAAATGCAAACTCTAGCACTATATTTACTTTACGAAATATTTTGTCTGGATATCCGTTGCTTTAGTTACCTACAAGATTTATTGATCAAGGAGAATAAAGGAGATCGTGAGGAGATCATGAATTATGAAATTACTAAAGCGTATGTGCTCAAAGAATTGTGCAGGAAGAGGTATGTTCCATAGAAATATAGAAAGTATTTATAAAATAATGAGTAATATAATAAATTTGTTTAAAAACCATCATCTTAATTATTTTGATGTTTATTTTCACATAAATAAAAGAAATACTTTTGCTCTAATGTGTAAATTTGTATAATTAATATCGAAACACTGTATTGTGGAATTTTTATCAGTTTAATTAATTCTAGTGCCCATTTGGAAGTGTACGGTAGCGATTTTGCAGGTTATATTTCAAAGATTTTGAATAGTCACAGAGATGGTAATAATTGTCTCATGCAAGCTCTAGCTCTAGAAGGTTTAAAGTACCTTTGCAAGAATGATATTATCGACGTTGGTTCTGCTTGGGATAATTTAAGTGTGCCTTATGGAAATGATTCTCGAGGGGATGTTGTTAGAAGGTATTTAAGGTTTTATTAAATAATAAAATGAAATTTAATGAACGAGTAAATATGCATTGAGATTAGAACTGTTTAATATTAATTCTTGCTTGCAGTTTGTGTGAGATGTTAACAGAATTAGCTAACGAAACTTCATCTGATGTTAAACATGAGCAATTGGTTTTGAACGTTGTTGAAAAGTTATGGAGCTACACTATGAATAATGATTTGGTTATTGTGAAAGCAGCTTATAATGCTTTAGGACATTTTTCTTTGGAGCAGGTTTCGGCCAGCCTACCAGTTCAATATGCTGTGGGGACTTGCAATGCTTTTGGAAATGTTCCAGGTAAAATTCATATACATAATAATAGGATTAGGTCAAAAAATTCACTTGTTTGCTCTTAGGTGCAAGTTGGGTAAATCTTTTGTTAAAATGCAGAAAGGAGGAATTAGTCATTGCAAGTGATTTCATAAAAACCCTAATAGTCTCCGAAGTTAAACACTTCAAAAACAGTGTATACACGGTAATGGATAGTCGAGGAGAACCTGAAAAATTTGAACTCCTGGGGTATAGTGTGTTAGCAGCCATATTAGAATATGTTAAATCAAAAGTACGTAGAGAAGTTAACAAGGGATAGTAAAATAGATATTATTCTAAGTTAACAAGATTAAAAAGCACTTAAATTTTAATTATAAAGTTAATGAATTTCATATTTAATTCATTTAGGTCACCAAGTGGAAGACAGTGAATTCAGATGTATACTTACAATGTTTGCGCATACTCAGTTATAAATACAGTAAACCATTGCCTCCTGTTGATTGGTGTTTCCTGCAAGAACTAATTCATGAAAAGGCTGCTAGAAAATATTGTATCCGGATTGCAGCACACCAAGTAATTCTGTCAGGATCAGCTAGAAGACTCATTGAAAATTATATTTTAGCATTAACAGATGCAACTAATTTGGTATGTACAGGTTTTTATTCAATAATTTTAGTTTTTTTATAAAGTAATCATATAATACTCATAAACAGGAGCTGTATGTTGAGTATATAGTATATAAAACCATTGGATTTTATCCGTAATAAGTCTAGTCTAAATCATAAGAAAACTGTGTTATTGTATATATTTCATTGCATCAATAAATATATACATCTATATATTTTAAATATATTGATAATACTACATTATTATTTATTTTATTAATAAAAATAAATTATTTAACTTTTCAGAATCCAGACATAATTTTGATTTACAAATGTTTTGTATATTTATCGAACAGTATTCAGCCAATGATTGTAAAACCGTTTATTGCTAAAACACTCGACTTGGCAATAACTGAGTTCCAAACTGGCTTTGAAGATAATCTGATTACTATAATTGAACATATAAAATACGTTTTGGAAGAGACCACAGTTTCAGAAGTTAATAAAGTAGTTATTGCTGAAGAAATTGTTAATAGACTCCATTCACTGGATTATAAATCTAAAGTAAGTAATTATATTCTATTTTGAAGAGTTTAAAGTACTATTTTAAACTAATTTTTAATTACTATCATATATCCGGATTGCAAATATAGTAAGTAAGTCAGGATTTACATTAAAATGTGTCCAATTGAGTATTGCGAGCAATTTGATTTTCATTGGTTTTTTAATATACATATAAATTTGAAATTATTTTTATTGACATTTAACATCAATCATTTGACATTTATCAACCGATATTTGACATTTGGCATTTAATATAGACAAATTTATAATTTACATTTGAAATTTGACAATCATTCAATATTTTAAATATATCAGTTTTAATATACACATTTGATTTTTTTCACTATGTATTTTTATCAGGAATGTATTATTTTAATTTTATTACATATTTTCTAATTGACACTTAGAAGTTAACAGTTAACAATTTATATTTTTAGTTTCCCTATATAGTATATATAGGGGGACTATTGTTTTCGTGATTTTTTTTTTCAAATTTTTTTTTTGCGGAAATATCCGTTTTGGGGCCCCCTGAGTCCATTGCACTAATTTCTGGAAAAAAAAATGTGTGTCTGTGTGTGTGTCTGCTGTGTGTCTGTCGGTGGGCTCTGTATCTCAAAAACGAAACATCCTATTGAGATGAAACTGTAAACTTAAGGTTTTATCGTTAAAAACTGGAACTGAAAAGCTTTTGGTGAACATTCATAGACCGGAAGTGGATGATTACTCGAGGCGTTTTTTGGTTTTTTGGTCATATTTTTCTAAATATGAAATATTTTTAAAAACGGTTCAAACAAAAGTTAAAGGGAATAATAAACTGAACAAATTTTATTTGAACATATTTTTCATAAAATTCTTAACTTTCGAGAAAAAAAAATAAAAATTGAATATTTTGACATTTTTTGAAAATTACTAATAAACTATTGGAGTTACGTAAAAGTTACATAAAAAGTAATTGTAGAGAATTTAAAATTGAATAAATTATTAAGAATAACTTTTTTGCGTAAACCTCATAGTTTTCGAGAAAAATATAGGGAAACTACTATGATGGCCACATCACCATTTGATATTTATAGTTTTAAATTAGTCATATTTGACGTTACATTTCACCTCCGATATTTGATTTCTAACATCTGATGTATTAATAAAAACACAACCTTAGAGTAAAAACTTGGAAATAAGCTATTCTTAAAAGTTTTTCAACTAGTGGTAGCTTCAAATTCAACCCGGCAATAAGATGTGGTTAATCACTTTTCTGCCCTAAACTAATTATGTAGTTATCGACATTATTGAATTTTTAACCAATTTTTAATTTAATATTTTCGCTTATTTAACTTCAATAGTTACTTTTGAATATCCTTTGATTAATTCTCCATAATATGTACCTTTCACACTAGTTTGGTAACAATTATTATTCTACATATTTACCTATGCTTTAGTGTCTCTTGGACAACAATTGTTTCGCACACTTTTAGACACGAGATTGTCAAACTCTTTATATATATTATATTTATAATTTTAGGTATTCGATGTTCTTATTTACTGCGTGCATGCTATTCCATTGGACAAATTAAATAGTGTTAGCTCACCGCTTCAATTTGTAACAATGAATCAACAAATATTGGAGAAATGCCTTAAAATTCGATGTACAGCAGCTGCAAACAGTACTTTAGATCCCTTTGTATATTTGGATGTTTTTATTGTAGGTCCTAATATTAAAATCGATCTGATTTCAAGTACTTCAAGAGATTTGTAAGTGATATGCATGTTCATTCATAATTTTTAAGTAAAAATATGTTTTAAGACTCAATATATTTATTTTAATTTCATAGTAAGTAGCACTTATTTAACACATACGATATGCTCAAAAAATCAAATAACTGTTACTTAATAAAAAAAATTAATAACAAAATAAATTAACAATGTTAAAACAATACCTAAAATTCCACTGTGTGTTGATGCTATTTATCAAGAATTATGTTTTAGATCATTCCGTACATTGTATGATTGGTTGAAATTGGTTTTTCTGAAACACAATAACCATACAAAGGCTGTTCCATGGCTCATTGAATTAATGGCAAAAATTCAATTGGAATTAGCAGATAATCAAAATTTTCAAACAGTTTTATTTGAAAGCTCAGTCTTTATAATTGCTGTTTGTATATTATCAGGCATGGATATATTTAGAACCAGCTTTCAATCATTTAAAGAGTACTCAACTTGTTTCCCATATGCATTGTGCATTATTTTGAAGATGGAAAAGTGGACTACTTACGCATCTCAGGTATGTTAATTCGCACTTCTACAGGTTTTTTAAAATTTTAATCTAAGAAGGGTTTTAAATACTAAGCTAACTCTTGTCAAATTTATGAGGCAACAAAAATTTTAAGAAAAATTAAATTAATTTTTTGGTTTCATGTCGTGCATGTCCATAATAACTTCGTTAATCTTCAGTTGAGCATTATATTTATTTTATAATATGTTTTACACAAACTTTAACAATAATATTAATGATATATGTATAAAATACCTAACTAACTAGTTTGTTCTAATTTCTTTCAGGTTCTGGAATGGCTCTATGACGTCAGCACAAACAAAACGTATAAGAGGCCCCCAGAGTCCGAGCACATAGTGTCCATTTTCAAAATGAGCCTGTTGACATCGAGAAACGAGGACGCCTTCAACGAAAAGTTGAAGTGGATGAAGTTTATCGAAATAGACGTGTAGTAGTTCAACGTGTGCCTAAAATAAATAACGTTTCGTGTTTTACTCAAACAGATGTTTCATTATCAGTGAGGGCGACGATTAAACTGGCGGGTCGGTTGTCGCCACCTCTTTCAGACACGCACAATATTTCTTCGTTATTCGATATGAGAAGACCGGGAAGGGGGCGAAGACGTGACGGGTCTAATAAGTTGCGGTTCTTTTCTTGCAGGCGCTGTTTTTGTGGTGTTCTATTTGGCGATGATTTTCTGCTGTTGTTTGTAGATTTCAGAAGTTTTGCTCTGAAAATGCTTGCGTTGAAGGAGAGATTATTTCATTGGTGTTAGGTAAATTATTTTTAGTGATTTTCTGACATGTATTTAAAACATAAAATCAAAGTAATGTGAGGTTAATTGGCCTGGGAAAATCCTTTAAGCACAATTACACAAATTAATCGATTTTTTTCTTTATTTATTTTAATGTGATATATATTTTTTTATTTTATTTATTAGGAATGAATAAGTGAGCTGAAACAAACTTAAGTAATATCCCTATTTTATCTAAAAAAAATGCTTATTAGCATCTGCCTTGCAAAAATATTTTAATCATTGCAGAAAGAAAAAACACGTATTTGTTATATCCGTTTTAATTTAGACAAACTATGTTATGATTAAATGATAGAATTGAAATGATCATTTTTGCATGTTAGGAAGCAAAAAAAGAAGTTATTTATCCTACCAAAATAATTCATATATTTTATAACACTTAAAATACAAAGTCTATTATATAACTATTTATATACTGTTAGATACGTACGCATCTACTAGTTTCAGCAGCAGTCTATTATAAGCCTTAAACTCTTCTTCCCCAAAGTAACTGGGGTCGTGTCTTGCGTGTTCATACAAGTCACAGAATTGGTGAATTAGTCGTTGTCCACTACCATTAAGAGGTGCCGCTAAGGTAGTAAGTAAATAAGCACGTAAATTCTCACTAGGATGACGAGTTAAACCACTATCTTGTTGTTTAATTTCATTTTCTGAAAAATTTTAATTTACAGTAATATAAGAATATCTATCTACAACAAAAATCTTAAGTTTAATCTACAAGTTTAATAGAAAGAAAAAAATTGTGATTCAATAAGCGTTTGGTTAATGAATAGGACTAGGACATCTGATTAATTTATATACAGGGTGAGTTTTTTTAGATGTTTTCTATGGGGATCTCGGAAACTATAAGAGATAGAAAAACGGTTAAATGGGGAAAGAAAGAAAGTGTAGATTTATGAGACAAAATGCCACTTTCAAAGTTTTCAAAAAAGTCTAGGGTAACTAGATAATTTGAAAAAAGTAAAAAAGTGTCAATTTTTTCAAATTAATATATATCGGTAATTATAACAAATAGAAATAAACTGTAAAAGTTTTAGATAACCTGCATAAGTTAAAAAAAATATTTAGAAAATTTGTAATGCCATTATTTTCAGAGATATATAAGTTTAGGAATTAATTTATTTGATACAAAAAATATTTATTTTAATTAGGTTTCACTAGTTTTATTCATTTTAATCTCCAACTTGTTTCGACTGTATGTCATTCTCAAGAAAATTCTTTTTGATGGTTTATGTTATCAAGAAGCTAAGCCAATATATCATAAATAAATTAATAGTTAAGAAAGGGTAATATCATTTAGTCTGAAAAAGAAATTTAATTTGGTTAAACTTAAAATGAAAGACTTACCTAACAATTTTATACTATCTACAGCTTTTAATCTATAATAATGGACTGGAATTTGTTGTCCAGGCTGAACAATATAACGGGGATCACTTTGCATTAATTTAGGTTCAGTCATTATCTTTGGTATTGCATCTATTCTCCGATCGATTTCTCTTTTTAATACCTGAAATTGAAGAGTGGTATGAATTAAAACAATTCAAAATATTACTGGTACAAAACAAATCAACCTTGAAATTCCAGTTAAATCAAATATAATCTATAACTAGTTACAAACTTTTAATTTTTACTTTGTAACAGTCAAGTTAATTAAAAACCACTTTAAAAATAAAATCTGACATCCGACTAAATCTAAAAGAAAGATTAATCCTGATAATAAATGTTAAAGGTACTTATGGTCTATTTGACTCTATTAATAATATATTTATTTTAGTTGTATAATTTGTATTGTATTGTGCAACCAAATATAAAATATATTAAATATAAAGTTACATGATTACCGTCTTACATTTTCAAATAATAATAATATTGAATGTTACAATATGTAAAGCGTTTATATCTTATTAAATTAGTGGTAAATCTATTTTTGAAAGGCACTGAAAATATTATATAACAACTATTGTAAGTATATTGTTTTATTATTTTCATGAAATTATATTAAATTATTTTTTTTAGGTACAGTTTGCAATACGAAAGAAATGGTAACTAAAAATCACTACCATAATAAACTATCATAAATTTTAGTGTTCTTTATGTTCAAAGGTTTATGGACTTATACAGCACTTGACTGATCTTTATATTTTACCACCCATTCGATTGAGTTCATATATAACATATAATATGATTCAATTAGCTGATCGAATGATAATTGAACATAATTCTATTAATATTTTCATATCTTATTTCCCTTTGATAAGTAAACAAATCATAATGTCAAATCTAGGTTTACATAGATATTTCATTTTAACATTAGTAATAAATGAATGATCTAAATATGTTTCAAAAAAAATATTCTTTACATATTTAACAGGTTAACTGCGTTACCGACCCCTGGGACCGGTGACGAGTTACAGCATGGTGCGTGGTCGCAAAAATGACGCACAGATGGGAATGGAAGTTACCGGTCCTCGTGGACCGGTGACGTACAGCGGCATAGAATTCCGATTTCAATAATGCAGTCAACCTGTTAAAGCACAATAAAATTATCACCCATGTTGTAAAAACAAATGTTATTGATCGAGCGTTCTACAAATTCTACATGTACATAAAAGCTAGTAATAAAGAAAGTTTGTATTACTTTTTTAGCATTATGCCCAATAGGGCAATGTGGCCCTCTCCTCGATCGCAGAGCAAACCTCATGATTTGTCTCTTTGCGAATATAAATAATAAGACTATTGTAAGTGCACCTAAGCCTATTATAATCACAAAAGTCACTCCGGACAGTTCCTCGGTCATGTTTGGCTTTACCAATTTCTTCACGCCCAACGTCATCAGATTATTTTGTGGTCTGCTCAAGTGTTTTGTGAAAAGTATTTGTGTTTATTTTGGATGTCACTCATCTGTCACAAATTTAGTTATTTCGCCATATACTTTATATTTGGTTGGTAATAGTGGTATAATGTTCATTAAAAATACAATTTCTTATAAGGTATAATTATTATAAATTACAACAGGGGTTTCAATAGAAGGTGTAGAACATTTCTTATTATCATTTTTATTTTAAAACTGTTAATATGTGCTCGTTTATAAAAATTAATCTTTTTCATAACTTGATTGTAATTTTATTTACAAAATAGTATAATTTTAATTATATTACATTGAACCGTTCCTATTTGACATAATTGTCATTACACAAAAATAAGTCGTGTTTGTAATTCACACGTGCTTCTACTCTTTTATTATTTATGTGAAACCATGAAGTCGGATCCGAATTTTCATGTTTATTTGGGAACTGTAAGAGGAGCCCTTGCATGTGAGTATGCGTCCAAATTGAAATTCAGAAATATATTTTTCCTTAAGGTTATCTAGTAATAATATCATACTCAAAAGAAGCTGTCCATTTCTATTCAACATTTTAATAAATATCTCTTATTTTCAATAAGTTTAGCATTTATTTATTGTTAAGGTACCTTTTTTTTTCAATCTTGCTTACGGTACTTTGTGATATGGCTGGTAAATCAGGATACTTCTCTCTAAATAAATAACTTAATTTTGTGTTCTTACATGCAGTCTATACATTCGCTAAATATAATATAGATAAAATGTTGAATTTCTCAGTTTAAACAGTTTGTTTAGAGATTATGAAGTAACTTATTTTAGGTACATAAATATAAACATTTATATTTGATTTCCTTTTGTCTATTTGATGTAAAATAATGTTAGCGTTTTATTATCTTAATATTATTTAGATACTCAGTGCAAGAAGGAAGAAAAATCAAAATACAATCTAGATCGAGTAGATTCAGAAGTTACAGCATTGGAATGGGGAAATTCAGAACAGGAATTATTGATTGGAAAAAAGAATGGAAAAGTACATTTCTACAGCACTGCAATCAGTTCTTATACAAAAGATATCAGCGATGATATTACAGGAGAGGGGCCAGTTACTGGGCTAGCATGCCACAATAAAAATGTTATTGTTGGTAGAAGAAATGGAATTGTTAACATTTGGAACAGTAAAATAAACGAAACGTTTTCACTAAATCTTGACGTAGCTGGATCTATGGAATCTTTTGCCTATAATCGGCAAAGAGGTGTCATAGGAACTGGTGGAGAGAAAAATGATTTAAAAATTTGGGATTTAGAGAAGAAAACTGCCATTTTTAAAGCAAAATCGGTAAATTACAATTGATTTTTAAATTAAAGTATTATTTATTAACACTTTAACTGCCATGGTAAAATGGGACAAAACCGTAGCAGTCCCTAGGCTTTGACAGTAAACATGTTAAGTTCATATTACATATTTTATTAAAAGTTTCATTATTTAATCAAATGAGCTTGTGAAAATTCATCTGTGTTTTTGTATTAGTATTATTTAATATTATTTACCTCCATTTTAGTTAGGACATGATGAATTAAATTTGCCGATTCCCACAACAGTGAGAGGTATCTGTTTCTTCCCATTAGAGGAGCATTTAGTAGCATGTGCAACAAAAGAAGGTCATGTTTTGCTTTATGATGAGAGAACTCAACGAAGACCAGTCACAAAATATCTTGAGGTCAAAGCCAGTTTTACTGCTATAGCCACAGCTTATAGAGACAGGTAGGATAAATAGCAGCATTTTATGGAAATGCATTTTTGTGTAAGAAAAAATTCTATTTTCTTTTAAATTTTTAGGCAGTGTTTTGTGGGGACTACAAAGGGTTATATGCAAATGGTGGACTTAAGGCACAATAAATGTATGAAAACATTTAAATCATTTACTGGCGGAATAACCAGCATTATTTGTGATCCAGTAGAACCATTTGTTGCAACTGCTTGTTTGGACAGGCATCTGAGAATACATAATTTTGAAAATAAAGAATTAGTTTATAAGGTAAGATACACATAAATATTTAAAAAATATTTTTGCTTTATAATATTTATTTAAATATTGACAATACTAACAACTCTATGGTGGGTTCAAACAAAAAAAAATGAAATGAATGAACTTTTATATATAATGATGATAGGTTAAGCCGGAATTAGTCACATTTTTTCAATAATTATGGTCATTACTGATTCTAAAAACTATAAAAACAATAACATAAAAACTAACATATTTTTTTACACATTATAAAAATACTAGTTGGTTTATTTTTAGTTTTTCTTAACAATATTTAATACAACATAAAATATTAATGTAGTATTGTCATTATTTGCTTATTAATCAGAAAATCTTATTTGATCAAATGTAACTTAAATAATAAAAATAAACATGTTAAGTAAATTTACAATGTAACATCCACTTTCTTGAATGCAAAGATTAACTGATTAAAATGTACTCGTTGTAACATCTCTTTATCTTTTCTAATACATTCTGTTGCATTTTGTATTCTGAGCCAAATATTTTTTTCATTGTTTACTGTAATAGAATGCATCTTAGACTTTAGGAAAAGAAATTGCATAAGATTAAATTATTGTCCATCTAGGTATTATTTAGGTAGTTTCAAACATTTAATTGAAAATGACATTCCATCATGTAGAAACCACATATCTCTTTTTAAATCTAATAGCAAATCTTCAATTTACTTTTGTAGAAAATATATAATAAATTTCTCCATTTAGCCACTGAGGAAATTTTGCCATTGGTCCTGTAATGGCGAAATTTCCTATAAATCCTACCCAAACCTTGATTCTAAATTCACACTGATATTGTGTTTTTTTTTATCTCTGTAAATATGTTCGTTGTGTATATTTATTACATATCTCCTTGTAAAACATCCCTCATCAGTAAATATAATTTTCTAATGAAAACTTACATCTTTATTTAGTCTATTTTTAATAAATCAATAAATTGTTAATTGTAAATTATAATAAGTATATTATTTATCACACTTACTTAAACAAAAGTTTATTATAAAATAGATAAAAAAAATATATTAAAACATATAAATAAAATTGACATCAAGTTGAAGGGGAGTTTATCTTGTAAAATATTCTTCCAATTAAACCCACAAATGTTGATACCTTCCCTGTCCTATATAACTTTAGCTATATAATTAGCTTGAAGGCATGTTTTAAGCATTAATTTGTCACTTTGATATTTATGTAAAGATATTTATACATAAATTTATTTGTATGGTTGATTTTTCCCTTCATATTTTATGAATGTGTGAACAATATTATTGAACTAAATTTTATTTGCGTTGATCTACCTAATTTATTTTTAGGAGTATATGAAATTGAGTTTAACGAAGATTTTAATGCAACCAATTGTGAAGGAAGAGAAAGAAGAAATAGAGGAGAAAAGCAAGGAGGATGATGACTATGAGAATTTGTTTGACAACATGGAAACCATAACAGAAGAGGCCACTCCAAAAAAAGTGAAGAGAAAAGTGAAAAGTAAATCTAAACAAAGTAAAAAAAGCAAGGTAGACGAGTAAAGTTTTGTTAATTGTATTTTTTTTTTATTACCCTTGAATACTCTTACCATTATTAGTTATGTTAGACAAGGACATTTTCTTACGCAAATTTACATAAAAATAAAAAATAATCGACTGTGGTACCTCATGGAGGAGGTAGTCGATGATGACATTTAGGAGTTAATGTTTGGAAGAAGTGGTCCCAAAATGCTTCCCTGTGGTATTCCCATAGTTATATCCAAAGCATCTGATATTACAATGCCATGATTATTACTAATTTTTACAGATTGTCTTCTGGAATTTAAATAAGATTCGAACCATTTTCGAGCTATTAACTCTAGTTTAATTAATAATATGTTATAATCAATTGTATCAAATGCTCTGGATAAATCCAGAAACATTCCGCATGCTAATTTACCTTTATCAAGTGCTGTATAGATAGGTTCCAAGTAATCAAATATTGCGGTTTCAATGCTTCTACCACTCATAAACCCGTGTTGTGTACTAAATAAGTTATTTACTTTCAGATGATTTGTTAACCGACGTGCCATTAATTTTCTAATATTTTTGAGATTGTATTTAATACACTTATTGGCCTATAATTATCGAATATATCGTGATCTCCTTTTTTAAAAATGGGTGAAATAATGGAGTATTTTAAATCGTTTGGAAAGATTCCCATTTCAAACGATGTGTTGCATATGTGTTTTAAAGGTTCGATTATTTGATCTAATATTTGTTTTATTAGTCTAATAGTATTTTAAATCGTTTGGAAAGATTCCCATTTCAAACGATGTGTTGCATATGTGTTTTAAAGGTTCGATTATTTGATCTAATATTTGTTTTATTAGTCTAATAGGTACTCCGTCAAATCCGCATGTAGATTTTTTATCCATTTGATCAAATACGTTGCGAATTTCTAATTCAGTTACTGGCTTGATTATAAATATTTTATTTTGATAAGGAATTTTATGAGCAAATGTGTCGTTATAGGTAACAGCATTGATATGTTTTGTAAGCAGCTTAGAGGCATATTCTTTAAAAAATACATTAAATTTATTCGCTTGTTTTATAGGATCGTCTGTTTCTGGTAATACACTTTTGAATTTATTTTTATTTTTGTTGCCAATAATATCAGATATAATATTCCAAGATGTCTTGGACTTGTTGTTTGTGTTATTTAACATATATTCATAATGTTTGTTTTGTTCATCTATTAATAATTTGTTATATTTTATTTTGAGATTTTTTAATATAAGTTAAATTCAGGTAAAAATGAAGATATTGTTTGATATATATGTATCTGTTTTTTACATTGTTCAATTTCTAGAGTATTAAGTTAAATCTTTGCTTTTTTATTGTATTGTGTTTGAATTTTAAAAGGAAAATATTTGTTGATATATAACATTAAAATGTTCATAAAGAGCGAGTATTTGTCGTCCACAGTTATAGCTAAGAATACATCTTTGAATAACTCTCCTTTTATATCTGCAGATAACTTGATTATTCCAGCTTCTGTGTAGATTCTACGTCTAACAACAGGAGGGTTTAGGAATGACGTAATAAGGGTAAAGTTTAAAATTTTATACGATTCGAGTTGGTCCGCAGTCTGCCAATGTTCAGTTAAGTATATTACATCTGTCTGATACACGTTTTTTGTATAAACTTTTGCAAATGTGTATAAATATCATCACCATTTTTTAAATTAACAGAAAACTGGTAATAATTTCAAACATTATGTAATAGTAGATCTAGAATTTAAATTCTAATTGTCCAATGCTTCATATCTTCACAATAGATCGGGATTCATTCCAATTTTATAAAAATTTTGTGCAGATTAAATATTTTTAATTAAGATGATTTTTTTCTTCTTCTAATTACAGAAGTATATTTGACAATTTCTACTATTTTTAAAAATAGTTTTAATGTCTCTTGATTACTTCGTTTTACCACTTTATTTTAATAACAAAATAAGTGGTCTCCTTCATTATATTTAAGATGAATAATAATCCAATGTATTTTTTTAGCTATATCAATATTTTTTTAAAGTGTTCAATTCTTTTTAATGGATTGGGTCTGTACAAACTCTTAATTGAATTGAATTGACTAATGAATTGGTGATTTTTATTAACTACTACACTTTTCGATAAAAAAGATATAATTTTAATATGAAAATTCTTCATAAGATTTTCTTTGCTTTAAAAATTTCTTTATACGAAATTAACCTGATTATTCGATTTTGTGGAAGAAAAACTTCTCCATTTACCCCATGATATAATATTGTGTAATAAATTAGGATGTAAATGTGTATAATATATATTTAAAATGCAATTTATATTTAATGTTTTTAAGGTTAATATAGCAAAATATGATTTATTTAATTTTGAACATAGTTACGAAACTTGTTCATCCCAATTTACACTATTGTCCAAATGGGAACTAAAATTTATGTGATGGTTTTAATTTCAATATTGGAATTATTACAGTAAACATTTTTTTCTAATGTATAGTCCAGTAAATTTTAAGAAATCATAATAACTAAAGGTCCTTTCCGTGACTCAACGAGGCGGCAGCGGACTATTCCATGAAACGGTCTGCTAAAACGGTGATTCTCTGAACCGTCCTGGTTAGGATCCCTTCTGTAAATTGCTTATAAGAGAGACAGAGAGTAGAATGTTAAATTTCGTGATAAAAATCCTACGTTTTCGGTCGCCTCTAGCACGTGAATCTTTACAAATACGATTCAAGTTCCGGTACGGTGGACTTAGTTGAGGAAACGCTTGTCAATAGCAGGGACCTCAACTTCTTCATTTACGGTACGGCTTCGGTATCAGGTGGTTGGAACACTTGTCAATAGCTTTTATTCCCATAAAAGTTACTCGCTGGTGGTGGCGCATTCGGTTGCGGCTAAATTAGCGTTTGCGAGAGTGCAGCAACGTTAGTTCGGGCCAGCAGTTGGATGAGTGACCGGTACCATTCACCATTGTGATACAATTAATGGTACTTTAGAGTGACGGGGCGATCCTTTAAAGTAACAAGCTCATTTACACACATACAAATGACACATGGCAGAAGGACCACGTGGTCGATAGCCAAAACACTACTACTACTACTACTACCATAAATCTATTGTCTAAACGTTGCACTAGATTCCTGTTTGAAGGGCTACCTATCGATAAATCAAAATGTGGAATCTATATCTATGGCGCCACTTAAATTTACATTTTCGCTGTCGAAATGCATCCTAAATTAATTTATGGATTTGGATATATTTTGGTAATAGGGATTTTTAGTATAAATTGTTAAATTCCAACTCTTATACTATTTCAACAAAATCAAAAGTTTATAATTTTGGATTACTATAAATTTCATTTGATTATCACACATGCCAATGTTCAGTAAAAGTTATAAAAATCCTAGATTATATTCATCAATCAGCATGTCTATGTTAATAAACTTATTGGGTACAGATTGAGTATTAAAATTTAACACATGATTTGTAGTTTAACCTTGTTAACTTCGCATTTATTAATTTCATTAATATAACACAATGAGGCGATTTATAACTTTTAAGAAGGTTGATATTTTCCTTTAAAATATTAATATCAAGTAGCTCAGTGATTAGTTCTTTCTTTGTTGTAGTAGTAACATATATTTATTGACAAATTTTGTACATATTTACATTAAAATGAATGATGTGTTAATGTATTAATCTGTCAAAAGGCTTTCTGCCTCCTTTGTTGTATTATATTGTATTTTTTTATAAGCTATTAACAATATTTATTCAATTATATATTTTGGTTAATTCAGTTTATTTTGATAATAGTCTCTGTTAATGTTGATTTTTTAATTTAAACTATTTTGATTGTTTTAGTACATTTCAAAGTTATCAAATTATGTTTTAAAGATTCAAAATTGTTCTGATTGTTTTTGGCAATTATTATACAGTGCTTCCCAAAAGTAACGGATGAATTCTGTAAAGTCGTAAATAAAAATATTTCAGAAAAATGCTTTCACAGGTAGATTTTTGTTTTTAAATTACTATCCTGAGATATACTTTTAAGCCCCTAAGGGGTGGTAACCCCAACTTCAAAAATTCATATAGCAAACTATATTCTGACTACAACAAAACAAAAATAATCAAAATCGGTTGATAAATAACGGCGTTATTATAAAAATGGTGATGTAGCCATCATAGTACTTTCCCTATATTTTACTCGAAAACTATAAGGTTTACCTAAAAAAGCTATTCTTAATAATTTGTTCACTTTTTAATTCTTTCCAATTATTTGTTATATAAATTTCATGTAACTCCAATAGTTTATTAGCAATTATCAAAAAAAGTCAAATTTTTCAATTTTAATTTTTTTTCTCAAACGTTTTTTACGAAAAATATATTTTAATAAAACTTATTCAGTTCTTCATTCCCTTTAGATTTTGAACTTTGAATTTTGAACTTTGCTATATGAATTTTTAAAGTTGGGGTTACCATCCCTTAGGGGGAAGGGGTGGGGGGCTTAAAAGTGTCAAAGCATTTTTCTGAAATATTTTTATTTACGACTTTACAGAATTTATCCGTTACTTTTGGGAAGCCCTGTATATTTTGGAGCCATAACTGTTTTTTTTATAGTAGTTTCAATTAATTTTAGCAATTGTATGTTTTGACAATTTTAACAATTTTTATATGTTTGATTTATTATGATATTTTAGTATCTAAAAGATTTCGTCATTTTAAAATTGTATTCTAAACCATTTCTATAATCTTTGAATTTTATATTTTTGGCAAATTTTGTTTTTAAAATACTTTAGGAATTTTATATTGCAATATTTATGATTCAATTCCAAAATGTTTAACACTTTCAAATCTGCATTTGGCAATTTTATTTGTATGATGTATTTTTTATGACTGTTTCTACTGATTTTTACATGTCTGTAATTTTTTAACATTTTGACATTAACTATTTTTAAATATTTTACAAACTGTTTCCGACATTATTTCAACTGTACTTTTTTTAAAGACTCACCTGCCTTGTTTTATATTTTTACTGTGTATATACGAATGTATTAAATTTTATTATTTAACTGTAATGTTCATGTTTTTATCTGCATTTTATTTATATTATGTTTATATTGAATGTTAACTTTTTTCATTTTGTAATATCCTAGTATAATTTTGACAATTTCATGTTTTTATTTTAAATATCCTGTAGGTTTATGGAAACTGTTTTTAAAACGAATATATGTTTTCCAATGAATCTGTTTATTTAATAGTAGAGTCGTCCGTCATATTTAAACATATTTTCACAAAGTACTAATTTTAATAAATAAGTTTCAGAGTAAGCGGAGTTAATTTTATGCAAAAAAATATAAACATGCAAACTAGATCGTATTTATAATCTAGAATAGCGATAGTTAATTATGCAATTGATAATTATTGCCAACGTTTATTTAAAAATAAGACTGCCATTTTTGATCAAATTAAAACGATATTTAAAACAAAAAAAATAGGCTTTGGCAAATGACTCTTGATTGAAACTGAAACATGTATGCAATTCAAAATACTCCCAAGCATTCCATCCATCTGAACGTTTATGAGGCATACAATTACGGTTTAAAAAGTGTAAATGATCTGTTAACTTTGTAAATGCAGGTTTAGAAGCATCATTATTGCTGTTATTATTAAGTGAAGCTTGAATATTTAAAAATAAATTTAATTTTCATGTAAACTATTCGTATAAAATCTAAAATTGACAAGAACAAAGCTATATTGATAAAGCCTTGTTCTTAACTTCAATATGAACAACTAACAATCAATTATTAAAATTATATAGTAAAAATTATTAACTTCATCAATTGCAACAGTGACAAAAATAAACGTTAGCAGTAATAAGTTATGGTTTTTATACCTGTTATCTAATTAGTGAATTAGGCATATTCATGTCATCGTTTGAATTAAAACAAAAGAACTTTTTGACAAAAAAATATATCTATATATCTAACGGGTGTCCAACAATGATTGCAGTCCCGGGTGGCGTTGGAATAAAAAACGTAGGTCGATTCTTACATGTTGCAAATAAATGAACTGACATTTTTAATGCACATTTAAGTTATGTTTGACAATTAAAATGTCAGTTCATTTATTTGGCACATGAAAGAATTGACCTACGTTTTTGATTCCAACGCTACCCGGGACTGCAATAATTGTTGGACACCCGTTACTTACCAATGGATATTATCCTCGTCATTACAAATACCATAATTAAAGACAAATCATGTGCAAGCAAATGCCACAGTTATTCTTTTATAAAATAATATATTTTTTTGTAATATATATCATTCAATTTAAATGATTTGATTAACTTATAAGCCTAAGTTTAAATTTATAAAGCCAAAAGTTTTATTTCTTAATGTATGGCATGTATCAAAATCCTGGCTGCTTAAATTTGGTTCACACAATAAGTTTAATTAAGGCTTATATTCATTTGGGTAACAATATGTTTTAACTAATAATTATAAAAAACACGAAAAATATTTCGTAAATCTACAATAAATGAGTCTTATTAAGACTACAAAACAAATCACTTTTTGAAACAACTACTCTGGCTAATACCTCGACAGACATTGAATGACACAAAACTAATTTGCGTGTTACAAATAACAAGGCTTTCAAAGCAACACTAGTTTTAAAATTTAGATTTAGATTTACAAAATATTTTTCGTGTTTTTTTCTAATTATTAGTTAATTTTCTACAACGTAAAGTACTTTATTACATTTTAATATGTTTTAATTAATATTTGTAAAGGGGAAATGATTGCGGCAAATGAAATAAACACATTTATTTTCATTAAAACTTGGAAATAATCCTATTTACAATATTCACAAATAGTTAATTATATTAAAATTCTTAATAAATACAATATACTACAAGTATTGTAACAGATGTAACTACCTTTTGAGTCTCGTATAAAAAGTAAAAAATGTATTGTATGGTTTTCTTCCTCGGGTAAGATTACATTAATTTATACATTTGTACCGATCAAAATAAACTGTCTCTTCTTTCTCAAGCGGTTATAAAACACTCAAGGCAATGTTAGGCAAACACTGAAGACGTTACATTTTTAGGTTATGAATAGCATCACCAAAAATGTACAAACATACAATAATATAGTACATTTCGGGTTATGAATAGCATCATAAAAAATGTAATAATAAGGATACCCTGATAGCGATTTTTGGCATGTTAAAAGGCGATGGTTTTATGATATTACGCAATTTTTATCTTTATCGTCTATTGTGGGAGGTTTTTTGCCAGGGGGTGATTTTTGTCCGGCGGCTTGGCGTCGGCGTGCGCATGCTAATGCATCGTTGGGAACGTAGCTTATCCTTACTCCTCCGTACGCTCTTCGTGGGGGTAGTTGGTAATCTAGGTCGTCGCTGGAAGAACTGGAAGAGCAGGTGGAACAGTAACTATCGTTATCGTCGTTGTCTTTACTAGTACTCGCTGTCATTTGGCTTTCTGAATTTGTTTTACGAGGGCGTCGCCTCTCTAGGGTATCAACGTGTTTGGAACGTCCGGAGTAGCTTCTACTTCTTGGGAATTTTTTGGCTTCGACGCTTGCGTTATCAGCTTCATCGACTTCGAAAGCTTCATTATCTCCTTGAAAGCGGACACTTAGTAATCCCCGGCCTTTTTTGTAAGGTGAACCTGGGGTATTGGAGGGAGTTGTTTCACTGGAACCAGCGACTGGAAGCTCAGGCATAGAGGAAGCATGTGTAGGGTTTTCTTCAGCGTTAGAGTCCTGTTGATTACCGTTCTCTTTCTCATTAGTTTTATCTGTGCTTTCGTTGTCGTTTACATGTTTAGGCTGCCAATCATCAAGGCTAAGATCAGCTAGGTGGAGCGGCTCTCTGCTCCTATCTCTTGCATGAAGAAGTTTTTCCAAATCTGGCGCGCCTCTTTCAGAAATTAACCTTTCGAGATTCCTTTCAAGGAGCACACGATCTAGTCCCTTAGGGCTGGATGGGACTTCATCGCTAGAAGGTTCTTGTACGGTTTTGGGTGATCGTTGAAGCGCCCTGCGTCCCATTTTCGGCGAACGTACAGGAGGGGAAGACCTTGGCAAACTGTGCTGACGAGTGTATTGCGCATGGGGCATACTAGGAGGTGATGATGGGGAAGACATGGCAGGAGACGGCGGTGGACGTCTGCTTGGTGATGGCGGGGGCGTGCTAGACCCGTTCGGACTCGGTATTCTAGCCGTCCTGTTTCTAGGTTGTTGTCTTGGAATCCTGGTGTTTGGACCTGAACTATCCGATGGTGTTGGGGGTTCTCCTTTACTGCAAGCGATGGAACAATAGATTGCGCCCCTCCTAGGCAAAAATGGCCTTCCGAGTAACGACGTTCGACAAGTGTGACAACAGAAGCAGCATTCCGTGGCATGCCAATGCTGGCCTTCATGGCTCATCTGCCCCTGGTCAACGCCGATCGGTTCCCCGCAGGAGTCGCAGTACTCGGCGAACATGGCGTCGAAGCAATGAAGGCAGTACGGACGTCCGTCGCGCATTATGTATCTTTGGCCGCCGAGTTGTCGCTCACATTCCGAACATGCGAAGTGCTTCATGTGCCAGGCACGGCCTTCAGCTTCAGTGCACTCGTCTGCCAAAATGATCTGAAAATGTAAAGATAAGAAGTCAGTATTCATTTTTAGTAGAATATTGTGAATAAAATCTAATACCAAAAAAATTAAACTACTAAAACAAAGAGGACAATGACTTTGAGGACAAATCCGTATCATTTACCATTAACAATTGCAATACTTTTGATTAATTATATTTTTATTTGTATTTTTTATCTTAAGACATTGCTAGTAAGCTAGACCATATTATAAGAATAATTTTGGTACTATATAACTTAAAAAAGTAAGTAGGCTTAATTCTGATGAAAGATTTTTTATCATCCGCTTATTTTTTTTATAAATTATATATAATTACATAAAAAAATATATTGAATTATTAAAATCGGAAAGTGATTTTAATGATAAAACTGAAAACTAAAACAAAATGTATATAATAATGAAAATATTAAATCATAAATAAATCTTTTATACGTACTTCATCACACGCAGAACATCTAGGTTTAATAGTTTCAGCATGATGTCTCCCGCAATATAGCCTTCCCTCTTTGTAGAAGTAGATAAGATCCACCAGAAGTTCCCTGCAGACGCAGCAGCAGAAACATCCAGGGTGCCAACACGTGTTAGGCCCAGCTCTCGAAGCAAAGACACAAATATCCCCAGTCGATAGCGGCTCTTCACACTGTAAGAAAAAAAAATATGTGTTACAAATTTGATGAATTTGGAGGAATCAAACTCCAGTTGCAGTTGCAGTTTATTAAATATCACGAGGGTCGAGATGTAAACAAAATAAAAACATGGTAGTTTAATAGATGAGCTTCTGTCAATTTATAAAGATTTACGATTGTCGATCGATGGTTGTGCCGAGGGCAATTAGCCATTCATTATTGGCGAGATCGTTCCTGATTGGACGAGCGGAATGCGCGATGCCCCAAGCGCTCCATTACCAATCAGTATACTGATGCTGGCGCGGTTCTGTTTAATACGCACCGCTTTGGGCCGCCAGACAATAAAATAAATACGCACTAAAAATAAATTAACAGTAACACAACTATACCTCACAATGATAAGTCATTAAAAAGGCATTATGTGGGGCAGTCATTAAATTTTTTATTAGTATTTGATGAGGAGCAACCTTTAATTCACTTCCAGGAGGATAGATTAATTGCATGTGCACGATTATGGGTGCTGAATTTGGACGGCAAACGATATCGATATCGTCAATTCAAAAATCTCTGCGATTTATTGGTTATTGTGAAATGGAAATTTAGTAGAATGTATAAATTTATGATTGTAAATCAATGAAAGTTAATCTTTAACCTATTAAATTTAATGTATAAAAATCATTCTTTATTATTTTAAAAATTATCTAATTTAATTCTTTATAAAGTTCTGGAGAGCTGAAATACTTTTGGTACAACTCTGTACAGTGAAATGCTTGAGGCCTTCTTCTGGATTTTCCTTTGTAAATAATTTTGCGTAATTTAAAAAAAATATTATTAAAAAACCTTTTTCATCAAGTTGTTGATTTTCAAAAAAAATAGATTCAATTAATAAAATGTGCAAATTTCATGATATTACTATGTAGTTATAGGCTTAGAAAACCAGATTTTCGTGAAAATTATATACAAGAGTAATAGACGATGGAGAGTTGTTTACAAATATAAGATCAAGGAATTTAAAAACTCCTAGAAGCATATGATTTATTAGGCTTAATTGTTATTCTCGCCTTTTGTAGCAAAACTTGTCACATATTGATAATTGTTAAAATCTGCAAGTAAATAAACTTTTACTGCTAATAGATTACGTTGCAAACAATATAGATAAATATAAAGAAAAAAGTAGTAAAATAATACAAAACTGAATCTATTGAAATTGTATATATGATTCTATCTTCTCTCATTTTTATATTTTAAATATTTAAATGAGATTATAGTCTAGTATACTTATATTTCTAAATTTGTACGAAATATTGTTATTATAGTATACATATTTTTTCTACTACTACTAAATTATCACCGTTTTATGTTTAGATAATTTATGAAAATAAACATCAGCTTTTTAATTAGAAGTTATATAGATTCCTTTATAATTCTACGGCTAAATTAACATTTATATTAAATTCACAATTTCCATAAGTTTATTTTTCCAATTGTTTGCCAGGGCTTCCACGGGTTTCCCACCGGAACGATTCCTCTTATATCTTTAATTAACTTTCCGCCCCGGTTTCGTTCCCGATCTCCGAGGAGAACTCCCTTTGTCCGCCCCGCACTAATTGTTCCATCTTTATCGGCCCTTCCGGATTTAAAAATGCAAATTCTTAATTGGCGTCCGCGATAATGTTGCGATTTAAGGACGATACCCGCGTATTATTATTACACATGATTACACAGCAGGCTTTGATTTATATCCGTTTTACGGCCACAGAAAGTAATGTGTTTGTACGGACTATCTATTTTAATTAATGGCTATTAAAGCTTGAAGATATCTCCTTTGTCAGTGAGTGTGTGTATATGTAAAAATTGTTTCCAGCGGATGGGCCGCGACTAATGCACTCTTTTAGATTTTTACCATCATGGGAGAACATGCGGCTACCTGTTTTTTATCCTTTGTGTACGGGCAGAAATGCTGGCGGATAGAAATGTAAATTGAGGAAATGCCGCCTAACGATTTGTTTCTTTTGATGCCATGTGTTTGATTCGAGTGGGACATAAAAGATAATGGCGTTTGTAACGGTGAGCTGCTTTCACCAAATTCCTTATTGGTCGAAATTTAATGAAACTTGTCTTGTCTGTAATCAGTATCGATGAATTAAGATGAGAACTAAACATAAATTTACGCGAAGTAGCCAGTAAGGGGTAACTACCCCCCAATCTTCTTGCGGGATACGGTTCCTGCCTCCCAATTTGAGTAGATGCTGAATTGCCGCCATCGCACAAATAGACCGTATAATTGCTCAGAATAAACGAACCACCGATTCATTTCGTCTGCTTGAAGATGCACAGTTGGGATGTTTAATATTCATTACTAAAGGGGACTTTATAATTAGATGTATTTTACTTGCCTGAATATTTTTCTTATAGTTTAATTATTTATCATTACTCAAAAAGTACCGTAGAATAAATTTTGTTATTGTTTAGTATTGTTATAAAAGTAGAATTTTAATTGAAATAGAAAATATGTCATTATACATCATTTAATTGTGAAAAATATTATTTGTATTGATTCATAATATCATATGACCATAAATTTATAATTGATAATAATACACATTCGTCCTATTTTTAACATGCTATATAAGCAACACTATAGAAAAATAGACAATGTCAGACTTATGTGGTTATTAGAAGCCCGAATCAGGTTGGTTGTCCGAAGAGAACATTTAATCGCCGTGTTTTTTGACTTTGAAAAGGCTACATGACAGTACGGTATATTGTAAATGATACGAAACTAAGAAATAAAGGGAAACTTGCCAATCTGTATTACATTCTTCTTGGAAACTAGAAGTTTTAGTGTTAAAACTTGAAATATGTTCTCGAGACTTCATCGACTCAAGGAAACCGCATACCGCAGAGATCCGTGTTAAGTATTACGTTATTCGGTATTGCAATAAACACTATTGACGAATCTGTCAGACGGTCACTAAATATGTGGGTGATTTGGTTAGTTTTCTCTGTACCCTCAAAGGAACGTCATCAAATAATCCCACACAACTTGCAATAGATCGTATTTTTCGAACGCAGAAAGTAAATTCTCTCCAACAAAAACGGCATGCGTTCACTTCCGCAGGAAGCGAATCCCCGACTATTTGTCTAGATGAAACCTAAACAGTTTAGTATATATCAGAAGCTTGGTAAAATTCCTTATGATATGATGTAAAGCTTAACATATACAGATCTTGCGAACAAGCTATAAATAGCGACTAAATATGATGAGATGCTTATCAAGCATAACTTGGAAAGTAGACAGGGAAATGCTACTACAAATGTACAAAGTATTGATTTTAGCAAAGTATAGTGTATGGAGCAGCACGTGAGAAAGATCCAAACCATAGATCTACTCCAGACCACAGCACTTAGAATGGTAGTCAGAGCCCTATTATGGACACCTGTGAAAAATTGAGATAAACTACACAACTATTTATTGGGTTTTAAAGAAAAACAAATTTTAACTTCGAGTTTCATGCAAAATTATAAGAATGCGCTGGTCAAGTGAAATTATTCCTGGCAATTTGATCTCCAAGAGAGGTGACATAAATTGGCCTCCACAGAGCCTTGATTAACCCCTATGGACTATTTTCTGTGGAGTTATCTCAAATCTAAAGGTTATGCTAATAGACCAACTTTTTTGCGCACTTGAGAGAAAATATCCATCATGAAATTGTAACCTACATAGCCTTTATAAGAAATTTTAGTGTTCGACTGCTGTAACCGTGAAGGTTTATATTTGGACGATATTATTAAAAAAATTAAATTCAAAAATTGTATATTTTAATAAATAATAAACAGATTTTCGATAGATGGTTTAATTACTTTTAATTAAGTCCTCTAAATATAAACTTTCGCTTAGAACATCCTGTATTTCTAGGCTAATAAAGGCAGGAAACAATTTTTACGGAAACTCCAAACGAATTTCTATAATTAGTTAAAACGAATTATTTTTCTAAACTTCAAAACAAACAAAATGAATAAATCAATGTTATAATTACACGAGAAAATTTATTTACACACATCAAACTAATTCCTCGTGTAGCCTTAATATCTTTTAATTGTTCGCAATTAAGTCTACTTATTAAAAATATGTGCTGCTCGGAAACCTAATTATACCGAAAATGTAAGGCATCAATCTCTGGCGTGAAAATAATGTGTTCGTAACGAATGGGAATGGATCCAAATTAAGGTCGCGAAACAATAATCGAGTTAATTCTATATAACTGTAATCTAATTACGAGGCGGAAAATATGCCTTTACAGTGTTATAATCAATTCGTCGCGGAGCAATAAATTTCCCCGTCTATAATCTATGCAATATATAATCTTCAGCTTTAGATATACTGATGAAAAATATTACCAATTAAGCTAAAGTATATAATAACATAGCAGGCGCGTAAATTAATAGTGGATTAAAAATCAAATGCCTAAATCGCGAAACTCATATATTATAAAATAAGAAAAATGTCCAATTTCAAATAAGATTCTCAAAATCATAATTTAATTCTTTAAGATATTCCTATTACCCAACACCCATGAAACTTTTAAAAATGTTTAATATACTTGAATTTAACATTTTAAAAGAAATGCATATCTTAAAAGTAACACATGATTTTGAGTATCTTATTTAGAATTAGAATTTTTATTTAAAAAAATATAAATACATTATGTTGTAAGGGTTTTATACTGCTCCTTATTGATTATATGTTATTGCAGCGTTTCATCTAATCTTTAATTTTCCGCGCTGAATAACTCATTCCTTATAAAAGCTCTTGTATATCTTTTAGAAATTAAGTTTAAGAACCTTAAAAACAAATACGGTGCATTCGAATTGAAAACATAATCCCGAAGCTTACGAATTTAATAATTTAAGCACGTAGGCGTTATGCAGCGAACGCTCACGGGGGTTTCATTAACGTTTTATGAAACGCCTCGCAAATCCCCCGTCGATTCCCCTAATGGACGCAAGTAAAGTTTTAATTCGTTCCTTTAATTTAAGAAACCGGCACACGTTGATGCCGTGTATTTCAGGCTCCTCCCCACACCGGGGAGATTATTCGGTTCGGCGTGACACGAACAGTTTAATCAAATTTTAACGATTTTTCTTGGGCAAACATTCGACGGGCCGCCTCTGATGGGATTTTGTCCATTTGCATAAATTTCGCATTTAGAATATTCAGTGATGAATGCGAGCATGGAGTTGTATAAGGCGAAATGAACTTAACATTGAAAGGAATTTATACTCGATGCTATGTAAAGTTCTTGCCTACAAAGTTAAGTACTGAAAATTTAAATCGAAACATAAAGCTTAATACTCAAGAACTTAACTTAAATTTTAGAATTAATTATTTACGATCAAGGCAAGTTTAATAACGATATTGATAAGTATCTTTAAAAGATCTTTGCAAACTTACTGCATCGCAAGCCATAGGCGCAGGTAGTTGGCGTACGGAACCTCTTCCCAGTGCTTCTCGTTTGCGTTGGGCTGAGAAGAGCCGCAGCTCCTTTCGTTCCTCGTCGCTCAAGGCATGGCAGTAGCGGACTTCGTTATCGTGCGGCGGCAGCTGTTGGAGCAGCTGCCTCACACGATACCTCTCTCCGACGGAATTCACGTAAGGCACCTTCTCCTCCGGTAAGGCTGAGAAGTAAAGGTGTACCTGGAAGAAACACGGAGTAATCAGTATTATTTACTTCTAATATCTACCATAATGCTAATTTTATGGCCCAGTATATACTTTACAAATGCTGTTAGATGATAATCTGTTTGTAACGTTGTAGATCTGTTAGGCTATAGTTTGATTACTGATGTTGGGCCAATTATTTTGCAGTTAGATTTGGAATATTTCGCCTTTAAGCATATTGCAAAAAGTAAAACTGCTTATACAATATTTAGACTGCGCAAGGAAATTGGATGACCATTAATGTTACTATTACGACGGAACATGCCCTGTCCGATATGCATTACCAATCAGTTGATGAGATCCAAAAATGGCTTAACGACTTTTGTATCCAAAGACCTAACATTTTTGAGGTGGAATTCATCAGCTGCCTAAAAGATGAACCTAAGTTATAGAAAGAATCGACGAATATTTTGATTGAACAATTTAATTTACTATCTTTTAAAATAAACCTTGAATGTAGCTGAGAAAGAAATAGATTATTCATTTGTAATACATTTGGCGAAAAAATTTACTCTTTCAAAAGAAATCAGGCTTACGTAACTTAATGTAAGTACACCAGCCACATAATTATATCTAAAGCTTACTGACAAATTCACTATACCAATTACAAGTGAGCAACAAGCAAATTATGTAATTAATAATGTGTATCAGAATGAAACCGTGTTTCAATTACGCCGCGATAATTACGCAGAAATGAACTATCCTCGTGGTAATATCAATAATCGGTTTAAGTAACAGAAGATTTATCAGTGTATAGCAATTTCATACTCGACTTATTTGCTTAGATATCAAAACAAGAAAGTAGGCAAGAATTTGTCATGCCCATTAAGAATACGCTTTTTTCTTGTTGTGGTAGTTCAGTTGATTGCTCATGTTAAGATAATTGAGGAAACGTTAGAACCGTTCGATGTCAATTTGCATGAATGAATGCGCATTTTACGGTAAATTTCCTGAAAATGTTTGAACATATCAATTGTTGTGATTTATGGCCTAGTATATGGATAGTTTTAAATAAATGTGATAAATTTAATTTTTATTAAGAAACAGTCAATAAATAACAGTATGATTTTTATTTATTTATTTAAACGTATCAACTTTAACAAAACATCTTAAATAAGGAAAAAACATAATTCATATATGCTACAAATTTCAAGAAAATAAATAACATAAATGGTTGCGTAATAATTTTGATTGTGTTCATTCAAAAGAAGTAAAAGTTATAAAATTTAGGGAATTTTGTTCCTGTGTTATTGATTTTTTATCTTAGAGCAATTGTTTGACTAAAAATAAAATATACTCGTAGTGCTATTGACCACTTGGTCCTTCTCCCGAGTTTTGTGTATATTATAATTGCACCAAAATAAGTAACATAACGATTTAAGGTGCAGAGTATAAATTATGTTTATAATCATTTGTATATACAATTGTAAAAGAATGTTTTTACAAAAATCTGAAATACTTTCCTAAATGAATATAATAAAACTGTCTTAGAAGATGAAAAAATATATTATGTAAATAAAACACTAGGTTTGTCATTTCACTGATGATTAATAATTAATAAAATACACTTTGTTGTTATCAAACACGATTTTTATTTGATTGATGAGTTTATTTTATTAATCTTTCTGATTCAAAATGTATCACTAAGTAATGGCCTCAAGCATCAATCACAAACTTGTCTTGACTTATTTACTTTTTACAATATTTATAATATTTTAACTCATATTAAAATAAATATGAAAACATTATCGTACACAAAGTTGTGAATCCTTTTTATATTTTTTTTCTAAACTATTAAACTTTGAAAGATATTGTGAAAGTTTGAAAATAGCATCAAGTCACAATTCGGACAATACCAGTTACCGGATTACATATCCGGTTAGACAGTAAAACGTACACCGACATTTATTTCTTTCATTTCTTTCAATTCGCCCAGGCAAGCGAACACGGGCATTCTCGAATCGCAACAGCTTCGCAACTCTGTCCGAGGATGGGAACCTCATACCGTAATACCAGAAACGTGCGAAAGGATTAAGTTCCAGCGCTGTCCAGACGGCAAACAAAGGGGAATAAAAAGGCGGAAATCCACGATGGTGGAAATTAATTTCCTCCCGTGCTCGACGTTGTAATGAATGGCATTCTGGCGGAGGAAAGCTAAGTGCCCATGAGAGTGTTTACGATTATTGGCCCTTTCAAGGATCGAAGGGTGGCCAACGTCCAGACGTTTTATTACCTCTTAGGGGATGTCCGCGTTCCTGCTCTAAATTGAAATGAAATGTGATAATAAATGCGGGGGGTGAAAAACGGGGAGATTTATATAAAACGGGGATGTTTCCGGATTTGACGTGATTGTTCGTCATTTTAATACATGAAAGTAAATCAACATGTTTCAAATGGACGTGGGGGTATTTTATGCTACAAACAACAGTGTCCGATTAAATGTAATAGCTTGATAGAATTCATTTACTTTCAGTTTATTTTTATTTATTAAGGTTATTGCTTTATGTGACTTTTATATCGGATTTAATTGAATAGTTTTAAAAGAATCATTTAAGTTTTGTTTCAAAAATTAAATCACTTTTTTGAATACGACTTGATCGTATTTGTTACACTTAACTTTAAAAGTTGATATAGATAGAAAGGCTTGTTTGTGAACAAGTTTGATTGATTGTACGTAGTAGTTTTTGGTTGTATCCGTTCTAAATATGGAAAATGAAAATCAACATTTTGGCATATTTTATTTATTTAAATTTTCGTTCAAGCAGATATGCATAGAGAAGATGCATTAAAAGAACGTTAGTGTAATCAAAACTGGTTTAGAAATATCGATTTCGCAATTTTATATTCTTGATAACAATTGAATCTGATGAATACACAATAAAGGTATTGGTGCAAATTTGCGAATAACAACTAGTAAGATTGCTAAGAGATTAAATTTATTGAATTCGACCGTTCATGATCATTTAAAACCTCTAGGTTTAAATTTAAAGCTTGACATATAAGTTCCACATGTTCTTAACGAAAGGAATTTGTGCGGTCGGGTTGATGTCTATGATTTTTCTCACACGATTAGAAAATTATGTAATTTTGAAGAGCATCATCACTAAAGGCGAGAAATTGGCTGTTTACAGCAATTTTGAATGCAAGAGATCATGAACTAAAAAAGATAACCGGGCTCAAAGGCTAGAATTGATCAGTAGATAATGCGAGACCTAATAAAAGTTTGGTAACTCGTCAAAAGCTTTTACAACTTAGATGGTATGGATTAAATCTTTACTTTACGAATGAGGAGAGCAAAAATCACCAGGATCAGTATTTTGTCAACAAAGAAGGAATGATGCTGCTACCAGAACGAAAACAAAAGGTATTGTACCAGAAAGGACAATATATAATTTAATAAAATATTTATTCACTATAAGAAATCATCGTCTTTCATTTACACTAAAAATTTTTTTCGAGCATTTTTAGCCGACCTCGTTGGTATAGTGCTTAGCCCGCCGACTGCGTGCGTACAAGGAAAGTGTAAAAATTTAAAATGGTTTTTAAATTTTTTAAGTCCATACTATTACGTTTTACAAATCTGAGAACTCGATATGCTTCAGAGTTTATATGATCGACAAAGCACCACCTATTTGACCGAATTACTGCAATATCTTTAACAGTGGATACTCGAGTAACTTTAATAACAGCGAGGAAGTAATCTCTGTCTGCCAGTGTTCTCTTTTTGGAAAAGGTAATTACATTACATTTACCAATGTTAAACCGTATGCTATTATTATGTCACCAGACATCAAACCTATTCAGATCCTGCTGAAGAAGTTGAGAAGAGGTACTGTCGGTGATTGATTTAAATATTTTCATATCGTCGGCGAGAAGAAGGCATTCAGAACGATGAAAACAATTGACTACGTCGTTTATAAAAAATTAAATAGCAGAGGTCCAAGGTGCGACCCTTGGGGTACCCCTGAGAAAACGGATATTTCCAACGAAATAAAGCTACCTACTCGTATAGCTTGTATTCTATTGGTTAAATAGGAACGAATCCAGTTCAGCATAATGCCATTTAAAACAATTTGTTTAAGTTTAAGAAGAAGAACACCATGGTTCACTGTATCGAAGGCCTTTGAAAAGACGGTGTAGATGGAATATACCTCATCCGAAGATAAATTAACTGAACGATAGCAAGTTGGACCAAGAGGCACAACCACTTCTGACTATTCTAGAGTAAGGGAGATAGACATGCAGACAAAGAAGCAGTAATTAGTTTTTCAAAAATTTTAGGAATAAAAGACTGGATAGTGATCGAATGATAGTTAGCAAAACTACGTCTACTCCCATATTTAAAGATACGTGATATTGGAGTACCTTTCCAAAGGGTAGGAAACACTCAGACTGTAAAAACAGATTAAACAGAAGCCATAGTGGACTATTGAATGAGAAGGCGCACTGCCTAAGTAATGTCAATGGTAATTCATCCGGCCCAGAGCATTTGGAATCCTTTAGTTGTGTCAATTCATATAGAACATCAGTGATTTTGATATCAGAGACACGGTTGAAATTGATATGGTTGCCTTCAAACGGCCATATCCGCGCTCACTAAGTGGCAATTCATATCAATATTGGTGATTTCCAATAGTAATTGCACACCGAGTGCGCGCCATTTCTAGTCCATTTTCTATCAGTAATAGTAACTATTACTATTACTATAAGAGTTCTCATGAAATTGTTTTAAGGAATCGCTGTTTACGGGTGGAACGTCCACAATACGCTCACCATCATTATAAAATGTTTCAGGAATAGATGAACTTATTCCTTTTAGTGTTAACAGAGTTCTAAAATAATTTAGGTTATTTATTTAGATATTGCTCCATAGACCAAACATAGTTATTTTAACAGGCCTGAAAGCGAATTTTACGAGTACTTTTAAACAGATGAAAATTTGAGTGTCCAACATTTATAATTTAAGTGTACCTTTTTCTTGAGGAAAATAAGATCTATAAGTTAAGCACTAAACCATTTGAAAACACGACGTTTGTGACTAGATTTTTTTTTGTTGAGAATTCTAGGTCCGTATAGATCGATTATCAAATAAATCGTTTTATAGAACAAACTGCCCCAAGACATGTTTGTAATGGCTTCACTTAAAGATGTATAATCGGATTTATAGACAAACTGGGCATTCCAGTATTTTGTTGCGGCAATTCAATGTCCAATATTATAGGAGGATGCTCATCATCCACAACTTTAATATGGAAAGGAGATTTTGAGACTGTTTAATTTTCGGTAAAGAATCTAAAAATATCAAGTCTAACATAGTTGAGTTCATATTTGTTATGTCGTTAACTTGTTGTTTCCTCGATAGATTGCGCGGATTTATAAGAAAAAATAGTTGAAACACCTAACTCGGTATTGACCCACGTAACATTCGGAAGATTATAATCACCCAGAATACAGGAATAATGATCCGGTAATGCATCGACAAGTTCTTCTACTAGGGAGGTGTGCTGTTCGTAGCAATAATCAGGAGCACACGGTCCTATATAGGATCTGCATTTCTGGGAAACAGCAACTAGTGTATTCCACTACTTTTCTGTATTTACATATAAAATATTGAAAAAATTTAAAAAAAAGAATCATAAGAAAGGAATTACTTTCAGTGCATGAAGTTTTACTAAAGGCTTTTCAGTTCTTCTGACAAAGAATTAAACCTTAAGATGATTCTTTCAAAATTTTTTCTTTTTCTATTTCTTTTTCTTCTCGAATTTATACAGGAAAAATAAAAAAGAACTAATTTTAGTGCGGAACAGCATTTTGGTGGGCGACCACAAATTTGTTTTGCTTTTGTTTTAATTTACACACAAACATATAAAAATAACATGCTGGAAGAATAACGTAGTTGATAGCCAAACAATACATCTACAACAACTGAAATTAATAGAGAGATTAGTCACTTGAAATAATTGCCCCTTAGGAAAATTTTAACTTTTAAAATATGTTTTGTTGAAAGATTACTTCTACTACCGTTAATAAGTTACTGCTTATAGTATTTTATAAAAATAGCTAGGTTGATGAGTGTAATTTTACAGTGTAATAAATAGAGGAATAACTTATTTAGCGGTACTAATCATAACTAAAGCTACCTAGCTTAGACACAACATTTTATGATAATAGAGAATGATAGATATATAGCTTTTAGACGTTTTAAAGAAAATTTAATTACAAAAACATATTTAGGTTTTGGACATATAGACAGTGCACCAGTTTTTTTCTTATTTCCTAGGGGATAATACAGCCCTATCATTTAAGTTGGTGACCAATATTGAATAAAACGAAAAGCATAGTTGATAAACATTAGAAGAATCCAATATTTTAATAACTAAGTACAAACATAGTAAAAAATAAATTTTAGTATAATGCTTCTTTTAATTTACCAACGCAATTTGGCATTTACCTTCCCCGAAGATATGTTAAGGTGTACGAGGGTTATCTTTTATAATTTGGGAGAGGACCATTCAAACAACATACGTTCGTACTTTTAAACAGTAGATTTACTCCGAAGGTTTTGGTGTTTAAACAAACATTTGTGTTGTTTACAGTCACATAAAAAAAAATAAAATAAAATAAAAAATGTTTGCACTGGATACCACATAATATAAAATAAATAAATAAATATAACAATTGCGAAAAAGACGTTCGGAAATATAAGGAAAATCAACCGACGAAGATGCATAATTATCCACTTGAACAAAGCGAGCTCTCAAATAATTTTTTGAGAACCGAAAAAGTCAAATTGATGGGTCATTTTTTTTCATTTCCGCAAATCAAAAATAAATTACGATATCAACTTTTTTCGAGGTCTGAAAAAGTGGCCTTGCGTTCAAAATGCATAGTTTGGAGTGGAAAAAGTTCTTCGAAATTTGGGGCAAAAGTGTTTCAAGGAGACTGTTTAAAAACAATAAACCCATGTACGATTATTTATTTCCTTTATGTTCTTCAACTCTAAACGTAAAAGGCAACACTTATACATTGCATAGGACATGTTATTATTGCAAAAAGTAAAGTTAAATGAAATATTTTGCATTTGCAATAAAACAAATAATTATGATATTTGTTTAGAAGTTTTGAAAGTTTCACACCAATAAAAAATCAAAAGCAGTTATGATTCTGATGATATAACATCGTGAATTACACAGGCCAACAAAAAGTTGTGATTTCGATTTGTTCGTTTTTTTGAAGTTTTGGTGGCTAAACTAATAGAGTATCAACATTTTTTTTGTTTTCATCACGCACAATTTTTTAATAAATTTACAAGGTGTCTTAGTAGTAGTAGTGGTGTTTGGCTATCGGCCACGTGGTCCTTCCGCCATGTGATTTGTGTATTTGTGTGTGTGTCAAGAAATTTTGACGTAAAATTTCATCACTGTTGAACCACAAATACTACGCGTATTTTAAAGTAAAGATTGGTGATCAAGACAAACTTTGGCTACCACATTTGTATAACACAAACAATTTAAAAAATATCATTTATCCGAACCTCAAGTCTGCAATTAGGCCAGTGCTACATGGTCCAGACGTGCCAATTCCTGAGAAACCAACAAATTCACAAGCTGGTCTGAAGTGAAATATCGGGCGTCTGGTAAATAAACTTGGGAGCACATACAATCCCGATGATTTGAGGCTTTTTATTGATTCTTGCACAATGGGAATGACTGAAAGCTACGAAAATCTTAAAGTACTGCTTGAAAAAATTAAATACAATGATCCCCACATTTGTGGGGATTTGAAAATTGTGGGATTAGGACAGTAGTCAGAGTATACGAAGTACCCATGTTTTTTTTGTGTGAGTGGGAATATTGAAGTAGACATCAACATTGAAAGAAAAAGGATTGGAAAAGAAAAGATAATTTAACACCCGGATCAAAAAATGTTCTGCACGAAAGTCTTGTTGATCCACAAATAAACCTTATTACCTTCACTGCACATTAAACTAGGATTAATGAAACAATAAGTTAAAGCTTTAAATAAAGATGGAGACTGTTTTATATACCTTCGGGGAAAATTTCCCGCTATCTCAGATGCAAAATTAAAGGAAAGAATTTTTGTCGGTCCTCAAATAAGGACATTAGCGAAAGATCAAGAATTTGTTAATAGTATAACCGAAACTGAGAAAAATGCATGGATTTCATTTGTTAATGTTATTGAAGGTTTTTTTGGGGAAATAACAAGGATCCCGACTACAAGAAAATTGTGAAAACCATGCTACAGAAATGTATGCAATTGAGATGTAATATGAACACAAAAATTCACTTTTTACACTCGTATCCTGATTACTTCCCCAAAAATCTTGGGGATGTGAGTGAGGAGCAAGCTGAGAGGTTCCACCAAGTCATGAAAGAAATGGAACGCAAGTATCAAGGTTGGTGGAATGTTTCAATGATGGCTGATTACTGCTGGTAAATAAAAAGAGACAATCAGGCTCTGGAATACAGAAGAAAATTCACTAAACGAAGTTCTTCATCTAAAAGGGAAAAATCATTTGGAAAGAAAACAAAATTAAAGATTGTTTAAGACTTTTTCAATTTAGTTTTGTAATTTGTTTTTGTCTCTGTATCAATAAAAGTAGCGTTTATTTTGACCAAAATTTTTATTAATTTTATTTCAATGTTGATAAAAAACCAAACGTGATAGGACAAAATGACACTCGTATTTAAATTCAGCAGATCAAAATTATACAAAATCAGATGTCAAATTGAAATCAACTTTCAAAAAGTCAAAATTTGTTGGCCTATGTTATTAAGGATATTGCTTAAACGCTAGTACACCATTTGGTTTATAATGCGTATAATATAATAAAAAATGCGTAGATCAAGTAATTTTTGTAAAGGTAATTCTAACAAATTAGATGATTTTAGATCAGTTGCACTAATAATCGTAGCTAGTAAAATAGTTTTAGGAACTATTGTTGAAAGAATGATTATGTTCTTAGGAGATACTACTGTTCTGGGCTTTCCACTTAAACAGCAGTATACGACTTTTTAGAGTTAATCATTAAACAGCTTAAATGTATAGAATATCTGTGCGGTTTATTTTTTGATATGTTCATTGCATTTTATTGTTGTTAACAATATAAAAAGTAACTTATAAGCAGCTGGATTTAGGTGAAAATTCCTTGATTTTGAATGACATACTTAATAAATCGTACTCAATGTAGTACGACTTAAAAGAAATATTTCATCAGAGTATAATATTACTCTTGGGATACCTCAGGGGTCCAATTTTGGACCATTATTTTTTATTTTTGTACAAATGTCGTACCGCAAAGCAATAATGAAGGTATTTATTTGATACCTTCAAATCTTAACGATCATTTAATTTAATTCATTTAATTTCTCAAACACTACACGATTCCTGGGTTTACATCTTGTTAAAATAAAAATAAAAATCTTAATTGGATTGAACATGTTGCATTAAAACATATTCTTGGTACAATGGAGCTAATTACGGTTTATATATTGGCATTCGTTTTATAACTTTGGAATTTCAAGAGTAATGTAAGAAATATAAAATACAGTAGACGCCGCTTATTAGAATCACGGATAATGTTATCAATCGGATATTGTTATCACTTTTGCGAAGAACGGGCCGAACGTGTAATACTACATACAAAAATGTTTGTTTATAGTAATCATGATTTCGGTTTATGTTATCATTTTTACTTTCTCTATATACGAAGTATATATAGGGGAAGTATTGCGATCGTGATTTTTTTTTGAAAATTTTTTTTTTGCGGCAATATCCGTTTTGAGGTCCCCCGAGTCCATTAAACTAATTTCTGGAAAAAAAAAATTGTGTCTGTGTGTGTGTGTGTGTCTGTCTGTCTGTCCGTGGGTACTGTATCTCAAAAACGACTGATCCGATTGAGATGAAACTTAAAACTTAAGGTTTTATCGTTAAAAACTGGAACTGAAAAGCTTTTGGTAAACATTCATAAACCGGAAGTGGGTGTTTACTCGACGCTTTTTTTGTTTTTTTCCGATATTTATTTTAATATGCAAAATATTACAAAACTTTTCGAACAAAAGTTAAAGAGAATGAGAAACTGAACACATTTTGTTAAAATATATTTTTCATAAAATTCCTAACTTTCGAGAAAAAAAAAAAAAATTGAAATTTTTGACACTTTTTGCCAATTGCTAATAAACTATTGAAGCAACATGAAAGTTATATAACAAATAATTGTAGAGAATTCAAAATGTTACGTTATTATAGTTTGTTACGTTATATATTTTTATTTAAAATAAAGTTTTGTTTTTCGGCTATTATTATCAATCGGTTATTGTTATCAAAAACCCCGAGTCCCGTTGTGATCACATTAAGCGGCGTGCACTGTACTATTAATCAATGTTTGATTTTAGTTAAAGCAAATTAGGATTATTGCGAGAAGAATACTTCTAACCATAAACTTGCACAATAGGAAAATCGCTTTCAAATACAAGCCCTAAATATTTTGCAAAATTTCCAAAGAATTTAATATAAAACCTTTGTAAATTAAAACAGTTAAGAAAATCAACTTTTTTTAGTAATAAATCGTATTATTTGTATTATTAAATATTTTAGTAATGATGTTAAAAATTGTGTAAATATTATATATTTTGTCTATTGTAATTGTAAAATTTACACAATTAGTAATGTAATTATTGCATTGTAATATTACTGCAATAATTTATTTACGTATTGGTACACTTATTTTTGGCAAAAGTACTAATATCTATCTATCTATTTAAGTTATTTAAGTTTATGTACAAATATATTTATATACAAAAAACAACCCCACATCTCTATATAGAAACCAATGATGGTTTTCATTGCGAGATCACATGTGCGTGTCTGACCCAACGACCTTACATTCTGAAGCAAAACATACATATCTAAAATTGTTCAAGAATGTCGTGTTAAGAAAACTAGACCAGTAACACCCATGATCCAGGTAAATTATGTTACTTTTTTCTGACCCCAGTCCCTGGAAACATGGACGTTCATGGACAAAACAGGTTATTATTTCAAATATATTAGGAGCGCCGGCACTTTTAACGTAACTTAGCTGGCTCTCTTATTTCCAATTAAAATGGAAATTTATTTTTACTGTTACAGGTCGTGGCTTTGTATCAAGGGTTTACCGGTTTTACTCTAGTATTTGCATTCTTGCATACAAGTTCTAATTAAACTGAAAATGATAAATAATTGGCAAAAGTAAGTAGATGCATATAATATACCTTCTATGTAACTTCTACTAGAATCATAACCAGTCTAGGTATTTTAAATATATAAAAGTAACAAATTTAAATTACAAAGTTTATTTCTAAATAAATTATTGTGAAAATACAAAACGTATATATAGGGCATATGGGCACTAAATTTCAGGTGAAGTGTTTTATATTACGACGAAGTAAATCTAAAATTGACTTACTTTTTATATATAGAAAGTTAATTTTTATTTATTTTATCATAGGTTTATACAAAAGTAAACATTTTTAATATTTAAAACTTCTACTTTATTATTTTGTGTTAGAGTTAAAAAAATGATATGAGTTTGAGATATTTGGTTGGATCGGAGTTTTAAAGTTTTTCTTTCAATAAAAAGATAACGAGTATCTAATAAATTTATTAATTCTTATTTTTTGCGTTATGTAAAATATATACATATTTTTTTATAGTTGGAAAAGTTATTTATGTTCGACATAATGCAAGGATGTAATGTAGTTAAGAATTTAACTCTTTAAAGATAACACTCCGCTGTACAATAAAATCAAACTTTAAAACTATAAAAACCACATACTAAACGATCCCGGTGGTAAAACATAACTTTAATATACCGGTAGTGACTTATAATCACCGCTATCGTCGTTATCACACATGTGGTCAGTTTGGATGTGAAGGGATATGATAAGGGTTGATTTATGTCGGTCATAAAGACGAACCCCAGTTCGGATTAGATACGACAACGCTTGACCAGACGGACATTCGCCATTATTACCGAACCGGTAATTAAAGTCGGTGCACTATATCATCGGCTAATACACGTTTGGGGCATTAAATCCGCTATATCTTTATCGCCTGCAACAATATCCCATAATAGGATATAAAGTAGTTCCTGCATCAAATTGGCGGACATCTATGTATCTAATAATTTACGGTGTTCAGGCGAAGGAATTCGTAGTGCTTGTGTTATGTTGCGAGGGGTGGGTGCAATAATATTTTACAGGTGTATATTACTGGGTTGTACATATAGTGGATGGTATAGCTGTACGGGGTATTGTAATGAATGAGAGAAGCTTGTAAAGGCTAATTGATATATTAGAAAGAAACAAACATTTGTCGAAAATAGTAGACAAAAATGGGATCCAAAGAATATTTAAAAGGATCAAAAACATACAATAAAAAGTGGCAAATAAAATAATTAACAAAAAGACAAAACACGTCCAAAAAATCCTAGCGCTGCCCTGTTTCACTAGCCATTTTTGATTTATTTTGAATTTATATATGACTAAAAATGGTTGGTTTGAAAGCGAACATTTAATGGCGGTTCACCTGTGTGTGATATCAACGAAGTGTATTTTCATTTAAAATTCCTGATTTAATGGCGGTTCACGATTATAAAAACGAGGACTGTGGTTTGAACGAGTGCAGCAGTATTTATTCCATTTTTAAAGCAATTATTAGAAGACACGCTGACGAAAAAAACTATATGAAAAGACTTGGTAGACTACCTATATTTTTCGTCCAAATGGAAAAACTTTTTGCTGCAATTCAAATAGTGTTTTTTGGATTAAGTATCAAAGAAGTTAGAAAATTAGCTTTTGATGTCGTTGAAACATACTCATTGCCACATTCTTTCAACAAAGACAAGAAAACTGTCGAAAAGAAATGGTTTTATGAATTTATGAGGTGAAATCTTCAACAGTCCTTACGCTAACCGGAAGGAAGCTCTATGGAAAGGGCAAAAGGATTGAATCGAGAGAATATTTACCAATTTTTTTATATTTTGGAGAAAGTTGTGAATAAAAATAAATTGACTGCTGATACCGTATCTAACGTCAACGAATCGGGATTCTCTCTCCACTGTCCAAAATCGATGCAAAAGGTGATTGTTCGTAAAGGTAAACAATAAGTGCTGAGTTGGGAGTTAATACAACTTTTGTCTATGTGGTTAGTGCTGCTAGAGTTTATTTCCCTCTAATGATAATTTTTAAAAGAAAGAGAGTCAACAATAATTTAGAAATTGTAGCACCACCAGCATGAATTGTTATTATTGCAGATACCGTATATATAAATTCCGAGTATATCGTTTTTTGGTTGAAACATGTTAAATATCACGTCAATTGTAGCAATAACAAGAAGGTACTTTTATTACTAGGTGAACATTACAAGCTCAGCAGAAACCTAGATGCATGTTACTTAGTTCGAGATAATGGGGTAATATTATTGCAGTTACCTAGACACACTACTTATATTCTGCAAAATTTAAATGTTATTTTTTGCCCATTTTAAAAAAGAAAAGAAAAATCAGAATTTTTCTTCATCAATTAAGAAGGAAAAATAAGCCAAATGCAGATTTCTAAATTGCTAAATGAAGCATGTGAAAACGCTGATACAGTTGCAACTGCTGGGAATGCTGTGCCTCGAGTGTTTTCTCTGAAAATCGGCATGTCTTTCAAGAAAGCCAATTTGCACCATCAGATATTTTGTAATCTGAACCAAGTGCTGAGTCAAAGTCTGTGGCAACATCGACGTCGTCAAGTAACAGTGAAGGCGATGACTATGTTTGTTGAGGTAAGTCAAACTAGAACAATCGATTTTTGACAACATTCTCCATAAAGGGTCGCCGCCTCCAAAACAACAAACCAAGACAACATGGTATGACATTTGGGTACACATAAAATGTGCCGAAGTGAGGCCAAATGTAAAGAAAATAGTATTGTATTAATTGTATGTCCAATGGTCCAATTTGGGCAACTGGTAATCCAAACTGAGAAACTAGTTGCCTTGAGACAAAAAACAAATTTTTGAAGTGTATTTTTTATTATATATTATGTTATTCTACATTATTTTTAATTTGTATTATAAATATACTTCTAGGTAGGCAATACTTGTACCTTTTATGTCCTATTATAGTTTTTATCTACGATCGTACAGAAAGTAGACGCTTTTTGCATCATTTTTCATTGTAAAATTGGGTTTTTAAAGCACTAGTGCTTTTTTACGTTTTTATTGCACGGTAATGTCAAACTGTTTTTATTGCACAGAAATGTCAAATTTGACAGATGAATTGTAGCACAAATTTTCGACGAAAAACTTAATTTTTTATTAATTGATACAAATAAGTAATGAACTTTAAATAAAATATAAAATACAAACCAAATGGCAGATTTAAGAACTCTGAAGATTTCATTTAATGCAAGTCGAAGCGATTACAATAAAGCGAACATTTTTTCCATAAATAATAATGGCGGCCGACATTAACTGGTTGCTAAGTAACGCTTTCATTAGTGCACTGCGGGTAAAATATGTTTTCATTAATTGAATTATTGAAATGACATTAAAATATTACTTATAAGAATATATTCTTTGAAATCCTTTACGATCGAAGATAAAATTTTGTAAGGCACACGTGTAAAAAGTTTCTTTATTGCACTCCTGGCTTTAAAAAAACTCGCTCGTTCCTCGCTCGTGTTTTTAAACGCCAGTTCGTGCAATAAAGCATCACTTTCTACACTTGTATCTTAAATAACTATTATGTGGTTATACGCAAAATAAAAAATGTCATTGGAGTTTTCAAAGGATTTATTTCTACTCGCCACTTGAACCATCAAATGTGTAAAGAATCTATAGACTATTGTAGCGATTTCGAGCGTAAAATATGATTTAATGGCTGTGTTATAGGTAAATAGTGAAGAAAAAGGCATTAGATTATAATATGAGGGGTTTTGGTTAGAGATGTAGAAGCAAAATTATGTATGTATGCTTGATACCTTGATAAATAGTTCTTTTTTATATTAACATACTGCCTTCTATGTACTAATTATTATATAAATAATTCCAATTCCACAATTTCATTGTAAAAACATGCTAGTGGTTATTTTCAGAAATGTTTAACCATTACATTAAGGGTACTGCATAAATTAAGGGTATTGCATCAATTCCTCCTTTTATAGATAGTCTGGTTCCATATTGTATCTGATAATCGTTTTTCTATTTTCTTAGGATAATAATGCATAACTCCTATATAGCCTGTAATAAAAATAAAAGACGTTTCGCTTTCATCTAGCCATCTATCTTTGATTGACGTGTATGGCGTACCTATTAAACTAGGATATTCTTCCTAGGGATTCTGAACAAATTGGGGCCAAGGTTTGGTTTATTTAATTTTGCTTAATTGGAAGCAAATCATTTAATAATGATTTTTCTTGAATGGTAAAAAGGTAGCAATACTATGACAGTGATCATCTATTTATTTGTACTTTATCAGACTTGCTTTATAAATATAATTCGAAATACATAAAAAAGTAAACAAATCCATACAAATAATTTCGTCAGCAAGCTGTTCACCCGATTTACCGTATACCATCGATACTGTTTCAACGACAGTAGGACACATCTCTTACTAGGTGAATTTTAGGTACTAAAAACAACTCGATATAAAAACTTGAACATATAAAAACAACGCTCTATTCTACTTAACATATAAAACACCCTATTCTAGTTTTCTCTTCATCTTCTTCTCCCACCCCAGTCCCACCAAAATATTTACACCAACTCCATCATCTCTCATTCATTCTGTTGCTCTTAAGCTTGTGTAATACAATAAACGAAGACCATCAATGTACGAGCGCGGAGTTATATTTTGGTACCACATTGCGTATGCCCGGAAAATTCTTTTTAGATTTAGGGGGATCTAGTACGGAAATACACAATTTGTACGAGACCTAAAGAAACACTTTAAGGCTATCTCTTACATCCCACCACGTTACACGACAAAAAAATACATTCCGACAGACCCAACACTTGCAGATATGTTTATGTCTAAGAAGATAAGATGAAAGGTACACTAAGACCACCGTACAACGGACCCTTCAGAGTAATCGAGCGACATCCTAAGTTTTTCAAAATAGAATTGAACAATTGTGATGATTTCATTCCCATAGATAGGATAAAAACTGCGAATATTTTTGTAGTCTGCTTCTGCTCCTGAGCGATATGTGTCTTTTGTTACTTCCACATTGGGGGAAACTGATGCAGCAGAAAAGAGTCCCGGAGAACGAAATTACAGAAAGTATAAACGATTCAAATAAGTGTTATAAAATAGCAGAGGCTTGGAGCTTTGGTAGCTGGGAAACGGGATTTCTCGATGATATAATAATATAATTTTCTGTGACATTACTAACTTTTTCATTCATATGTATGCGTATTTAAATAAAAAAAAACTAGTTAATATACAAGGAGTTACTACCTTCAATAAATAGAAGAACTGCTACACATCTTTCACCAATCCCTCATTATCCAATTCACACAACCTTATTTTATACTTCACCACTGTTTCTATTACCTCTTTATTACCTCCTTACACTCAGTTTATTTATTTCCTGAAGCAGAATGTACCCACACGTTGATTTTTCAACCCCTAGAATCTGTATCACCACTACTCTCTTCTAATGCATTCACACTTTCTTATTCCCCATGTTTCTACACCATACAGCAAATCAATATGAAGCCCAAGAAATTAAATTCCTTCACCCTCTCAATCACCTTCCCCTTCCATTCCAATCCACCCACTCTTCCTTCCATTCCTCTATTCCTAAATTGCATCCACTTTGTTTCGCTTGCATTTTCTCCATTCTCTGCATCACCTCTTTTATCCCTCCCAAAAGCACCATATTATCCGCATACGCTAGCATCCATAAGGTATGGATGCTAGTGTAAAGATTTGATTACATGTTCCCTTCCCTTTTCTAAAACCCTCTTGCATCTCCGGTAGCATTTATTTGGTATCCACCTCCTTATGCAGTCTATTCTTTACCACCATCGTGGCAATTTTGTAGCCGGTACATAAAGGAAATTCTTCTATAATTGTCTAAATTTAAATATATTCTCCTTTACGCATCGGGCACATATGCCACACCTTAGGAAAGTGTGATTCTTCTCTTTACATTTGGTTGAGCAACTTTCTAAACTTCTGATATTCCTCCTTTCCTATCACTTCTGTTGTTACCCATTCAGTCTAGCAGCTCCTCCAGCATTTATCTCATCAAACGCTTTCTTGGTTTCCTCCTCCGTAAACTCTTCAACCTCTCCCATCGACTCTTGTTCCCCTATGTAGCCTCGGCTCTCCACTAATTATACTACATTTCTCTGTCCATTCTTGTTAAGACACTCCGTTCACCTCTTTTCAATATTCCAAATCTCCTCTTCATTTCTACATAATCTCATTTCATTGGTAGTTTTTCTTTTCGAAGGCCCTTATTTTTTTTCGCGTATACTTAATACCTAGAATTAAGTATGCGGGAAAAAAGGTACTGAACATACTTTTTAATATCTTTATTGTAGCAAACTGGATTATACTTTCTTAGGAACTTGTGGAACCAGAATATACAAATAAAATAAATACAGATTAAGGATTCTACAACGTTCAAGGGTCAATAAGAAGGATTTGAAAGGTACTGGATTTATGATAACAATAGAAATGTGAAGATCAGCGTGAGGAGAGAGGAAACAGATTCTTTCTTCAACGGGGAAAATTAGTATAGCTATTCAAAACATTTTGATTAAATGTACATAATACACTCTATAAAACCAAAACAAATCCTTAATAATTCAGTTTTGATCTAGTTTGGATCTAATCTGTCTAGCACAATTGGAGATAGGGAAATGAGTTTTACTTAGGAGTATTTAACTCTTCAGGTAAACCGCCAATCAAGATAATACTATAAAAGTGCCATTTATTGTCTAAGCGTTGCACTAGATATCTATTTTAGTGGATAACCACCGACAAATTTGTCCAATCGATTTTTCGGTGGTTATGCACTCAAACAGCAATCTAGTGCAACGCTTAGATAATTGATGGCACCTTTATAGTAATATCTTGATTGGAGATTTACCTGGAGAGTTACATACTTCAAACAATAGATAGCACCATTATGGTGATACTTTAATAATTAACTCTACATTAGTTTAGATTATTTATTAAGCGTTTTAGAAACTAGAAAAAAATATCGTCATCTTGGAGTTTTAAGGTGTTTAAGGGGCAACTTATGGATTAGTAAAAAAGAAACAATATGAGGGTGAGCGAAAGAAATAATAGATATCAAACTAGCAGCAACATAAATATATTTATAGTTAATCCAATAAGTTCGGAACAACATATGAGCGTTAATCTTCGGAGGAAATTCCCTTCATCCGAGTCGAGTTCTCGGAAAACAGATATCGACAACAAATCTAATTTCGCGGAAGTGCCACGTGTTTGCGGGGAACTTATGCCCCCAGGGGCGGTGCCAGATGCAACCGCGATTCGATTCCGTATTTCATAAATCAAATAATTACGTTCGGCGCCGGCGATTCGTTCTGATTGAAATGAGAATCGCGGCGGGGCTCCTAGAAAAATTTGAATCTCATTTAAAATTTCAATCAATTCAATAATAGTGCGACTAATCGACGGTTCACTTAGGCGGGCGGAAGAAACGCCGCCGGAGGTTTCCAAATTCCAAGTGCTAATTGAAATTCGAGAAAAAAAGAACGAAACGCGTGAAATAGATTTAAAGATATATTTTGGAATTGTTATTTAAAAAATTGAAAAAAAAACTTATTATGTATCTTCATTTCCTTTTTGTAATGTAATAATTTTACCGTAAGAAACGATCGTAATAGTTATCAAAAACATAGTTCAAGTGTTAACAATTGACTCAAATTAGTACCTTGTGGAACCCCAGTATAATTTTAATTGCATGACCTGAGTATATAAATGGACAGTAGATTTTTTGGGTAGGTGTATATAATTCGATTTATTTGGTAACAGAAAATGGAAACTTCGACAAGATAAAAATAAAACGTTAAAGGAAGTTAGAACTTGAATAAACATTGAAACAAAGGAACAATTGAAATAACACAGAATAGAAGGCATAAAAGATAAATTTGTTATTTTATAAGACATTACGAACATTAAAAATATATCACGGAAGTTTAAAAAAAGTAGTAGGTGTGAAATAAAAAAAAGGTAATAGAATTGGTATTTTAATGGTAGTTTTAATTATGTTAAATTTCCTTCCTGCATTAAATTAGCCACTCCATTGAATCGATCAGATATGCGGTCTATATAAATTAATATGTACACCTTCACCGAGCGACATCTGATTAAATTTCCAGCGAAATTAATTATGCGCTACGTAGGATTAACTGTGAAATGAGCAGCCAGTTTCACCACTTAACATTTACAAGTGTACTAACAATATATTGTGTTTAATCCGCACTAATCGCCCAGAGTGAATAACCTATGAATAAATCATTTTAAACGATTTGTTGAAATTTCTAATCCGTGCAAACACGCTTCACATCAAAATCTTTATGAAAAAACCTTTTAATTATCCTTTTAACATAAGAGTTTTTACATGGTTTTACAGAAAAGAATTTCTGCTGTTGCGTTAATGTGATTTGCTCCTAAAACGAATAAAAAATAATACATTTTTTAAGTTCACAATAAGAAATAGGTTGTTAAACACCAATATTAAACGCAAGAGATCATTGAGTAAAATAGATAATATGGCTCAAAGCACTTCTAAATTTCGCCATGTTGTTTGTTCATTTTTTGAACACCTCCTAGACAATTCAATGATCAATTCTTAAGTGACGACAAATTTAATGATTTTTTTAAGCAGAAAATGAAAGATTTGATCAATAGAAAAGGTGTAGTATTTTACCAAGAAAATGTGAGTAACTTGACAAAGGCTTTTACAATTTGCACGGGATAAACTTTCATACTAGCCATACTTTTTAGATATAGATCTAGTTTTTTAGACGTTAAAGCTTTTACTTTTGATATCACCTGAATCAGTTTTATTGTCAGCAAAAAACAAAAATGTGGAATCGTGCTACAGCCAGAAAGATAACAAAAGATATATATTGCTATTTTAGAAACATCATCATGAACCAAGAATAAATTTATTATGTAAATCGTCTAATCATAAATTTTTTATAATAATTTACGATCGTTGAATAGCAAATAACACAAACATTATTTAAAAATTTATATGCCAAAAGAAGCAAAAGAATTCAAACAAAATGGAGCTTGTTTACTAACTACTTTAAGTATCAACCTTAAAATTATCTCTGATCGCGCTGAAACCGCGATACTTTACGAACACAATTTAGAACCGGTAAAATTAATGTCTCACATCAATCACGCCTTCGCAAAATCAAATTGTTGTTTACATTGAGATCTGGGTTATTATTTTGTTATATTTATTTCTCGCGATTTAAATAATAATACGTTTTGTGGGCTGTGTAAATTACGAAATTACGCGAACTGTTACATGCAGTAGGTTTATGTATAATTACACGTAGAAATTCCCGATATGCGGAAATGATGGCTATTCGTTGCACGGCATGTTTTAATCACCTGACAGTTAGGATGACACTTGGTATGAGAGGCTCCTTTGAATGGGAGACGAGACGACTCAATCGTTACGCGGCTCTTTTTTCACATACAGGAATTTTCTTTTAATGTTGGCCGCTTGTGAATGTGATAGAACTACAGATTTAATTTAGATTTTTTTAGATACTGCCATTAAGGTGACATCTATTGTATAAAACGTTGCACTTTAATGATTGCATCCATATGGATGCATGGACTCTTAACACTCGAAGTAAAATTCCCTCTCTTTAACTGTATTAATTAGTACACGCTGATGAGATTCCAAATAGATCGAAACTAGAATGTGTTATTGACAGGGAAACAATAAGTAGACTTAATTAATAATAACGAATGTATTTAGCATTGTATAATGTATAACACAATACAACAAAAACAATGATTTTGAGGCGTAAAATATATATTAGAGGATGATTCAAGGTCGCTAATTTCGAATCCATCCTCAGTTTTTTTGAGGAACTCCAGTTTTTGAGATACTACTTCTATATATTTTCTGTGCCTGTTAACATTAATTTTTGTTCATTGTCATTATTTCTATCACATCGTAATCAAGAAAAGGCAAAATAAATCTTGGTCTGATCTAAATTGTTTGTATAACATAAACTACAGATGCTTAATATAAAAGAAATATTTAAGTGTCTCAGATTGCGCAAAAAATCATAGTATTCTGCATTTCCATTAAAGACAAAAATCATGTACTAGATTTTTTAGGTAATTACATTTAAGGATCACAGGGAACAGAACTTCTCTATTGATCTGGCAGTCTCAAAATCTTGTGAATATATCAGTTGTCAAATGGTGGATTAATCGCAATAACAAGAAGGCATAGTAATTCTTGACTAAATTTGGCACAAACGTTTAGTTATTAAATAGCAATTGATTAAAATTTTGTTTATATGGATCAATTTATGGTTAGCTAATGATGGTTATTCCGTGATCCTTCGAACGGTTTATCGTAGATTCAGAAAAATCGGCTTGAAACCCTATCGGTCACATCTTGTATAGGGTACTATAACGTATGGAAGTATGTCTCGTTTGGTATTCATCTGAAGCAATATGAACGTCCAGCGATATGCGGATGAGCCATATCCTTCCATTTTTTTAGCAGTTGGAAGACCCACTTTTCCAGCAAGATAATCCCCATCTTTACATTGCTTTTCTGGGGAACGATTTTTGGAGAATAATATCTACATTACTAGAATTGAAAAGTTTGTTCCAAAAATGGATCGATTTGAATGATTTAATTAGAGAGCTTTTACTACTCTGAGTTACTAGTTTCCTAGCTAAATGAAAAAAAAAATATATTAGCGCAATCAAAAATAAGCCTTTAGCGTCAAGAAACAATTCTAGTTTTATAATTGTTAAATTCCTACAGAAAAATGATTCAAATCAATGGCGTCTATGTACGGATAAACGCAAATTGAAGTCTACAATAACATGTGTTGGCCTTGAAGAAGATCCATTATGACAAATATAAATAGGAGGTTAAATCCTTCTTTTATATATTTATTGGGCTCTAGACCCAAATTAGAACATCAGACAAGAAGTAAGAGCACTGGTTTCATGTAGCTTTAATATGATAAATACATCTTGATGAGATTGTATCATTTTTACATTTTAGCCTATTAAATTTAATCTGATGGAACAATATGTCGAAGTATTAAACAAACAGCGACTGTTTTAAGTATATTTCAAGCCAGTTTTTTAGATTTGAGTTTAGAAAATCTACAAATTAGCGAATTTTTGAACGATCCTTATTTCAGCAGTTAATATTTCTTGAATAATTTTTCCACTTATCTCTTGGTGAAACATTATGAAATAATGGGTAAAGAATTGTTAAACACTTGGTTTGTTTCACTGATTTTGTATATTTGCTCAATTAGTGTTTTGCTTGTTACAGCACTATAAAAGAAAACCGGCTGTATTTGCCTATTAATTCAGCAGTTAATGCCAGAAATTGAAAAAATTGCATGGAATATATTTGTTTGCGTAAAACAATTTTTAGGCAACAAAAAGGATTCGATTATTTTTTCTCTGTCAATAATAACTACGAATATGACAGAGAATCCGAGTTTTACTTTGAAGTTTGAACCCCCCAGTCATTCTTAAAGAAAGACAATATTATTAGGGTATTATCTATTCTCTACTCAATTAGGGAATCGTAGTGCAACTCTGTAGGTAATAGATGGCATCCTAATCTTATCTTGCTTTAACAAAAAAGAGTGAACACTAGAGTTAAATATTTCACAGAGATATTTAAACTATGAAGGAACAATTCATAGGTTGTAATATGTGTATCAAATTGTACTTCCTACAGACAATATAATATTTCATTTAGACTATTTAAGTGATTTAAGGAAATAATAGGAAAAATATTCTATAGAAGTATTCAGACACGGAAGGAACTATTCTAAGGTTGTAACATGGTTTTCTATATAGCCATTTATACAATTTTCTCGAAAATTTAGGCGGCTTGACACTATGAAAGAACCATTAAAAGGTTGTAACATGGGTATTACTTAGTACTTTCTGTAAAGCCATTTAGTATATTTGCTTGAAAATCTAGATGGTTTAAGGATATAATACGATGAAATATTATTTCAGAGATGTATTCAAACTATGAAAAGCCCATTCGAATGTTGTATTATAGGTATCAATGTAGAATTCCAATATAGCCATTTAGAAAATTTTCCTTAAAAATTAGTCTACTTGAGTACACAATAGGGCCAAATATTCCACAGAGGTACTCAAACTATGAAGCAATGCTTCAAAGGTTTTTTTTTTTAATGCACTGATGGTCCATTTTTGCTAGAGTAGCATTTCACAACCAACACAAGAAAATTGTAGAGTTATTTTTTGTATATTTAATGCATCTTTTTCAACAAAAAATATTAATCATCATACTTTAAAAAAATAACTGTTACATAAAACTGATAATAGGATCATGTAAAATATTGCATGCAACACATATGCTGTTGACCACAACAATTTATATTTTATAGGCTTAATTTTAATTGCAATAAGTTTTATATTTAGAACGGATTCAAATACCAATATTGGTTTATGAATTAATGATTTTATTTGGTTTAAAATTCAGGTAATAATTTGGGTTTTAGTTCACACAACAATAAATTGCGACATGCGGCATATTTGTTTGATTGTTTGTTTGTTTGTTTCCCAATGCAGAATCCAGACCAAAACCCTTCAGAAAATGTAGAACTTTTGGCCATGCGGCAGCGGAGGGCAAGGGGCCAGACCGCTTGGCATGCTGCAGAAAGTGCGGGGGCACTGGACACCTAGAGAAGGACTGCGTGCTGAGCCCAGCTGTGGACCGTACGCAGATCTGGGAATGAGGACCGACCACTTCATTAGCAGTGCGAAATGCTCTGTCTACAGGCTGGAGTGCGCCAGGCTCATGAGCTTGGGTAGAAAGGCAACCAATCAGACGTCTCCCGTCCCGTCTTGGAGCAGCTTATCAAGGAGAGGATTATAATCGCGAGCGAACCTAACAACAGAGCCAAGGCCGCCTGGATTAGGGACGCCCTCGACGCTGATGTCGCAGTTCCGTGTTAGGGCCTACCATGTGGAATTTAAGAATTTAACCAATGCCGACATTCTGGTGGTAGTTAGGATCAGGGAGATGGTAAACGTGGTCGTGCTTCGCACTCCAACGTAACAAGGACCGATTTAGAAGTTCTCTTCGCCCTGGTACTCTACAAGCAACGACAGAGTAGATCGGCTAGGTTATGTTGAACGACGCCTCAATTTGGGAGGCCGCAGATCGAGCAGCCAAATCAATTCTCGGAGCAAAGGAGGTCACCCTGGGTGAGCTTACACACAACACTACAGCCTTTGCATCCTAAGACGTGTACAAGATTCTTATAATTTAAAGTATTTTATTGTATAGTATGGTAATTAGTTTCCCTATATAGTATATATAGGGGGACTATTGTTTTCGTGATTTTTTTTTCAAAAATTTTTTTTGCGGAAATATCCGTTTTGGGGTCCCCTGAACCCAAAACACTAATTTCTGGAAAAAAAAATTTCTGTGTCTGTATGTGTGTCTGTGTGTCTGTCGGTGGGCGCTGTATCTCAAAAACGAATGATCCGATTGAGATGAATCTTTAAACCTAAGCTTTTATCGTTAAAAACTGGAACTGAAAAGCTTTTGGTAAATATTCATAAACCGGAAGTGGATGTTTACTCGAGGCGTTTTTTTGTTTTTTGATGATATTTTTCTAAATATGAAAAAAAATTAAAACGTTTCAAACAAAAGTTAAAGGGAATGAAAAACTGAACAAGTTATATTAAAATATATTTTTCATAAAACTCTTAACTTTTGAGAAAAAAAATAAAAATTAAAAATTTTGACATTTTTTGCCAATTGCTAATAAACTATTGGAGTTACGTAAAAATTATATAACAAATAATTGTAGAGAATTAAAAAATGAACAAATTATTAAGAATAATCTTTTTCTGTAAACCTCATAGTTTTCGAGTAAAATATAGGGAAACTACTATGATGGCCACATCACCATTTATTACTTTCCCTATACACGTAGTATATAGGGGGAGTATTGTTTTCGTGATTTTTTTTTCAAAATTTTTTTTTGCGGAAATATCCGTTTTGGGCCCCCCTGAGTTCATTGCACTGATTTCTGGAAAAAAAATGTGTGTGTCTGTGTGTCTGTGTGTCTGTCGGTGGGCGCTGTATCTCAAAAACGAAACATCCGATTGAGATGAAACTGTAAACTTAAGGTTTTATCGTTAAAAACTGGAACTGAAAAGCTTTTGGTGAACATTCATAGACCGGAAGTGGATGATTACTCGAGGCGTTTTTTTGTTTTTTGGTAATATTTTTCTAAATATGAAAAAATTTAAAAAACGGTTCAAACAAAAGTTAAAGGAGATAATAAACTAAACAAGTTTTATTTGAACATTTTTTTCATAAAATTCTTAACTTTCAAGAAATAAAATAAAAATTGAAAATTTTGATATTTTTTGCTAATTGCTATTAAACCATTGAAATTACATGAAACTTATATAACAAATAATTGTAGAGAATTTAAAACTGAACAAATTATTAAGAACAAACTTTTTACGTAAACCTCATAGTTTTCGTGTGAAATATAGGGAAAGTACTATGATGGCCACATCACCATTTTTGTATTAATTTTAATGTTTGTATGTTGGAAATATGAAAATAAATGCTGGTACCGTGGCAGGGAGCACAAAGCGAAGTAATGTGATGGTTCCGCTGATGTCCCCAGATTTTAGGGGGCACTTCCCTCAAAAAATTGTTTATTCAAGATAGATATTTTAGATAATAAAAAGGATTGAATTATTGTTTGCTCTTGGATCTCATCAGTGTAGTGCAGAAGACATAGGTACCAAAGCACATTTTTACTTTAGAAAACTTTCCTGAAAATATAGCTGACTTGAGTAATCAAGAAGGGAAATATCCACATGTACAATCCAGAAGTTGTTGTAATGCACTTCTGGTCGATTTTTGCTGGATTAGTGTTGTGACATGTAATAAGTCATATAAAATAAAATTGCAGTGTTATTATTCTTTTCTTTATTTCTTTTGGATCTGTTATAATAAAATGGATAATATGCATTCTATCTTACTGACATCTTTAATTATTTTATATAATTAATTTTCTAATAATGCTGATGATGAAAGCCATGTCTTTACTGTTTAATTTAGTAGTTGTAGTGAAGTACCACGATTTGTATTATTTTATATTTATATTTTATAAAAAGGTGAATCCGTAAAATAAATTTTAAAAAAGAGAATACAGAAAATTCCATAAATTATTATTAGGTCTATATACAAAATAGATTTGCATTGATGCTTTTATTTTGTTGAAAATACAGGCATTAATATAAATTTTGGTGAACACAACAATAAATTGTGGCGATTTAAGATTGTATTTGGTAGCCAATAAATAACTAATAAATGATTGTAAATACCTTTTATATATCACACACTTTTTATCTTTATTGTGACAGAAAATCTGTCGAAACTATAGTCACAATAAAGATAAAAAGTGTGTGATATATAAAAGGTATTTACAATCATTTATTAATAATAATGTATCACAAAGTAGAGGCCTCCAAAATTCCCTATTTAATAAATAACTACGCTACATTTTCCACGTCTTCAATTGTACTACGCGGATGAGACCCAAATAGATTGAAACTGGCCCACATCTGTTGTTGACAAGGAAACAAAATAGTAGAATTTGAGTGAATAAATTGAGGAAATATATAAATCATAATAAGAGAAAATAATTTTATTATGTTGTCAGATATTGTAAGAAAGACATAATTGTATTATATAAGCTACTTGACTTTAACTAAAAACATGATAGTGAAGGTTTTAACATAGTGATACATATTTGAATAAAACAAATACTACAAGAAACTTTATTATTTATTTTAATTTAATCCTGTTCTTGTCAAACTGTATTACGCTCCGAATATATATGATGAAGTTAAAACCTCCACAAACATGTTTTAAAATAAGTCAGTGTGACATTAACGACTAAAGTGTGTTTTAAATTACGAGTAAAACACAAGAAAGCAAATATTATAAATTACGTCACCATTGTATATTTAAATCACTCACAGTTTGATATGATTGATGGTGGAAGCAATTACTTTGTGATACATTTTGGAATCAGGTATTTAAAACAAACATGCTCTTTGCGATTATGTGAATATCATTAAGTTTTTCCTTGTTATTTCTTTTGCCTAAGTTAAACGTTTGATAACCTTGTAAATATTGAAACTATAATCACAAAAATCCAGTATGTTATATCAACAAATTGCAGTTTCTTGTGAAGTTTCACTTATAGTTTGACAATTGCAAGCTAAATTTGTCAAAACAAAATTACTATTATCATTTATTTTACTTCTACTATCAGTGCCAAACAATCAAACATTATATTTCATACTTATACATATATAGTTTCGTGCGAATATCAAAACAAAAACATAATTTAAGCTTTAATTTTAAACCCGTTAAATATTTTGCATTAGCTACAGTAACCTATGTCTAATCTTCACCCTTATCTTAATCACTGCGGTTCCTTATTTCATATTCTAATTAATTTCCTATTCCATCAGGAAAATTTTCTGCGAATGTAAATTTTCATTGTTTGTTTGTAACAGTTATTGTATACTGAATGAGAAGTGGAACGTAGAGAAAACACATTAACATCATTTTATTATTATAATAAAGGAAGTATTACTGACAATATATGAAAATATGTAGAAAGTAGTAGAAAATGTGGGCAATCATTGAGAACTAGTATATTTATATATAAAATATTGTAACATTGAATTTGTATTATTCCAGAGAAGCTAGTTTGAGATATTACCAGAAAAAAAACTATAAAAGTGTGAGCTAATATTTAAATATAAATTCTTATATAAAACTATAATTAAACGTTTGTAAATATATAAAACTGTGCACATGAAGAAATAACAAAATAAATAACAATTAATTTTACTGATAACTGATTGTCAACTTGAAATTACTCCTTGATCAGTTCTCGTTTAGGAGAAATTAAAGCTATATCTGGAAAATTAAATGATGGAATATCAAAAAACAGTACTTCAATGGCAGAAATGTTAATGAAGCTAAATTGGACAAAAAAATCATAAAGATTTAAATTTGTTTTGAATATTTATTGAATTGTGTATTATCTAGGAACAATTATGTATGCCTGCTGTATAAATAAATACTACTACAGTTAAAAATTTATGAATCATTTTTTTTAATTTTCAAAGTAATTCATTCGAATATATATTTATGTAGATTTTGTTCTTGGAGAAGTCAAATGATATAACAAGTATATTAAAGATGTATCAATTATGGCAGTAATATATGTTATTACCTGATTAAATACTTGAGTGTGTGAAGATTATTATTATTAGTGGTTAAAAGTATATCCTTTCTTCAACAGTTTTATTATTAACTATATGTACATTTCGAACCCTAAGGGTTCATTTTCAAAAGTATATTGAGAAAGGATATACTTTTAACCACGAATAATGTTATTACCTGTCACCAGGGTGGCGTTTAAACTTTGGTACAAAGCTATATATTGACGTAAATCGCAATGTGGTACTTATCTTCGGTACTAAAATTGTATAATCAAATATAATGAAACTTTAACCATTCTTGTTTTATATATAAGTGTTTAATGAATTTATCAAAGTAACATCCTTGTAAATTAATTAACCAAGTAGTTTTTATTGCTGGTCATAATATCCTAGTAAAAAGCATGAAATTATAATTTAAATTAACTACAAACAATTTTTTTTTTAATTAATCTAGTAAAAATTTTTCAATTAACTAGTCTGTAACTAAATCCCTCATGAACAAATTAACCAACAAGAAGATAAATTATTCAACCAATTACCGCTCCAAAGCGAACATGATTTATCCTCGGTACATTAAGGGCAACTTATAAATGATGACCCTGTCAGATTTAAGTTTGCTATGCAGAATAAAATAATCACCCCCTATATTGATGGTCTGAGCGAAACGGACTACACCTGTCCCCGGAACAGCCCAGGTGGGTATGCAACAGGTACGAAGGCGCCCAAACAAGTACAGCACTACTTATCAGGAGTAGCAGGTACAGACACCACTTGCGCGCACTGCCGTAGTCAACAGGTGGGGCCGTAAATAAGCAGCGGTTCTTAGTTTTCGCCTAGCGTGAAGTTTAAATATTTGATGAGTTGTTGTGTGAAAGGTACAGACGTAGCATACGTAATTCCGCGCATTTAATTATGTCATTTACTGTAATGTATTAGCGGTAGCTTACTGGGAACGTGTAATACACGTACTAAAAATGTCTTTCTGAATTATATGCTTGGAAGACAATGGGAGGTCGTAGGTGGGTAGGTCCTTAATGTCAGTGGATCATAGTATTCGACGAAATACAATGAAACACTAGATTATAATGGGCTGGGATTGTATTACGTGGTCACGCTGAGGTATCAATGTAACAGAAGTTGTTCGTACCTTATTAGTAATGAAATTATATATTATCTCCGATTGGTTTTCGTGAATTTATAAGTAGCATTTTTATTTTCTTCTAAGTTTACTATACGTAATGAGTGTACTGAATTTGCAGCATAAAAGAATAAGCCCACGTGATCATTAATTACGAGAATAATGGCCTATCATTCGACCGTGCTAGGTGTAAATAAAAGGTAATTGCTGCGATACTGGTGTACAACATCAAAGCAAATAGTCATTCTTCCCGAGGGACCGAACAACTGTAAGCAGATAGTAAAACTGGTTTCTGTCCGTAATATTACTCATCCGACATGGCAATAACTCATTAAGTGCCGATCACTGCGTCGGTCTGATAAGACTCCTAGTAACAATCGGTTTTATGGGAGTAGGACAAATGACCATGATTAATTACGGAAAGTCCATATAAATTTATAATCGGAGATACCACTGGAAGAGTTGTACACGTTTTTTTATCATAAAATAAATGACAAACTGAATGTGTAAAATTGAACCTTGAAGAGTTTAACGAATACATTAAAATAAAAAGACTATAAGAGTCTTAGAAATAGTTTGATTAATTATTCAGGTAATTAGATACATATTACATACTTTAAAATATAATAAATATAGCTACCAATTATAACTTTACTTACAATTTATGGAAAAATATTGTTATTAGATTCTAATTCGAAATTTCCACTATAATATATATTTCAGATCATCTTGGACAATTATGACCATTTTTAGAGTATATGTGAGTTTCTGTTCGTAAACGTTGTATCCCAAAAATGACGATATGATTTTGATAAAACTTTTTCACTATTAAATCCAATATTAGAGGTTGTTCTATTAAAACTCATCTGATGTAACGGTAAAGCTGTTAATGAAAATTATGTGTATATTTGGGGCTTATAAAGAATTGGCCATCACTAATCAACATATTATTTGACATCACATGAATCACTTCTCTTCAATAAGTTGTTAAGAATTTGAGTTTTTGCAATTATTAACTACACTAAACTAACTAAAATCCCGGAAACTCTTTGCAAAAAATTGTCAAAGAAATTAAAAATGAAATTGATCAAGTAAACAGACCTTACAGGTTACTTATATTAGATTTCTTCAATGGAACAATTATGTCGTTATAATTTAAAAATACGAAACATTTTGTAAATGTACAACAATGAGTCTTACTAAAACTACAAAACAAATCACTTATTGAAACAACAAACTTTGAAGTTTATTTAATAGAGAACTATTACAAATTAATTATAAGCAGATATTATATGATGCTATCCATGCATACTTGAAATCCCACGTGCATTTTTCTAAAGATTTGGGTCGTATCATTCGGAAACCATAAACTATCAATCGTGCGAACAGGGATATAAACCTAAAGCTTAAGTGCGTCCGACGATAATACAGACATTCACATTTAAATATCTACTCAATTTAACTACACTATCAAATACCGAAACGTCCAATTAGCCGTCTGGCAGAATTTCCTCGATTATTAACGCATGCAATGATGGCATGTATGTATGTCAAATCCTTTAGAAATTTTGCTAAAACCGTTAAAACGTCGCCAGCGATGCAGGAATGTTAGCGATGCATCTAGATGCCAGATCTAGATTTGACAATATATAATTTCTCCGTTATCTTTAATAATTGGTTACAGATTGTAATGAGCGCAACGTAATTTAATATTAAAACCGGCGCCCAAAAAACGACGCAATGCTCCGCAATTAAGTGGGTTAATTATTTAATAAATTATTTATAAGCGTTTTTACTATTACCTAGGTAATCATTTACAAATTATAGTGTGTAAACAATAATTTTGTAATATATTTTAATGGGCACTTATTTAAAATCGTTTTCGGTGTTTTGAAATGCTGAAGTGTTCCTAATTATATTTTATAGATTAAACCATAAACATATGATTCATTAAATCACCAACTTTATATATTTGCAAATTTGACAAACACAAATATTTAATTCTATTGATATGAATTTTTAAAATACGTGCAGCTGAAATATTCTAACTGAACTCTGTTAAATGGCGGTGATTGGAAATTCGAACCCACATTTTTTTCCATACATAATGATGTTTGATTGAAGTTAATTGATTGCCGACGAAAGCGCCTTGCTGTCTATTTGGTATGCGTCTGAAGTAATAGCTTGATTGCTTAAGTAGCCGTACGGATCCAATTAAAATTCAAATTTGAAGCGAGTGGGCATTGCTAAGCCAATAAAGAATTTACAAAATAGAAAATATAGTCGATATAATGGTGCAAGGTTAATGATTCACGAAAATAAATTAAATAACCAGAATTTATCGAATGAGGTCTTAATTTGAAGTTGATAATGGCCTTTATAAGTTAAAATTTGGCATTTATTTTATTTTAATATAAGGTTATAAAATTTATGTGTATTAAATAGTAATAAAATAATATTCATAGATTATATTTTAATGAATTATTGATTTTATTCTTTAATATGAACAACTTAATTAAGAAATAAAAGAACGTTCTAATCCAGTTTATATAAATTCATTGTGACATTAAATATTGTTTATATCAAGGCCGATAATTATGCATTAATTAACAAACAGGTTTTGTTAGAGTTCAGCGAGAATTCCATGCGTTAAAAGCGCCCTTCATTACTGCCTTATCATCGTGATTTACGAGGAATTTAAATTTTCAGCATTTCTCAATTATTATCCATACTAGGTGGGTATCTGCAGTTGGTTTATGGTTTACTCAATCTGGGGCAAACTCGTGACAGACAGAGATAGCATCCATGGTGAGTTGTTAACATGACAGCCCGGTTGTATTTGCATGTGGCATTAACTCGTATATTACGCATGCCTGTGTGTAATCTCTGTCTTTAACTAAATACCGCTACGATCACAAACAGTTATTTTTCTATTTTCGAAAAATAGTTTTAAATCTAATCATCAGTAAAATCAAAATGTTTGTCATTCAATAGATTGTCTTCATATTTTACTAATCTAATGAAGGAATTATTTTTGTAAGTCTTTCTATAATTTAAGATTTATTTGAATTTTATGATAGCATCGACTAACATAATTACGATGATGAAATTTTTGGGTGTTAATCTAGCTTAGATATAGTCCTGAAGATTCTTCAAAGGAGCGTTTTATTATAAACATACCCTCCTTTAGCGTTTTGCTTGAAGGCTGGTTTTATCGCAGCTCCTTAAAAAGGTTGCGTTTCAATACTCCATAAACAAAATACAGACATGTAAGGAATTAACTCTAATTTTACTCTCAAGCTCCAGTGACCACATCAAGTGGGCACAAAATAATGCAAACAAGTGATTGATTACGCTAGCGAATTAAATCGAAGTGCACTTTGTGATATTCGTGTAGGCGCCAAGTCTGCCGAACTTTCACTCGAGTTCTTTAAACTTTGGAACAGGAAATAATGAAAGCAAACGGACTGTAATCGTTCCACATCGAAAAGGAACAACACGAGTTGAAAACGTTAATTTGTTTTACTTATATTTAAATATTATCATCATTTATTGTCCGAATAGCACGGATAAGAATTTATATAATTACAGAGTGTGGAGAAATTTGAAATTGTAATTATTACATTAATATTTGCATAGCTTCGAGGTCACGGCGATATGAATTAACTCGAGCCTTATCTTAATTAGATCATCACATGTTAGTTAATAAATGCGTTGACATCTATTTGTAGCATTTGCATTTTCGCATTTGCCGTTCGCGGAAATAGTTAATTGATCTAGTTTTCGAAGCCTCGGATAATGCTAATTTGCACGGGTGCATTAGTTAGGTATTAATATGCGCCGGTAGTAATAAATGCAACCTACAGTGCGGCCGATTATAATTTATAATGTAAATATTTGTGTACGACTGAAATTTATGTAGAGTTGTGTTAGTTTCATGTATCGTTTGATTTGTATGACATTTTATCATACCGTGTTTATATTTGGTCAAGATTTATACACACAGTTGGAGAGATAAATGCATAAATAAAATAATAGTGGCATCAATTTATGTTACGTTATTTATAAAAATGCATGATAAATCAAGTTGACGAGTTTAAATTATAACTGACAACCTACTATACTGAGTGATGTAATTTGATTGTTGATTAACTATACATAAATCGAAATACCTGGACAAATCATTGTTATGAATGTACTTTTTAGATTTCACTTAATATGCAAATACAAACTTTATAAAATAAACCTGTCAATGGAAACTTTTTAATTACATCAAATTTAGTAATTTAAAAAAAACGACAAAACCATAGGGTCGAATATTATGTAGAAGAGACCTTACTAGTAACAAATATATAACGTGGAGCTTTTTATAAGTGAGTTGTGAAGGGTCACGTGTGGGCTTCGGATAAATCCAGAAACCTTTGCGAGTAATCCATGACGAGCTCATCTCAAACAAACCGTGGAAATAAATAAGTGAAAGGTTAGATTAATAAATCCACAATATTTAGAGTAATAACACGTTTAATTAGACTGTAACTAGACTGAAAAGATTAACATTAATATTCACTACTCCTATAAATTAGTATGTATTTAACTATAAATATTATATTCGTAAACTATGGAATAATGCCTGTGGTATTATATCTACAAAAATAGAAGAATAATTAGAGAAATTGCCAAGAAGTTGATAACTATTTTTTACTGAAGAATTATTTGCTGCTATAGGAATAACTTTAAAATTTAAAAATCTTATCTTATGCAATACTCATTTCATCTGGAATTTATATAGCCTTAACGTACGTCTTTTAATTAAGAGGATTCTAGTAATCGTATCGGTTTCAATGCAAAATCTTCACGTGTATCTTTAAGGCCGGCAATTTTCATAAATAAAGCTAAAAGCGCATTAAATCACGAAGTATTTATATCGCCGCCACTAATTAAGATTAGATATTATTTATGTACTGGCGTTTTAAATTACGGCCAGTTTCATTGCACGATTAACACAAATAAATCCGCGATTGTTTATTCGCGCGTGATAATACAATCCCACACACTATTTACGACTTTCTTTTTGCGATAAAAATACTCCATTCAAATACTATCAGGTATGATTTAATATAAACGAATCAATAAAACAGAAGCTATTATGAGATCATTGTTAAATGATAAAAATTCTAAATGTATTTATTATTAAACATATGCCTTTATATTTACCATTCTAATAATATAATGATAAACAAATGATTTTGCCCGTTCTTTTGAGGTTATATAGGATTGACATATAGTGATTAAAAATAGCAGTTGGTAGCCGGAATGCTTAGTACGATATGTATTTCTAATCAGTGGATGAGTAGCAAAAATAGCTTGATGACTTTGTCGTGTTCAAAGACGTAACATTTTCAGCTGCCGGAAATATGGCCAGTTATATAAAGCAACTGCGAAGCTTTGCTTGAACAATCTAATTTATTCTGTTTTAAAATAAACCTTGAATGAAGCTCAAAACATTAGATTATTCACACCTAATAAAATTTAAAAAAATATTAGTGTACCTATGTAACATCCATGATTGTAAATAACATTATATCACAATCAATTTATCTTCCACCATTTGATAAAACATAATCTAGATTGTTATTGATTTACAGGTACAGCATTATGAAAATAAAATATTAATTATTACTTTTATTTTCATAATCTAGATTAATTCTTCTGATCCAATTTATTATTTATAAAAGTTATTCATGATGTAATAGTTAAAGAAGAATTTGTATTATAATAATATATAATTTTTATTTGATTTATGAATCATGAATTAATCGTTGCATAATATACATTCATATGAATCTCCAGTTAATTAGCGGATGTCAAGAGTGTACGATCGAAAGTTTGTTCGCAGCAGTCGAAAGTTTCACATGATTTTTATTTATATTAAAATTTTAATTAGCATTAAATCACTGTACAAACTAATTAATGGATAAATCAAAGTGGCTACAGTTAGTCAGTAAAAAGTCAATTTATGTGAATAATTCCGATGAAATTTATGTGACGAGCTCATTTTTCCGTATCGTTATTATTTTATGCCATCGTGCATTAATTAAGACATTCTCGTTGTATGAAATAAGCGCAATGGGCGTTACCGACTTTATATTTATACGAAACCAATTAAGACTAGCTTTATAGGAGCGGATGGGATTTTATAGTTTATAGATTCTGAGTTTTCAGATCTTGAAGATTGTTTCGGTAAATAAATATTTAATACATATAATTAAACGAATTAAATCTAAATTCTGCATGACTTACTTGATCTGGACGTAAACCAGGCGGAACCCAGGTGTATTCCTCCAGGGCACATCCTGAATCGTCGTCTGACTGGGAGTGTCTTTGGGGATCGTTCGTTGATGGTGCGAATGGCGAGCTTTTTCCTAGGAGCCTTTCCGATGGATCTAAGGGCGGAAGTTTGCCCCCAGGAGAGGGTAGTGCGGGTGGTGAAATCGGGGGATTTACGCCCCCTTCGCTTGTCGACATGTCAGTTTCTGGCCAGGCGAACGTTCGACAAATTTGTCTGAAAAAAAAACAAAAATTGTTAGAAATTGTAGATTCTAATATTTGCTATATTTATGTTTCAAATGACAAAAGTACAGTTCATCATGATACTTATTATTATTATTATTTAGTATTTAATCTATGTATTAATTAATATGTATTGTCCATAAAAATGTGTGCTTCCATATTTAAAATTTAAAATTATTAGATCTATCCAATGCACGAATATAACTTTGACTTTTACAAACTCCAAGTTATGTTAAAACTTAATTTATAATCTGTACACGATCCCATCCTAAACCACTATTTTTAGAGAACCTCGATCTTCCCCAGTAGTATTAATAACCGACCAGGTAAAGAAAGGGCTCGATCCAGGAAGAAACGCACGTCGTCATTACACGCACACAGTCGATTATTAAGATTCGGAACAGTTACTGGTTTGATTTCCGGATAACTTTGACGATGATTAACCGTTGGACAAAATCAGGGCCTGGTCGTGCACGAAACTAGCCGTCACGACGGATCGGCTAATGGTAGATATCAGGGGTTATTTGGTGGGCATGGAGTTATTTTGCATCGCGGAAATAATTTGGAGCGGAAAACGGAATCCGATCCGATAAACGTGGCAAAAAGACCGACAGGCCACGAACGACAAGAAACCATATTAAGTTCTTTTTCAGCGCGAACGCGGAACCGGTCGCGGGAATGAGTCGCTAAATTAAACAGTCAAGCTGTGCAATGAGTTTAACAAGAATTAATAACACGGGGAACGGTTTGTGGGTTGAGGTATTGAGTAACCGGCGAAACGTTTGGTTTGCACGTAAAGAGAAATTGTTCTTAAATGTAAGTATCAATGGCAGTTGTAAATGAATACGATACTGGATTAGTACTAATTAAGATTATTTTCATTTTAGTTTGTCAGAATCTAGATGAAGTTAGTTTCAACTAGACACGGTTAGCCCTACTAAACTCATTAACCCAATGGAATACGTATACGGAGTTATTTAACAAACCGTGATCAGAGGGTTAAAGATATTAAAGGTGCTCCTAACATCGTTTGGTTTGGGGTTCCACAAGGTACTGTCCTGGATCCATTCTATTCTTTATATACATTAATTCACTATCATTAATAAAAACATGTACTAAGGTAGTATCATATGCTGATGATACTGAATATCTTTTTAATTACAACTAATGGGAAAATAATAAAAATGTTCTGTTCAAGGTGATGTGAAAACATTAAGAATTTATTGAATAACTACAAGTTAACTTTAAATGTCAGTAAAACAAGTTAATGACTGATTTAAATAGACCAATATCCAACCCATTTACTATATTCGAAAAATGATTGTAACATCAGATGTAAATTTTACTAAATTTTTGAAGGTTGTAATTAACACAACCTTAAAGCCATGCAATCATAAACATAAAAGCCAATTTGTTTATATCAATGACACGTTCATTCGCTTAGAATTATCTGTAAATCAAGTATCAAGCTCCATCGTGCTGAAAATAGTATGATGACTAAATTGTTTTAGACTGAAGCGGTGAGTGAATTGGTAGACAAGAAGACCATATTTTTTGACAGCTCTTATTCTAGTTCCTTTCTCTACTATTTTATTTGTATTTCATTTGAAAAGAAAAAAGTATGCCGATCAGATACAGTAATGAAAATTAGATTAAAAAAATAAATAAAACACTTTTAACTTTGTTTTATCACAATAGTTATTTATTAACTGTGACTATAGTTTCGATCATAAACTAATAATTATCAAACATAAAGTGTAATTACTTACTTGTTTTATCATTCAATGAAATAGATTAGATGTATTGTGACTATTTATTTAATATTTCTAAAAATTATACATATTAATGCCCTCCAAGGTTAATACTCATAAAAAAGCATATTACTAAATCATTTCGGAATTTTTACGCTGTTCAATTACGACTTTTTTTATTATTACATAACGCTTATCACATTTTTTTATAACAAATTTATCCATCCTGGATAATTTACGGCTTGTCAAAGGTAATTTACCCGAAGGTCCGTCAAGCACGAACCACCTCGTTAGGCGATCATTCTAATGCCTATTTCATGACCATTCTAAAGCTCGTAAAGGCAGGTTAAGGCCACCTTTAGTGGCCACTTTACGACAATATCGTTTGTACATTTAATTAAAGTCCGATTTCCAATATATTTGAAATTCGGGGCTTCGGCAAGGCACGTAATTACCACGTTTTTTTTATATAACTTAATTAACCGTTGTCGTTATTTGGCGTATAACCTGTTGATTACTGTATAAATAGGAGCTGTTGCAACACACAATTTTGCTGCCTTTAACGCGTATCGCAATTAGGAATGGATATTAGGCCTTTTGAGGTGTTTCTTTGTGCGAAGGCCGGCTTATTGCGCAGTGAGTTTTTTTTTAATTGGATCCGTTTGAGGTAATTATGTGTACAAATAGTAGGAACGTGAAAAGGTAGTTTTTGAAAGGGTTTCCTGCAATTCTGCACATGGCTCGACCATTCACTTTTAAATGCAGCAGAGAATGTTTTAATAGATTAAAATATATTTAGTACATTTGCAATATCTTTTAATGAAATATTTTTATGGATAATTTAAAATTTATAATAGTAATAATATATACAAAATGTTTGTACATAATTACAATATTTGCATTTATAAACAATAATTATTTATTGTTACTCTTTGAATAAAACAAATAAGAGATTCCATTACTAAAAATTTAGGTGAGATCAAAATTAATAAATATATTCAAGTATTCTTCACACACAGATTACTTGTTGAATGTCTGAAGACTGAGAACAACCTGGTTCAGTTGATTTGGTTTTTATTACTTCGTTGGCTTCGTGAATATGGGCTCGATTCTCCTGGAATCCCACCGTCCTCGCTGCTTCTCTCTATACTCTGATCGGTCTTTTCTTAAGAAACATCGCTAATTTTAGAAGTGGATACATGATGACTACTATAATGATAATATCAGAAGATTTAAGTACCAGCTAGTATAGCTAAATAATGAATGGTTGTTAATTGCCGAGTTTACTCGGTCTTCAAAGGAGTCCCATTGGTGAGAAGCCTTCTTTAGTTGATACAAACGTATCTTGGATATGTGGACAATTGTCGGTAACCATAAATTTTGAATTTCCTTTTGGGATTTCTATACTCGAAATAATGCTTTGATACTCGCTGGTAATATTTCCGTTGGGTAGAAGTTCTTGGAGATTGGCAAAACCAAGGCAATTTTCTTCTAATGTTAAAATGCCCATATCGTGTATTAAAACAGCAATTGTAGCTTGTTGTAGACATGTGACGACTAGTCTTTGTGGTTCGCTTAAGATGTAGATACACTTGTCAAATTTGATCGGGTGCCAAATTCTGATGTTTGATGTTGCATGTGTCTGGAATCTCGCCCTTGGCAGAAGTTGGGAGGCTTGTTTCACATACTCACAGATGTAGTGTTGAAGATAACATGTGGTTTTGGGAAATGTAGGCTTCATCGGTGATTTCCTTGCAATCTGATGTGCCTTTCATTTATATATAATGCATTTTATACCAGACATTGCAACATAAAGGAATGAAGCTTCGATATAGATGAAGCTAAATTTAGTTTGTGGAGTAGGTAAAGGAATTAGTTTATAGAAATTAAATATTTCAGAATTAGTTAATGGAATTTGAATAATAAATATGAGTTTGTTTTCAATAACACGCTTTTAAGTTAGATATTTCAATTAGTTTATATGCACTGCTGTAATCAAGCGGAAAAGGGAAATTTAAACCATTTGATAATATAGTAATATTTTGATTAAGGTGATCTATTAATTTCTTTGGTGTAATAACTGACGCATGTATAATATTATTTCTGGCAAACAAAATCGCATCCACCAATAGATCATATTGAGCAGATAATGTTCTTATAATTAGAAATATCGGAACGTAAATCGTAGTTCTCATGAATATTGAATTAATACCATTAAAACCTTGACTAGTTGATTTAATTATTTGAATTTGATCTTTCATTAGTTCATTGGTCATCTTATCATCGTTTTGAGCCTTATTAATTATATCATTGTAATATGAGGCATCACTTGCATCTAAGGTTCCAAATGCCCAATTTAAAGCATAACCAACACCATTAAAAATTCTTCTTTTTATACGATTATGATTTATTAAGTTTGTTAAAATTGTTCTTTTATCCTTTAAGGTTGGTAATTCATGAGATAATACCTCCATTGATTGTTAACAAAGATAAAAATTAGATTTAATTGACGAAGACTTACATCGGTCTAATGTCTTCTGATATGAAGTGTTTCGCTTCTCCGACTGAAATGCATCTCTTTAAAATCCGTATCATTGTGTAACTGAATTGAACTGTTATTGAAATAGGTTTGTTTGATAGTTGATAACAGTATTGTACTTTTTAACATTGTTGTGACGTTATCATTCTTTCGAAAATCGAACATCGGCAATGGTTCAATTCTAAATGGAATTGATTCATTCTCGTGGCGCCCTTCCACGAGGAAGGACGCGCGTAGTTATGATATAGCTGCACTGAGGAGCTGTGATTCAGCGAAACACGTGTCTGCAGATAGTCATTGCATAACATATTTCGAGAAGCGGTTAAAGAGCGATAACACCACAACAATGTTTCATTGTGCTGAATATGATGAATAATTCCATGCCTGGCGATGTTTTGGTACGAGGAGTAGTTGTTTCAACTGTTAGCATTATTTATAATGTGCATTATTTATAATGTAAAACATTGGTGCAGAACGCTCATAGAAATTAATTTTTCTTATTATTTAATTTTATCAATCATACTGCACTAGAAATTTAATATTTAATTTCAATATTGTTTACTTTTCGACAACAGCTAAGTACCGGTTTTCAGTTGAAGACAGGAAAACGGAATGTTACTATAGAGTTTATAGTAATATTTTCTGTTTGTCTGTTATCAACTATGCTATCTGACGCCAATTGTCGACGTATAAGAATGCAGCCCAACCAGCGATAGCGATAGTACCGTTGCACTCGTATGTCCCCTTACAGAGGACATCGAATCATGTGGATAAATTAGCGGCGGGGGGTTTAATTCTGGTTTATATAAGCAAAATATTATCGCTTGAGTTTTTGGGTTACAAATTTAGTTTAGTGTCATAACAAGACAGTTTTGTGTTATAGTTATATAGTACTATTACTTTATAATTTTTTATTTTTTCATGTTCGCAATGCCTACGCGACATTTCTAAGGCAACTTTGAAAATGAATTTAAGAGCAGTGACGACGAATTTTATATGGACTATTATGATCTAGAATTAGAGTGCATTGAGAGTAGTAACGAAGGCTGCAGGGAAGAAACTGCAGAAAATGATACTAGTAGTAGTGACATTATAATTAGCAAAAGAAAGACATTACCTTTGCCCAGTACAAACAGCAGCGACGACGACGCAATTTACGATGCAAGAGAAGACATTTATGGTCCATTGGTGAATGTTACAACGCAGGATAATGTGCCACACAGGGGAGTTTTACTTCTGGTGATGAAGCTGAAGGACTACAGATTCCTTTGACTCTGGATCTAGATTTATACGATGGAAAGACAGAGAGTTCAGCTGCACGTAAACCCCAGTAGGCCCTTTGTACGTCTTCCTGTCTGAGTCCTCAATCTTTGCTTTGGTCTAGCCAATCCAAAGAATTGGCAAATGCCAGAATCGCAGCAAGAGGGACTCTTAGGATGTCTTATGACTGTAGACATCCCTTCCATGCTCGGCGGTTTCCTCTTCCTTTTCGCACCCTCTGCAGGTTGAAGAGTATAGTCGCAATCTATCCATACAGTTGCATACAGTATCTGGCTCTAAGATTTTATGGTGTTCACCTCCTCCGTTGCTTACAAGCTATCTTTTAGTTGCTCGTAGCCTTATAACAGTCGCTGCTGCCTGTTCGCTGATATATATGTCCAAGCTGCATAACCGCTATTGATGTTGTTCTTATGACTCTTGTGGCGCTCAGGAAAGCCTGCGTTGGACGTGATCTAGAAGCTTTACTGCTGGTTTCATAGTCGTTCTTGGCCACAATATTACTGATGCTTATACCAACATTGGCCACACGATGGCCGCCTAATAGTCCTCATGTTTTCCCAAAGGCTCGTTTACATTGCCAGAGTGATATGCATACTTTCTTGGATCTCTACGTCTTCTGGGCATTCCAGACCAGTTTGTTATCTAGAAGAATATCCAAATATTTCACTTCTTCTTTTGAAGTAAGTTGCTAATCCCAAAGGTTTGGAAGCTTGAAATTCTTGATTTTCCTCCTTCTTGTGAACAGTACCAGTGCCGCTGGATTTACAAATAGTCCTTGGTCTATGCACCATTTGTTTACTATGTCAAGAGCATCCGACATACGTTTCGTTAACATACTTTCGAGTTGCCGGGAAGTAGTATCGTTATGTTGGCGTAACCTATTCAGTGATTCCAGTAGTCCGTCGACGACTAGGTTCCATAGTAAAGAGGAGAGCACCCCCCCTCCTGTGGACAACCTTTTGCGACCCTACATACAAGCCTCATGTCACCTATTATAATATTGGCTGTTCTCCATTTCACCATATTAGAGATCCACTGGCTCCCTGTTAACTGTACAAAACCAATTGCCTTTTTTAAACTTTATTTGCGGATGAATTGATGGAACAAATTGTAGAAGAGATGAATAATTATGCTCACAATATAATTAAACAAAAAAAGCTTATCAAAGCGATCCACCTAGAATACATGGGTGGTCTTTATAGTGGCAGAATTTGAGGCCTTTTTAGAAGTAATTCTAAATATGAATACAATAATAGTTAGCCATCTGTAGGAATATTGGTCCCAAAACTTCAATGCCAAAATTCCTTTCTTTATTGCCATATTTAGAAGGGACTGATTCATGCAAATCTTTTAGATGCTTCATTTTCATGAGACAGATCTAAACGATTAAAGTCTTTGGAGTCGGCTGCAAAAGGTCATTATTTAGATTTTTTGGAGAAAAAGTTCAAGGAAAATTTTGTTCCGTCAATTTCAGTCGATGAGACTGTAGTTGGAATCAAAGTTTTTTGACTTGTAACCCAAATAAATATGGAATCGGGATATATATGTTGGCAGATGCTAATACTGGATACATATATATATATATATATATATATATATATATATATATATATATATATATATATATATATATATTCAATTTTACCTTAATACGAAATCTTGACATCAGAAAATTTAGTAAGTTCTGACCTATAAGTTCACGAGTTGTGCTGCAATTGTATCAAAATTTACTGGAAGGCAATCTTGGTAGTAAAGAATACTATATATTTACTGACAGGAATTATACAAGCCTATCACTTGCACGAGAACTTCTGAAAATAAACGTGTACTTAACCGAAACCGAGACCGCAGTATTCCGAGGATAATACATTTATACATTATTGGCCTGGAAAGATAAAGGGGTCGTCACTGCAGTTAATAAACAGAAAAGTACGTGGAGGAAATTTGCTGGAAGTGAACACACCACTACAACAAATATATGGGGGGTGTTAATACAGCTAACTCGTACTTTGCATCATATTGCTTTTTACGAAAATCGTTCAAATGGTCGCGGATATTTTTTTTTTGAACTTGAGTCATGTAACACAAATGCATATTTGTTATAAAAAATCGACCAACGTCGACAAAAAAGCGCCCCATGAAACTGATAAGAAAGGACGATTAAACGGCAAAATGCACGTATTGCACTAGTTATATGTGCAGTACCTGTATTCGAAAGCCAGGACTACATATCGGGGTCTGTTTCGAGCGTTATCGCACTCTGCAAAATTATAAAATGTAATTGTTTCTTTATCTTGTGCTATTTGTTTTTTTCTTCTTGTTTTATTGTCTTTTAGTTAGTTTAGTACAGTTACTTACTTCTTACTAGTTATAGAAAACAGAAATTCTTTGGTTAGCTTGTGATGATTCAACTAAAACATTTCTGTTCAGAGTATTGCTATGGTGGAGGTGCCGCCCCTAATTATGTGGTGTAGTGTACTATAGTTAAGTATTCTTAGTAGTTTCAATAAATTATTTTTACACCCTAGAAAATAAAATATCATGTGACATATCTCCATCCTAGGTAAGGGGTTATATTTTAAAATTTCTTATTTAAGGATGGTGAACCTTCTATTTAAATTTGAACACATTTCCATAAAAAAAAATTCATCTTGATCCAACATGAAATCAATTCCGAGTTACTGGCTAACTGTCTAAAGAATAATTAGGAGTGCAAAGGGTTAGAATATGAATTCAAAGTAACTCCTATAGTGTTTGAATAAAAATTGTACATTTTTGTAAAGTAAAAAAAAGCATCAAGTAAATTTAGGAAGCTCTCTATCACTGCTGATAAACAATAAAAGCTTAAATTTAAACTTTCAGTTCAAAATTGTTAATGGTGGCACATATGGTATTTAAAAAATGGTTGAATTTGAAAAATGTTCATTACAGTGTAGGTAATTTAAAAAATCCAATGCTTAGATGTTCACTACAAGATTACCATAATGAATGATAATTAAAATAATATGTAGTAAATTTTAAAATTTACGTTAAAGATAATCATTGAAGGAGAAAATTTGAACATTTATCACTCTCGGCGAGGGATTACAGCACCTTCACCAGAATGGTCGCATTAAATCTTGAATACGGTAGTGGCCAAAACGCGGAAGTGCCTCTTCAGATCACGCATTTATGTCCCGTCTAATTGGCACTGGACGAGATCAAACGTTCCCGATTGTAATTTGCGTGGCTCGGTGTTCCGATTATCGCCCAATATTCGGAAGATAATCTATGCACAATGTGCTCGCAAATTGATGGCCTGGATAATTGATACCAAATATGTCGTCCGGGAAGATTTACGGCCGCATTAATGTATATTATTAGATGCACGGGGGAATTTACGATGGTTTTGAATGATATATGATTGCTAGTTCGCGGCTCGAATATTCAATATCCCGAGTTGCGGCTGGGTGAGCTTGTCTCGAGAAAATTAAAAAAGATTTAAGAGTCGTACGCGACGCCACGACCATCTACATATGCTTTATGGCCGTTTATTGGCTGGATATATATATGTAAGCAATAAACGGATAAACCCCATGCCGGATAGATTTCCGTCCAGATTAGAAAAACCGGGTAACATATTCATATTTATGCTCACACTCCGTAATGTTTTATTACGCTGATAAACGTGCGCAGTTATAAGAAAGCGATATCCAGCTTATCCATTATCAATGGTCCATTGAACTGCACGGGATTATGAAATCAAACGCATTATAACAGAAATGAAATAAAACCGTGAGATGAGGAACGCGAATACCGCTATGCTAATTACAAATGACATCGACAAAAAGTCCTGACAACAACATGCATTTGCGGGATTTCAGAGCCCAAGCAAATTGCCTTTATTTATTACACAAGTTTCTAACGAGTCTTTAAAGACCACAATTCTTTACTCTCCGCACAATACGTCCATTAAAGTGGGCACAATTCAAACGCATTTTCTAGGTTTCATAAGCTTTATTTCAAATAAATTTGTATGGCCATTTTTTAAATTGTAATATAAGTCTATAAATATGCCTTTATTGTTGTGTAAGTCTTATCATAGACGCTTTAATTTTCTATGGAGTATTAATTCAGAACGCAAGCTAATGAAGATTATAAGGAATTGTCTACATAGAGCATTTTTTGAAAGAAGGTTATCTTGCTTTCAAGAGGTGATGAGGTAATGTTTCTTGAATGTTCATTGCACATGTTGTATATGCGTCATGTGTACCTTGAGAATGGATGAAGATAATAGAGAGATTTTTATTAGTACAAGTACAGCATATAACCCTAAGATGGAGTGTTGAAATGGTGTAAATATACTTATGGCCTCTGTTGTTTAATTTATTAACTAATACGTTTTCTATGTTCTTAAACTAGTAGGATAATTTATAGTTAAGTGATCTTATCTGCCACAACAGAATATTTTTTTGGCAGATAATTATGTCAAAACATATTAAATTGAAGAATTATTATCTATTAGGCAAATTACATTTTAATTGATTATTGGTGTGAGTATGATTATATATATGTTTTTAACATTTCTTAATTTCCCTGTGCGAAATAAGAGATTATATTTTTTAAATATTTATCAAATGATTTTAAATTTAAATTGGTACATAATTTTAGGAGGTTTACAGCGTTTTAAAATTTTTAGAAGATGGTGACATATTCATAAATGTCTAATATTTTGGGCATCCAGGATAATTTATTAATTTTTGATTTCAGAATCTTGGAAACCTAAGATTCTGGATTTTTAAATATAATTTTGACGTATTAGCAGAATTGGGCAATTGAGTGATTATTGACTGTGAATTTTAAAGACGATGGAGAGGAATGCAAAATTTGTTGTCGCGGAGAACAATTAAATGCTTTTGACCGTGTCTTGTAATGTCGGAAATGCCCCAGTTAAATCAAATTTTGTATCCAGTTCTCCTGAAATGGCAGCTACTTCAACGCGAACTCAAAGTTTCAAATCTTTCAAATTATAACTAAGCTTTATGACATGTACGATTTTTTAGATGACCTCATAAGAAAAAGTCCGGAGATGTCAAAAGGATCATTGCTCCGTTTCTTCCAATCTACCGCCACGAAATAAGTTTAATACAAGAAATTTCGAACTGAAATGTGGAGCAGTACCGTGCCGCTGAAACCATATGATTCATCGATAAAGTTAAGGTCATTTGTACTTGGGAAGAGTTCCTCTAAAAGTTTCACAAAGGAGTAATATATACCGCAGATGTAAAATTTCCTTCATTGAAGAATTTAATATCAAAATATGTCTCCGAATAATGCAACACTACATATTGACTTTTAATGACGTTAAGTGTTCACGAATTGCAGAGTTTGACAGTACCATTTAAACAGAAGATAGTTTCGTTTGAAAACAGAATGAAGTTTGATCATTGTAAATGCCAGTTTGTTAAATAGAGTTCATCATAATTTCGCAATATTCAACGCGCCTATCAAAATCGCCTTCGGATAATTCACGTACAGGATGTAACTTATTTCTTGTCAAGATTTTATCTTCAGAAGTTAACGACATATTGTTAGTCCGGGTCTGTTGTAATTTATTTTTTGTAATTAAATAATTTATTGTGTTTATTTTTAGGTTTTAGTTTCAATGCAATACGAAGGACATTTGCATTGACTCCAATATAAAATCTGAAAATATTTCTCTCAATCTCAATCCAGTATGCTTTGATAAGTTTATTTTCGAACTTAACACTCAGCCAAATGATCGACACCATGTTTATACAGTGTGAGTTTTTTTTAGATGTTCTCTATGGGAATCTTGAAAACTATAAAAGATAAAAAGAGGTTCAATGGGGAAAAAATGAGGGCAGAAAGACCTAAGGTCGGTAGCCCAAACAGGTACATATTAACCCCATCTGTTAATATATATAATTATTATGTGTTATTGAAAAATGTAAGTGTATGTCGTAAAGATATTGAAAAGAGTTTCCAATAAGAGGTTTCATTTTGATATTTAAAAAAAAACGAGTATATTTTAAGATAAATCAATGGATATTTATTTCATTGTATAGAAAACGATATCAGCCAAATGGTCGCCACGATTACGGTTGCAGCACCATATCCTTTACATGAAACTTTCCATGACCAATTCGCATATTTGCGGTTGTATGTCATCGATAACTTCACGAATTTCATCTTTAAGGTCTTGAATCGATGGTGCAGCATTGGCATAGACCTTATCTTTCACGTGGCCCCAAAGAAAAAAGTCTAAAAGTGTTACATCACAAGATCTCGGGGGCCAATTGTGATCACCTCTTTGCGAAATAACACGGCCAGGAAACTTTTCTTGCAAAATTGCGATTGTTTCGTTGCTTGTGTGGCATGTAGCGCCCTCTTGTTGAAAATAAACGTCGTTAACATCAATTTCTTCCAATTCAGGCCATAAAAATCATTAATCATAGCTCGACAGCGCAATCCATTCACGTTAACAGTTGCACCAGCCTCGTTTTCGAATAAGTAAGGTCCAATTATATCGCCAGTCCAAACCCCACACCAAACAGTGACACGTTGAGGATGGGGAGGCATCTCAATAAGCATTCTTGGATTTTCCGAGCCCAAAATGCAGCAATTCTGCTTATTCACGTAGCCTCCGAGGTGAAAATGGGCCTCATTACTGAAGATGATTTTTCGATGAAATTCCGGATCATTTTGATGCATTTCAAGGACTAAATCAGCAAAGATACGATGTTGCTGGTGATCGACCGGCTTGAGTTCTTATGTTAACTGAACTCTAAAAGCCTTCAAACCTAAGTCTTTATGCAAAATACGGTGTAATATCGTTTTTGGAATGTCTAATTACAAAGATCGGCGCAGGTTCGACAAACCTGGGTTTTCGTTAACATTATTGGCTACAACACCAATATTCTCAATTGTTCTTGAGCGACGAACACGGTTTAGATACTTCACATCACTAAGTTGTCCCAACAGCTCAATTTTTTTAAATAGTTTTACTATTGATGACCGAGACGGTGCTTCACGATACTCAAAAGTGCTTTAGTTTGGAGACCTGTGACTGCAAAATTTTAATCATTTCTGTAGTGAATTTTAACAATTTCAATGCGTTGTTGAAGCGTGTATCGTTACATTTTTACTAATGGCGTAGTTTTTACTTGTCTAATGTCAAAAGATGGTAGCTGCCCAGATAGCGGCCTATTCAAAATGAAACCTCTTATTGGAAAACTTTATATATATGATGGAAGAAGAGACGAAAAAAATTGTACTTTCAAACTTTTCAAAAAAGTCAAGAGTAACTAGATATTATGGTTATAAGTTTTAAACAATAATTCACTAATAGCAAATCCTCTTTCACACCATCAAACTTAACAATCTCATATTTTCCTCAATACATCATTATTTTGCACAGTTAATAATCAATCGACATAATTTCAATATCCACATCCTCTGTTACGTGTCTCCCGGTGAGTGGTGCACCTGGTTTTCAGCAACATTTAAGAGCTAACGGTCAGCCATAATGCATATATCCTGCGCAATCATTGCGGATCGCGTATTACGTTAATTGGTTGAGTGGTTCACCAATTATTATCCGATATCGTGACGCCGAAGATATGCACTCATTTACTTACACACCGCACATTTTCATTCATACCGGCCAACAAGTGCACCATTGTTGCGCCTGGGAGTTTCCCAAGAAGTCAGCTACCTGACCTCACCACCATGCGAACTGCATATTTATGATGCACGCACATCGATGAGATTTTTTTTGTTTTGTCTTCCAAAATGTTGATTTGGTTAACTTTCTCAGAATTTTTGAAAATTGACAAATAGTTACACTTTTTTCGAAATAAAATTTTTGATTTTAAATGTATCAGCTATATAAAAATTCCCATCTGTTGAACCACAAATCTTTTTAATGTCGTAACAAATGTATTTATTTTTAACAATTGTAATGATTCTAATAAATGATTATAAATACCTTTTTATAAATCACACACTTTTGATTCTATTCTAAAAATAGTCTTCTTCAATTTTTTTTACCGAAATTAGCCATCATAATAAATAAAAACAATATATTCATGATATTAATGGCAGAAAGACCATAGGTCGATAGCTGTAAAGTATTATTGTAAATACCCAATGTAACAAATAATAAATAAAGATGTTTGTCTCTCTCATTATATTAAGCTTACATTAAAACTCAAAAATAACTTATTTTTATTTGATGATTTTATTATCATTCTACGTATATCTAAGTTTTTGTTGGATATCGACATCTTGGTGTTGGTATGGTGAAAGTCCAGCATATGACCATTCATCATTTTCGTTAAATGACTTTTTATTGTGTCTGCTAATGTTACGTTGTCGGTTTGTTATTAATCACGCCGCCGAAATGGAACGAGTTTTGTTGGTTATAAGAAAATGAAATTGATTTTATTGACTGATGATTTCATTATTGATTTTAAAGTTGTCCTACATTTTCTAGTTATATTTATTATATACATTTAAATGTATGCAAAGAGAAATTTTATATAATTATGTCATTGAAAAATTAAAAACTTATAAATAATTGTTCTAATTGGTCAGTTCAGTAGTCATGAAACGCATATTTTACTTTATAGGAATAGGGAACGAAAAAGATATTAATCATTGTATATGGGTTTATTGTTTCTCAAAATATTCTACTGAAGATCATTACACTTTTGCGTGCGTTTGAACCAATTTTCTAAGAACTTTTCTACTCCAATTAAGGCACCTCCAAGAATGCATTTTTATGGCACCAACCGCTTTTTCAGACGTCGAAATTTCTTTTATAAAAAGTCATTAGGTGTCAAATTAAGGTTGACCCATTAATTTGACTTGTCAGTTCTCCAAAAGTATTTTGTTGGAGCCAATGTTTGAGAGCTCGCATTACCTTGGTAGATAATGATACGTCTTCGGTCGTTGGTTTACCTTGTTATGTCAAAGATTTCTGACAAACAAATGGTTGCGTAATTGTTGTAGCTGTTGCCACATGTCCGGGTTTTTTGAAAAACAGACGACTATTTTTTTAATATTGTCATTTTTGCGCAATCCTTAAGTTACTGGGAAAGATAGTTTAGGATAACATCATTAACTAATATTTATTCTATGAAGAAATAAATATTGGTTTCCCACTAATCTAGAATTCATATTGCTCGAGGAAAAAACTATGGGAGAATCTAAAACTAATTAGTACATTAACGATATTAAATACCTACCCGATGCATTTATCTTGATGCTCTCATAACGCACTTTTTTATATAATTTATTCGAAAACTCCCGTTGCAGTAATTATCCATAAAGCAAATAATTACAATATATCTCCATCATTGTATGGTAATAAAATATCACATGCCGTATTGGTTCTAGACGTCGAAGCACGCACAATGAAGTACAGTTGCAATTGCAAGTAAGGTAAAAACCTTTGTGAATATGATTATCATATTCTTGAACAGCCACAAGTCATATTTTAAATCATAGAAGTATCTAAATTAAATTAACTAAAAGGTCGGAAATCAAAAATTATGCAAGGTGTAAACGCTTGCTTCTAAGAGAAATTTTAAGAAAAAAATATACGTTGATAAATGCATTCATGTTTCACATTTAATAAAATTACAAACAAAACAATCAAGGATAATGTAAAGAAGAATTAATTAAAGTTAATTTGATATAATCAAAGGTTAGAAAATTTGGATAACGAAGTAAGTCATGTATTAAATATTGTTGAAAATGATCATTTGTTAACTGTTAATGAATTGATAGAAAAAACATGATGAAACATCAAAAAAGCTATATAAAAGTTAATAATTTGATAAATGTTGCTAGTTTAGAAAAAAACTAGTAAAATATAATTAAGTTTGTGTTGTTTTAGATGTGACTGAAAGCAAAAATTTTAGCACAATTATTAGATTGTCTAAAGAAAATTATATATTTTTGGGCAAAAATGTTCTCTTATTTTCGAATTTTAACCAGAAGAGAAAATTTTGATATTCCAATCATATTGCTCTATGTATACACCTTTACAATTACGACAAGTTAACTTTGAAATACCCAAATTATTAAATTGATTAGCTTTAATTATTGGATTAAAAATTACATTTCAAATTATTGAGCTAAGTTTAGAGATATTTACCAATTAGTATTAAAAGACTTCTTCAACCGAAATAAAATACATAGTTAATTAGCTTAATCAGTGGCGTTGATCAAAATATTATGACCGAGCGTACTTGATAACATGATGGATTAGACTAAAAACACTTTTTTCACCACTCTTCGGACCTTTGATTGAAACGTTTACCGACCGAACACGAAATTGTCATCATAAATACAGACATCACGCTTCAAGCGTCAAAAGCATCCGCTTAAATCTTTCCACGCGATGGGACTTCTAACAGTATGGCGGCATAATAGCACCTGCCAGCTATTTATTTGTCTACAAGAAAATATTAAGTATTCTAGGATGGAGCACGAATGCATTTATGATTTTTATAATAATTAATTGCTTCGTTAATTGAGGAAAAATCAGATTAGAGAACGAGATGCAAGAGGTGAGTTCACGATTTAAAGCAATCGGAAGGTGATAAATAATTACAGATTAAGGCTCTCTTTGGTAAGAGATTCTGATGAGATAATTTAATTAGTATGTCTCCGTTATAATTATTTGGATAGGTATCAATGATTTATTGTTTTTAATTACCAAATTGATACGTCAATGTGATTTATATATTTAATTGATCAGAGTAATTAGTCTGAAAATAAAATTTTTAAAAATTCAAATATTTAATATTTTCTAATAATAATAAAATAATAAAATTTTTTGCTAAGCCTTAGGTAAGCAAATTTTAGAAAAAATCTGCCATTTTGCTTTCTAGCCAAATGGGCTACGACCTGTATCCAAAACATTAAAAACTAAAATGTATTTTTTTCTGTTAAATTATAGACCTTATGTTATTTATTTGCATCTTCTTTTTCAAAAACTCCAAAGCTGATCAATTATGTAATATATGTAAGTAATTAGTCGCTCCTCAACATTTATATTTCATAATTTGAAGATATTATGTCCAATATTAACAGTAGTTTTTCTGTAACCTGTCTATTATTTTTGCAAAAAGAAATTAAAAATGTCATTATGAGAATTTAACAAGAATTGAACAATTTTTATTCTTGTAGTTGATATATGAGCCCTAAAAATTATTTTGTGTGTATTAATAGAGAGAATTATACAATTAGGTGTAAGAAACATTGAAGGCAACTACAAATAGGTACAATGGTAAGCCAAATACTATTTTGGTCGAAGAAAAATATTATATTTCTTCGACCAAAATAGTATTTGGCTTACCATTGTACCTATTTGTAGTTGCCTTCAATGTTTCTTACACCTAATTGTATAATTCTCTCTATTAATATTCCAGCAAGTCCAATTCTTCTATCATCTTGCATGGTAGGTACTTTGAATTCACATAATTTTATTGCCTTATTAAATTAACTACTGTATTCATTTGTTTTAGATTATTGCTACTTAAGAAGAAATATTATATAAGAAGAACTGAAGATCTTTTCATGTATTTAAACGATATACTAAACGAAAACCTATTTTAACTTTACATTTGCCCAAATCCACCCTAATTAGAAGAATTAACAGGTGAATCACGAACCAGGCCACAAACACGAAATGGACAATTATGATTGTTTTCTACTTTAGTGTGACCACGTGTTCGCGCACGAGACTCGAAGCAGATGGAATTTATTTCAGCATAAACGCCGGCATGATAATGGCACCAGCGTGCTAACTTATCCTGGTTTATGGCCATCCATTGTCTACTTCCACACATACATAGGCATATTTCTGAGGCCGTGAATGGTCGCCGTGCTATGAAACCCTACTCAGGCCACTATCTATATGGTCTATTCGTGTATTTACGAGGCCTTATGTTAACATAACACAAATAAACAACGATTATTATATAGGTGCCTTACAGTAAAAATCGACGGTGAGTAGAGAATAAAAAGAGGAACTTATGATTTGCTTGCATTGGTTATGATTTATATCCAAGCTTTAAATAGTATTAAATTAAAGCTAATATGCAACGTAAGAAAAAACAAACATTGTAGCTAAATACAAAATAAATACAGTAAGAGTTGACAACAAAAATCTCCTTCTTGAAGACTTTAAAGAGTTGACGAGAATAGTATATTTATTAACCTACCTTATTTAAAAGGTATCACAAAGATATGGACTCAAACATCAATTACACTATAAGAAATGTTTATTTTTTCTATCTACATTTTTCTTAATTATGTTATTATTATTATACTCTTAAAATCCAAATATATCTATTTATAAATTTAGAAACATAACATTATACCTAAGAAATATAGAAAATACATTGATGTAAGACGATCTATATCAAAAAATAGTATCGATTACGTTTTAAACTCAGAAGGGTAGATTTTATACCTGTTCATTTTTACGCCATTTTAAACAGGTGAAGGGATCTTCTAATAATTGCCTGGTAACTATATGTAAAAGTGACTGAAGCTGAAACCATAAGAGCATTCATAGTATTATAATAGTATGCATATCATTTAATTATCAAATAGATATATTGGAATATAAATTCATAAGAAAAATAATATAAATATGTATCGTGTATCGAATAAGCAATTTACTGTAGTATAAATTCATCAAAATTTTAGTATGACTCAGGGGATCAGTGGTAAAATAATTTTCCCAGTTTTCTTTGGCATTTGCAGATTGATCGACTGCTGTTATGATTCTAATATCACATTTAAAGAAATTTATGTAAAATAATAACATCACGTAATGAAGATGTATTTTGATATCTTGTTCTGATTATTACGCCTTATAGTTTTTGATTAGTGATTGCCAATTTTGTAGTGAAAATCATTTTATTGATTCGATAATATCAATTGATTTGAAGCTCAAAAAGTTCACGAATTATTCATCAGAAAAAAACGTTCCAATACCTGATGCGAGCTGTATACTCATCATAAAGCGTTTTTCGAATATGAGGCAAGTAAGTATTGAAGCGAAGTGACGAATCGTGCTATAATAATGTTTTCCTTTTTGCTTTATTTATCCTTAGTCGTGCCATTTTCCGGCTTGGAGACTAGAATTGGTTGACATGTTCTTACAATTCAGTAACTTTTGATATTATTTAAAGTCACAGGTTCATTCGACAAGCCAGTGTCTAACGAAATTAGACCCTATATCAAATCGGCGAGGGCGCAGAAAAATATTAATTTTAGGAGACCTAAACGGAAGAAGAACAAGACTATAGTAGAAACAATAATGGAGAAGAATTAATCCAGATATGTGTAGAAAATAACCTAATAATCAAGAACTTAAAATTCGAACATAAATTTACGAGAACACCAAGCTAACCAAAAACCCGAGATCAGTAATATATTGGCAAAAAATAATTGTAATAAGGTTAAGACTTGTAAAAGTAAAAAGACGAGCTAAAATGAGAAGTGTCAACCACTTGTTAAGGATGGTCATGATGTGGAATAATAGACAAACACCAGCCAGAAGAATATAAGAGGTTAGGAAGCACAAATCCAAGAGAAATACCAAGAATCACTTCTTAGAAAATTTAAAGAAAATTAACAGAAAAATAATATAGAATTGAAATGGGAAACATTTAAAAGAATTATACTGGAAGCAGCGAAAGAGTGTTATAGAACAACAAACAAATGGAATAAACAAGTAAAGGAAATTGTATCGTGGATAGGAGATATAAAATGGAAAAAATACCTGCAAACTAAGATAATAACGAATAATACAAAAAAGGAAAGAATCATGTTTACAATTTCAAAAAACAACATAAAAGCACGAAAATAGTTTGGAAATATAATGAATGAGAACTACAGGAAAGAGCAAAATTTATATTACGGAATATTAAACCAACTTAAAAAAGAATATGAAGAACATTAAAGATAATTATGGAAACATATCAAATAGAGACAGAATCCTGGAAAGATGGCGATAATATTTGAAAGATCTGGACGGACAAGAGACACAAAAATTAATCAATATGTGAGCGAACAATAAGATAAAGGAGGATAACGATAGAAAAGATAAAAAAGAAATAATTCAAAATTTGAAGTTATGGAAATGCGTTAAGAGAAGATGAAATCATTCATAAAATAATATAATAATTGAAGCTAATAGCAAATATATTAAAAATCATAAAAATCATCAAAATTATTAATAAAAACAAAGTTCAATCTAACAACGATTAGGAACTTTATCAAATGATAAACTTTGTTAATATCACACACGGATATTAACAAAGTAAGTTTAATTTATCATTTGATTCCTGATTCAATATGTATCATAAAGTTATGGCAAAAGCATTCAACATAATATCGATTATTGCAACATAACTGCAAATCAATTCAATACTTTCTTTATAAACGCACCAAAAGTGCTGGCACCGTCATCACAAGAATCGAAAATTGATCCAATTATTTTAATGTGTAGTTGTGAATGTCCTGTGAATGTCTCTTCATTATTAATTTTCGTAAGGTTACGATCAACGAAGTGAGAGATGCAATCAATGAACTAAAGTAAAGTAAAAGTTTTGATATTTATGGGTTAACAGCTAGTATATTAAAAGATGTAAAAAATATTATTATTATCTTTTTAACTACACTATTTAATTTTTGCATTAAAGAGAAAATTTTCCCTGAAATTTTAAAACTTGCAAAAATTATACCAATTTTTAAGAAAGGTAACCCGAATTGTCCATGAAACTACAGGCCAATCAGTTTATTGCCGATAATATCAAAAAATTTTGAAAAATTACTAAAGAAACAGTTAATTAACTACCTAGAATAAAATAATATATTAAATAAATTTGGATTTCGAGAGGGGTTGTTGACAACTGATGCTATTATACATTTTACTGACTGGATCATTGATTGCTTTGAAATGGGCCAATGAACAACTGCTTCCTTCCTTGATCTAACCAAAGCCTTCGACTGTGTATCACATGAAATACTACTGCGAAAACTGTATGTCTACAACATACATTCTGAAGTTGCAAGTTATTGTCTTCATACCTTCAAGATAGAAAACAAATTGTATTTTATAACAATTCTTATTCACAAATAGTACGTAATACTACTGGTATTCCACAGGGATCAGTATTAGGTCCAATATTGTTCTTACTATATATTAATGACCTGCATAATCACATAAAAGATCATAATATAGTTTTGTACGCTGATGAAACCACTATAATTACAAAAGATTGCAACTTAACGTCACTGGAATTGCGACTTAATTCCATAATGTCAGTTGTATCGCGATGGTTTCGCAGCAACCAATTAACTTTAAACACAGAAAAAACTCAAAAACTATTTCTCCTGTCCAAACCAAGGCTGAATATATACCCCACACCTCAACGACAAAATTTTTGGGAATAACTCTGGATAGCCACCTTAAATGGATACACCATGGCAACGCACTTGCTAAAAAATTATCTTCAAATATTTTCCTACTACGCAATATGGCTAATAGCTTAAAGTGTGAGGTACTGAAAGTTGCATATTTTTCACTTTATCAATCGCATACGGCGTATGGACTACTAATATGGGGACATTCTCTAATTTTAAAAATAATATTTTCGCTACAACGTAGAGGGTGCATATTATAGCAGGTCTGCCTTATCGACAAGATTGTAGAACTGCATATACTACAAATAACATACTAACATTGAACTGTATGTATATTTTGGCTTGTTTGAAATATATAAAAACATCTTAAAATAATCACGACACGAATCCAAACATAAATACTACACAAGAAAGAGAATGAACGTTTACCCAAATAAACATAAATTATTTGGCTCTCGACATGCAACAAATTATTTTGCAGCGAAATTCTACAATATCTTCCCCCTCTATGTCAGACAACTACTCCGAAAGAAATTTCTATCTTGCATATAAAAATATTTATTGCAAAACGCATTCTATAATTTTGAAGAGTACATAGGCAGTAATTTTATAGACATACAGTTGTGATACTCAGTTATGATTAAATTATTTTTCTGTGTATCATGTCATCAATGAGTTTGTACGTAATCTCTTAGATATCTCAATTTTATCCTATAAATATTTTATACAGTTTTTATAGTGTTTTTATCTATTTATTTATTTATTTTATTAATTATTAACTTGTTAAGTATTAAAGTAAAATCACTTTTTTTAATTTTCAAAAACTTTTATTTGTTGGAATTACACGCAATAATTGTTTCGCCACACTGTGGCTTCTTCAGGCGAAGAAATGGTAAATGGTTTCATAATATGAGAAATAGAGGAACAGAGGAATAACAAAATTACTGAACAAAATGAAAGAAAAACCGCTAAGAAAATATATGCATAACAAATGTAGTGGCTTAAAGGTCAATTAAATTGCTCACATAATTGGCGCTAGAGAGTAGACTTGTCCTAATTGTAAATCTGCTCCTTCTCATACATCAGATATAACATTAACTAAGGAGTCTATGTATAAATTAATTATAGATCAATTTAATATATTTTAAGAGGATATTAAAAATTTAATTACTGTTCGTTTCGATGCAATCGAAAGGCGAATTACACAATTAGAAAATAAGCACGCACAACTATAATCAAATATTTCCGATATGAAATCATCGACAAATGAATCATACGAAGATTTCTTATACGAAATTGAAGAAAGGTGCATTAGAGCATTAAATGTGCTTTTTTTTTAATCTTAACGAATCCACGCCACAAGTGATTGAAGATCGTGTGAGCCAAGACAATATTGTAATAAATAATATTTTGGAATCACATTATATAAATATTAAACCCGTTAAAATTGTCAGACTAGGTAAAGCTCGAAATATTAATAAACCAAGGCCATTAAAAATTGTTTTCGAAAACAAGGATCAGTCTAATATTGTACTGACGGGTAATGCCACGGCACCAAATACAACGTTCATTTTTCGAACAGATACAACCAAAAAACAAATTGATCATTTTACATAACCTAAAAGAAAAATTAAACTTAAGAACGTTAAATGGTGAAATAAATCTCCGTTTGATTTATAAAAATATGATACTGTGTTTGGTTAATGTCAATGATAAACAAAATAATTTTTATTTAAAAAATTAAATATTTATTATCAGAATTGCGTCTTAGAACAAAAATTTCTGATTTCTCTTTAGCTGTAAATTTAAGTGATTATGATATTAAACGAGTAGTAATAACCGAAACTTGGCTATATGAAAATATAACTAAGTGCTAACTAGAAATTCCGAACTACAATATTTATAGACGTGACACAACTGTCGATGGAGGAATCAGGGGTGGTTCTAATTGCCGTAAGAAAGAGTTTAAAATCATCGTTTATTTCCTGGAACAATAGTATTGTTAGTACTATTTGTTAGTTTTATTAAAAATTAATAAATTGTCATTTATTATTGGGGGTTTTTACATATGTCCTGGATCTATCAAGAATATCAAGAACATTGCAGCAATCTGGAGAATATTGTAGAGCGGTATAATTGTTATAGTTTGATCATGTTCGGCGACTATAATCTTCCGGAATTAAAGTGGGCCGTCACTTGTAGTGACATAACACAAATGGATGCTAGAGCTTCTATAGTATTAAATAGTTATAATTTTTTTAAATGCAAACCAAATTAATGATGTTGTTGATGTTAAAGGCACTGTATCGTGTCAAACTTGAGTCACAAAAATAAATTTTGTGTTATACAAACAAAATTATTAGTGTGTTTCATTTCTTTTCAAATGAATGATATTCCAAACTCTCGTAGTGTCTACTTAGACCTATATTTCAGCACTCTTTGTAACGTCTCTAATAATCTTGCACTTAATGTTTTATCGCCAACCAGTATCCACCACTTTGCTTATTGTACATTGGTTTCAATTGATATGATACCAAAGTGTTTCATTTGAAAAGCGTTACTTTCCCAAAAAAGAAAATTATGATAAAATTAACATGTTTTTTAATTCTATCGATTGGGGCTTTATTGAATCTGATAAAAATATAGATACGATAGTTTGGTAGGTTCTATGATATTTTATATGTTGTAATTGAAAATTTTGTCCCGTATAATTTGGTTCTTTGTAATTCCAGTAATAATTCAAGATGGATGTCTAAAGAATTAATATCATTGATTCGCAGAAAGAAAAGGGCCAATTAAAATTATAAAAAAACAGCTCTTATACGAATTATTGTACATTTTCCCTACTTAGAGCAGAGTGCAGCAAACTTGCCAAACGCTGTTATCACGATTACCTATTAAAGGTTGAAGCATCTTTAAACTCCGATCCAAAATTTTTTTGGCAGTATGCTAAAGATCACAATATTGAGAATGTTTACCCAACCGAAATGGAATACAATGGCTTTAGTGTTGATGATGACTCAGATATATACTCCTCGTCATCTAATTCTTCGCACAATTCAAATTCTTTTGCCGAACCAGATTCAAAAATAATTATAAGCGTACAAGATGTGTTCAATGCTATTAGTAATCTTAAGCCGACCCATTCCTTCGGTTCTGATAAAATTCAACCCATTTTATACAAAATTGTATTTATTCTCTTTGTTGTCCAATTTATCATCTTTTCCATAAATTGCTTATTTTTTTGTTCGGTACCATCTATATTGAAAAGAATTATTACCAGAAGCTCTAGATGAACGTTGTCAAGTGGATACCATATATACAGGCTTCGAATGCGTTCGATAGAATAGACTGGGTGACTCATTTTAAATCCACTGGAATATCTCGACACATATGCGTCCTACAAAAAAATGTTTCAAATAAAAGTTTGATGGTTTCGAAAGGGCTATCTGATCCTATACAATTTTTTTCACCCCCACCCTTCAGGGGGCGGGGCAGGGGGTCAACTTTTATATCTTAAATGGGAACCCTTATTTTTTATTGCAGTTTCGGATTCTACATAAAAAAATATGAACATTTCATTCGAACTTTTTTTACGAATTCGTGATAGATGGCGCTGCAATCGCAAAAATAACATTAATCAAATCAAAAAACTATAAAATGACGATAAAATCGTCACTTTTAATTGTTCGCCATTGAAATGGAGTGCGTCATCTTATCGCGTAGGGACCATGCACCAGTGATGGCCGGTTAAGATCATGTATCAGTAAATGGCCACTCATTTAAAATGTATTGTCTATCCTTGTCACTCTAATGCGATGGCCATTCACTGGTACATCTACCCTATTTCGAACATCATGTAGCCTTGAAGAAGAACGATATTCTAGCAACAATTTTGACCAAAGAATGCTAAGCCGCGCAATCAATCAATGAGATGCTCGAACGTCGCACCGTTCTCCCTCTGACAAAGCTGAATTCGGCGTTCAAAATTTTTAACTGTCTGCAAAAGCGTGTTGCGTGGTATATTGTTGCACGCTGTTTGGATCCTTCGAATCATGTCAGCCTTAGCGGTTGGCCGTTCTCGATACACCGAATCTTTCAAGAATCCCCACAAGTAGAAGTCAGGCGCTGTCAGATCTCCCTATCCACCTGCCAGAATACGTTTCGTTCAAATGAGTCCTCACGATGTTTGCAAAACCTGGAGGTGCGCCATCTTGCTGAAACCACATTCTGATCCTTGTCTCTATGTCCACATTTTCGAGTAAACCGGGTAGTATCTCTTGAAGCAGATGTAAATAATTCGCTCCATTTACGGTACTCTCAAAAAAATATGGACCGCACCATACATTCACAGACCGTGGTGTTGATGATCCACTTGCTGTATCCACCGAGGGTTGACCGGCGACCAATAATGACTGTTGTGTGGACTCAACAACCCGTCGCTCCGGAATATAGCCTCTTAGGAAAACATCACGAACTTGAAGAAGTTTTCGTCATTTTGCAATTACTGACAAAACTGACAAAACAATCGCCGTTGTTCATGGTCCTGCTCACTCAATGCCTGATTCAAGGATACGTGGTACGGGTGATACTTTGCATTTTTCAAATACCTTCTCGCAGTCTCTCTCGGGATGCCACTTTGGTTCTGGATCTCGAGAACTGATATGAGAGGGTTCAAATGAACCATCGCCAGAACGGTGATAACGCGCGGATTCATACGATGATCCTCGATGGTGTTTAGCCTTCATTGACGTCGAATAATTCCTCTTCTACATCTCAATTCAATCCGGCGAATCACTGAAAGATTCGTATGGCGTTGCCGTCGTGAAAAAAATTGTATAGGATCAGATGGCCCTTTCGAAACCATCAAACTTTTATTTGAAACATTTTTTTGTAGGACGCATATCTGTCGAGATATTCCAGTGGATTTATTAAAATGGGTCACCTGGGATATTGATTTATATATACAATAATCTTTATTTGGACAAAACATGTAAAATAAATATGAAAACAAATAAATGGTATTAGTCTGTCTGTCTGCGGTCTTTCTGCCCTGTCTTGAAGTTAATAGTGTGAGAGAAAAAAAATGTCTGTAGCTAGCTGAACTGTCCTGATGATTCGCACAAATGAATTGATGAATTCTGAGGGGAAGATGTTGATATTTAGAAGGGATATTTGGATTTCGGGGGATACAGAATTTGGTTAACAAGGGTTAGTTTGGGAAATGGGTGGGATTTTGGTGGTTTTGGTTCAGAAGATCATTTAAGGTATTGTGAAGTGGGTTGGCAGAGTGTCGGAGTTTTGTTAGGGTTCTTAGGGCGGATCTTTCGGCAACTTGGAGGTGGTGGATATTGATTTATTATTACATTGTGTTGAATGGGGTTTTCTGCCAACTATACGTTGGTTTTCTTATTTAAACAACCCCATACAGTTTGTTAAAATTAAAAATAATATTTCTAAACATATTCATGTTTCATCTGGTGAACCACAGGGGTCCCATTGTGGGCCCATTTTGTTTATATTATTCATTAACGGCATACAAGATGTTATTACTAATTGTCACTTCCTCATGTTTGCAGATGATTTAAACCTATTTAAAATTATACGCAATGAAAATGATTGCCTTGATCTTCAGGTAAGTAAACGAGTGATGTTGCAATAATCATTTGTTTTTAAATACTTCAAAATGTTATTCAATAATGTATTTATTAAAATGTAAAACTATTCGGAATTATACCTACAGCATTAATTCAAACAATCTTGCAAAAGTTGATGACATGAAAGACTTAGGGATAATATTTGATTCAAAACTTTCATTCAATCAACATTTATTGAATATTACACAAAAATCTCTAAGGCTCTGAGGATTCATATGACAGATTGGTAAGGATTTGAATATAGATTGCCTTAAAACACTACACTGTGCGTTAGTTAGATCACATCTGGAGTATGCTTCACCGATTTGGACGCCATTTACTATTAGCGACGTAAAGTTCCTTGAACGCGTTCAGAAAAAAATCCTAAGATATGGAATTCAGATCTGGACTGCATTACTTTCCCTCTGACAATATTCAATTATAATGAATAAGCTTAATTTAAAAACAATAGAGGAAAGGAGGACTATTGCTGATTTATGTTTATTATATAAAATTACTAATGGATATATCGATTCACCATACTTACCAGGAGTAATACCATTTCACACTCCATGTAAAAAAACACATTCGCATTCGTAATTCTATTTGGATCATCATAAGACACTTTCTAACTTTATGAATTTAATGACACGTGTCCTGAAGATAGGAAACGAATTTAACCACCGTACATGGTTTAATTTATTTGATCCGTCCATTAATTCTTTTAAGTTGAAGTTAAAGAAGTTTAGTTTATAGTGTATGTAGATTTCGAAGCAGAATTCAACAGATTAAAAAAGTATATGGAAAAAACACGAAAAACCAGTGATAACAATAATAATGTTATAGTTAGATCAAAAATATACTAAGAATGAATAATGAAGTATCAAAAACAATTGAAACAAAGAAATGAGTCCATAGAAAGTTCATCCTAAGCTATTTACACTAGTTTGATAAGGCAATTAAAAAGGCAAAGCAAAAGATGGAAACATTAAAAGTTGGATACTGGGAAATGCAGTTAAGTCAGCTGACAGAGCTACTATTTGCAGATGACATAACGATAATTGCAAAAACAGAGGAAGACCTATAACACAATATAGAAATATTAAATTATGAATACTAAAAACAACATGAAAATTAATTCTGAGAAAATGAAGACTATGATAATTAAACAGTTCTTTTACTCTGATTTTTCTCCAATGATGAACATAATACTATCTGCTATGCTAGTAGCTTTTATTATTATTATATTAATTGTTTTAAATTATTGTCATAATAAGTGGGCACATTTTACACATGCGAAAACGAAATCATAGAAATTACTAAATATTAAAATTCATACAAAAATGTGCAACTAAGTTTTGAAAATTGAAGATATTAATAAACTTCATTGATATATAGTTTTGGTAAATATGCAAATAACAAATCATAATTTATAAAAATCAAATAATTCTTTTAGGTAAACTCATTGCAGAAAAGTTGTTCTTCTTTCTTTATAGTCTGTTTGGACTTCTTCCAAGTACGCTAAATTTAAGACAGAAGACATAAAAAAATATAAAACATGTGATGTAATTTACAATTACCTATTGTTGTAATAAAATACACCCAGATAAGAATTATAACAAAGAAATATTACAAGATCAAAGGACAGAAATTTAAAAAGTTTAGTAATGTTGAATCAATCATTGTTTCTCTATTAACAGCATGGACTGGTTTAGATTTATTCTGCATTTCATCAGCACAACGCAGTTGAGGGTAAGAGAATGTTACTGAGTTTTATAAGTTTTGAAACTTCAGATATTTATTAAGATAAATTCACCATCCAAAACGACATGATTTTTATGATATTATCGGATTGATTGTACTAAATTTAATAAAATAATAATAATCCTACAAAACAGAGACAAAAAAAAATCATATGAACCATAAGATTTCTAGAATAAATCATCAAAAATTCAAAATCATAATGCTTTATTTTATTTATTCTGTGCACAGTAATAACCTTGAAAGAAAACACAAATATTTTTAAATGTTACACTTTCTCACTCAATGAATTGCGAAACATGTTTAAAGTTTAAAATAAAAGATCTGTCCTTGAAAAAAAAAATCTATACAACTTTACTTTATCGCTGTATTTATCAAAAATATTATAGCTGCAATTAACATTATAATCTGGTTCTTATTAATCTTAAAGTGCATTATTGTCTAAATCAATGTGCTATAAGGTCACCAAGTAAATAAAAAAAAATAGTACTGTATTGACTGTTATTGTAGACACTTTTTGCATTTGGAGTAGTGGTTTTAGCTGGTAGCTGTTTAGTTCATACATAAAGGTGAGGCAAATCTTGCAGTGATGCTGGGGTCAATAATTTTTTCGTGTTAATATATTTATACAATTGTACTTTGTAGATCTAACACTTTCTTTAGTGGCTAATAACGGATTTGTTTTTTTTGATACTGTTTATTCTTTCAAAATATTAAATCTCTTTTATTAGTATTTAATTTTCAACTGGGATTAGCCTTTATTTACAAATTATATGATAATATATTATTCACATTATTGGAATATAAGGAATGGTACTTTGGGATGATGGGGGAGGAAGGTTAATATAACAAGCTCATGGAATCATGGAAACACTCGTAAATATATATACAAATAACACGGCGGAAGGACCATTTAATAAGTAACTAAATACTAGTACTGCTACTATATATTCAATTTTACAAAAGGCATTATATATATATATATATATTTGTATAGATTAAGCAATTATAGAAGTATTTATAAAATTACTGTTATTTATCACAATTACATTTAATACACATTAGAATTAAACACTCACCTGCGTACGGTCATGTTGAATAATTAAAGCACAATAAAAATGTAAACAAGTTTTAAAAAGCAGAGCGCCATTATAATAATAAGCACTAAACTGGCCACGAGCACAAAATAAAACGAACTGAACGGAAACTTGAACTTATCGACAGGCCTAAGTCAAACGAAAACCTACCCGTGGACACGAGACGAGAGCAGACACACAAATTTCCCTCTTATCACCGGCAGAAAAATATTTACCTGTCCCGTCTGCCCTGAAACAGGTAAAACATTTTAAGGAATTAGAAATGCTCGGCTTGGCGATGAAAGGCAATTATGTGTCAGTAGCAGCTGTTGATGAAGGCCCGAATGTTTTGACTCACTGAATAATGTCAACGCGAGCGTGAAATTTTTTTCGATTCAATTCAAAACCGTGGTGTACCCGTGTAAATGGTTATTAATTACACGCTTCTTGTTTAGGATTAGTCGATGGCCTGGCGAGTTCTGGAATTCTTGCGATGCATCGTGAACATCGTGAGAAACCGAAATGCTTTGTGCCCCGGCGCCCTTTTCGAAACGGAGAAAAGTATGTCGGTATGGGCTAGATGAACTCCTAATTACTTTGATTCGGGCCGGCGGGAATGCTTTCAAGCTATCACGTTTGATACGATCGGTGAATATATGAAGGTTTTGAGATTTGAAAGGGAAGATGAGACTCATATATTTAACATGAATTGTAGATAGTTTTAATTATAAATGCATCAATAGTGATTTAAATTCTTTTAATAGAAGACAACAAGGATATCTATTTTATGTTTAAAGTAAATGTAACAATACTTACTGGGATATGTAGCTATAGTGCCATCGATAAAGAAAAATATTATTATTATATTTGAAAAAAAAAACAATATGCTTAATTGCTGTATTTCTATTTAATATACTTTATTTGCCCCAAAATTAAAAATCTTAATTGTATGTATGAGTGTTTATTTTTTTTCTTTTCTCTTCATCTTTGTGAATATAATTTAATTTATATTTAATCCGAGAAACTAGTCTTAATTTTATTTCTGCTATCTTGTTTATTTTTTGAGTTTTACTCTTAATGTATATCATTAAAACAAAATATTTTGTAGTAATGTATGTTTTAGTACTACATTATGTATACTTCACTGTATATTATTTATTTTATGGCGGTACATGCACTTATTACGCTGACAAGATACTCTATTTTTAAATGAGAAATGTAACATTAAGTCATTTAAATGTACGTTCACTTATCTCTAATTTCAATAACTTTTAACTTTAATTACTTCATCCAAGAAGACAGGAAAAGTACCACTGCCATTATTGCTATGAAGAAAGTTATTCTTCATCTAAACACTCCAATGTTGACGAGAAAATTACAAAATAAACTGATTCATAAATAATTGAAGATAAACGTCAACTCATTACTGGAGCAAAGAGATACAATTTCTAATCAGGAAGATTTTCAAAAGGTAGTGTTTGATCGAAAGCAACGATATATGATGTGTACCAGAAAGATTGATAAAAAACAAAATATGGATGTTGCTTATGCAAGCGACCAATATGCGAAGAACATCGTTTCTATTTTTATCTTCATTGTTGTGGTATTTAATTTTTTTAATTAATAAATATGCATTTTTACATGGAAAAATATTTTTATATATTTGACTAAAGTTTTTTGCAAGAATAAATATATTTTTTGAAAGAAGCCCTTGTACTGTATTTATTTTTTTAAATATAGTATAAAATACACCAGTACCTACAATTTTAAGTCTTCATTTAACTAAATAAGAGTTTTATGAATTTTAAAGGAAAAATGCATGTTAAGAATTTTCTCAATCCTCGAGGGAAAAGAGTTAACTCTCTAGTATGGCTGATTTTTCAAGTCCATAATGTATCAATTGACACTTTTGTATAGTTTTGTAGTCCTATATAGAAGATAGAAGAATTTTTAAGCAATTTTTCAATTTGGTGTCCTGGAAGACCCAGTTATGCAGTTATGTTACAAAATTGAAGTGGTGCAGCTAAGGGTTAAACGCATATGGCTTTACTCAGATCATAAATGAACTAACACCTATCATAACGTATTCAGAGTCATTAATAGACCTAATTATAATGTCCAATCGTAGTCAATGTATTGAATCAAAAGTTATTAAGATTCACGATATTGCAGACCATGACCTTATATATTACAAACTTAATTTTGAAACTAGAGATCAACCACGTTTTTTGAAATTCTGAAATTCCGTAAATTAAATACCATTGATATGCCTTATCTTTTAATTCAGACTTACTACAGATAGATTTTGATAATTTAATTTATATTAATTCCATCGATGAAAAAATTCATGACTGCTTACCTTATTCATCATGCACCAGAAATTATTGCAAAAATAACCAAGAAGCCAGTCCCCTGGCTAACTAATACCCTCCGAGATATGATGGCATCTCGTGACCATGCATATAAGCAATATAAATGAAGAAAAAAAAAACATTCAGCTTTCATTCTATATAAACAGTGGAGAAATATTGTCAACTCAGCCATATCACGAGAAAAAAAACTTATTTTGATTTTATTACAAAAAATAATTATATGATAATATATGGAAATGCTTAAAATATAATGGCGTAATTAAAAGCAGTAAACGCGATTTGCCAAATAATTTAAAAATTGCTAATTTAACAATTATTTTTGCGAAACTATAAAAAGCACATCTAATAATGATACCATACAATTTCATCTTGGATAATCTGTATGAAAATGTGGATGATCAATTTAATTTTAAATTAGTGAGTACTGATGAAGTGACAAATATTTTATCGAGTATACAAACAAATGCTTCGGCCTCAGATGGTATAAACATTTCTATGATTAAACTCTGTTGTCCTTATATCATTCCATACTATACACGTATAATAAATTGTTGTTTAGAGCGGACAGAGTTTCCTAACATATGGAAATCGGCAACAATAATTCCTGTACCAAAAATGGATTGTCCTAAAATGCTTCAAAGACTTACGGCCAATTAGTATTTAGCCGATACTTTCAAAAATTTTGGAACGTATTGAAGTATACATAAATTCTCACCAACTTCTCTAACCTAACTTCTCTAACCATAGTTGCTTTGCTCAATTGCCTTGCTAAACGTATTAGATGATATAATTTCTGCCTTTGACACAACTTCTCTATTATTACTAGATTATAGCAACTCTTTTGATACTATTAATCATGAATTGAAGGCAAAGTTAAATTATGTTGGATTCAGTAAACATTCTGTGAAAAAATAATTTCTAGTTTTCTTACAGATCGTTTGCCAACGGTAAGGGTTCATGAAGAATTTTCTGATATTACCAAAGTAACTGCGGGTATTACTCAGGGTTCTATTCCGGATCCATAATTTTGCATTTATACATCCTGTCTAAATAGCTGTCTAAAATATTGTAGTGTAAATTTTTATGCAGATGATACCAAGCTACTTTATTCATTTAATGTTGATAACATCCTTATAGCTGAAAATAACATTATAGCATTGAGGTGCAAAATGTTAATGTGAGGTTCTGCCTAAACATAAAACAATCTTTTTGAAAGAAGTTTTATATATAATGGTTATAAAATTTATAACAATATTCCATCACACCTCAAAACACTCACATCAACTAATTTTAAGAAAACTATCCGAAGAGATTTTGTTATATTTTGTTATATTTTCTAGATGTATAAATTACCATCATTTACTTTTACTTTTATCTCTACTTTTCTTAAACGATACTACTACTATGTAAGAGTTATATAGCTATTTTAGATTTCACTATATAATAGTATTTTTGTTTCCTTGCGTCATGCCATGTAGTTTTAATTTTCTTTTTAGTTGTAATTTTAATGTAGGTTAAGCGGAAGAGCAGTAGTAGTTGGTTATCAACTATCTGAACTTTGCCTACCTACCAAAAATGGTACGTTTAGGTGAAACCAAACTCATTGAAATTTTAATGATCCTAGGATACTATCTATCTCACTTAAGGAGATAACCAACCGTTTTCATACATATCAGCAAGCCTGTATATTATAATTAGTCGTTTTAGTATTAAAGCTTAGGACATTTGTTTATTTGACATTTGAATGGTTTTTTGAATGGTTACGTTTGGATCAAGTTTAGACTTTAGCTCTTCTATAACTTTATGCAATTCATTCTCTTACATTTCAGTATGACAAATGCGAAATTTAGTTGGAAGTTATTTTGTTAGCCTATTACTTTAATGGGTCGTGGACGATTAGATTTTTTTGAGTCGGAATAATTTTATTATTTCCACTTGAGGGGCAACGGCAATATGTCTTATCATCGGTAATGTATTAGTCTATATTTGAAGTTGAAGACTCATTATAGTTTAGTAATATTATGTTTAGTTTCCTTAATCTACAGTCATTAATTTCTATTATAACGGCATTATTACTATTAAGCTAATAAAGATACCATATATTCAAATGTGCTTTTTCAAAACGAATTCAAGATTTAAATCTTTTGCCATAATACGAGGTTGGATTAAATATTGTATATCCGAATTTTTTTATTTATCGGTCGCTAAGTGAAGTGTTATGCGTGTTACTGCATTTATATGAATGTGTTAGAGGTGATTGTTAAGAGGAGGGGAGGACGCCGATTTGGTTCACTAATGTCTATTGCCGCCAGTAGCATCATGTCTGGGCACCATGTACATACGTCGGTTGATCAAGGCATCATCATTAAATTTTTGACTAGGGAAGGCGAAATTTCTCGTCGATTGTCTGCACAGCTTGCTGATAATACGCTTTCGAAAACTTAATCCTACGAAGGGTATAAAAAATTTAAAGTGGTCACACAACGGTAAAAAAACGTGAGTCTTGCAGCCTGTGGAATGCTTTTAGCGCAATACCAAGCAGGGGATGATGATTTTTAATGTCACATTGTCACTTGTGATGAGACGTGGGTGCATCAATCCACCCTAGAATCTAAACAAGCAAGTCTAGAGTGGATATAGCCTGCGGGAAAGTTCATTCAACTGTTTTTAGGATAGAAAAGCCATAGTGCTTGTTTACTTCCTTCATGAGCAACGTACAGTCAATGCTGAGTATTATTGCAAGCTCCTCGATAAAGTCAAACTAGCTTATCGACAGAAAATACGAGGCATACCCATCCAAAGTGTGATTCTTCCTCATTACACTGCTTGGCCACACACAGCTTCTTTGACCCAAGAAAAATTAGAGAAAAATAATTCGGAAATGTTGGAACACCCGCCTTATAATCCACTCTTGTCCCCATGTAACTTTCATATGTTTGGTCTATTCAAAGACAAATTGGAAGGGCGCTGTTTTCACAGTGATCAAGATGTGGAATCGTTTGTGAGCCATTGGCGGAAGACACGACCGACTACATTCTTCGATAATGGCATCAAGAAACTTATGCTTCGTTGAGAAAAATTCATATATAGTCTTTTTTGGTAAATTCTGGTTTACATTTTATTCACCCTCGTATATTCTAAACTAGCGTTTTTATTTCTAAAATTTCAGTTCGCTGTTTTTCCATTCTAGTTACTTAATATAATATAAAAATATAATAATAATGCAGTGGTTCTGACCCCCAATAGGTCATAAGCGCAGCACAGTTTAGGCAATAGATTTCACTTTAATGGTGTCCCCATTCTTAAAGTTATTATAGTTTATTGTAAACTTTAATATAATATATAGTGTTAGCTTACACTTCTTGATTTAACCAAGTCTTTAATCTCTCAACATAATGGTGTGAAAATTGTCGCGGTAATGGGTAAAGAGCCCATTTTGAATTTTAGATAAACAATTAGCATAATAAACTGCTGTACGGCGAGTGCATAAAATTCAAGCTTTTATCTCTGGTTTGTCACATTGGTTACAGATTACTTTGGCTTGATGTTTATATAAATTACACGTGAAAACTTGAAGTGACTTGATCACGTTATAGAACAGATCAATACACCAGCTTGCAATGCAAAATGTAATTTACATGCTAAACATCGAGCTCGTTAAACATATTCAACAAAATTTTAAATCTATTGATAGTCAAATTAAAAAACTTTGATAACTGCACAAGCGATTAAAATATCAGATTCAGTTTCCAAGAGTCATCATCACGCTTGGGCTTTCATGTTCTGGTCAACTATTTGCAATCACTGTTCTGATTTCAATCTGCACTTGTAGCACTTAAAACATTTATGAAATGTCTGATTACGTCATATTTAGCCTAACCGACCAAGTATTGGCTAAAGTATTATAATAGACTTCCATCAAAAGAAAGCAATAAATAAAATTACTGCTTTCTGCTTTCTTCTCCAAATGTTTCATCCCGATCGAACTTTTGACCATCCTTTTATAAGCTAAGAAATTACAACTTTAGCTATATTTACGCAGGTTATTATTAATTGTTTTCAATTACTAATCTAGCTTTTGATCGATATTTAGGAAGAGAACATAAGTGTCTTATCGCATAATTTATGCCAGAGGTGAAAATGATTGTTAAGTGTTGCAGATACGTCTTCGGTAAGTTTAACATAATAATTCGATGGCTGGATTACATAAACTAATTAAAATGCACCATCATAAATATTTTTGTAAAAATTCCCTTTCTCTAACAGCTGTTCAGTACTATGGGGTCATCCATTCTGGCAATTGTTTCTGGTTATGTATGATTACAGATGAACCATATGATATAATTAGTTAAGTGCTCCTAACAGTAAAAAATCTGGATTGTTTCAATGATATCCACATTCTCCTTATCAATTTGTCATTACACAATATGTGGGTCTACATAGAGCGTATTGCATGTTGGCTTAATTACTGCAAATGAGTTACGCATGTACTTCTAAGGTCTTCAATTTTGCGTTTTTAATAGTGAACTCATCATAACTTATGGCTGTCAATTTTAATTTAGCAACCAGAATGAATTCTGTAATTTTGGCATTAATTATAAATACACCCGATAACAAAATGTTTGTCAAAGCGACTTAACAGATAAAGTAATGTCGATACGAATGAGCAACAATTTGAAATTTGTTTTATTGGTTTGTTTTTGCTTGGGTATTGGTTTTGGATAGTATCATGTCCTACTACTGCTTGATACTGGTGATAACTGAAATAATCATAAGGCTCGATTTTTTAACAGAATTACTTCGAAGTAAACCAAAAGTAGTTCATTTATAGAATTTACATAATCATCATCATTTACAATTTTAGACGAATGATTTAGATATAATTCAAAAGAGAACTATTCCACTTTGGTAAAATATTTGAAGATGTTTGGAGGAAATACATTCGAGGTTAGATTGTATGAATTAAGTGCCCAAAATTAAGCTTAAATGCTAGCGAACACAAACCAAAGAGGATCATCTATTTTCTAACAAAGGAACGTTAACAAGTTTTATGAATGTGTATTAGAAGCGCTTTTTGTGAAAGAAGATATGAGATTTTGAAACTAATAATAATATGTTTTGAGTTTATAATATTCTATATATCATATTAAGAAAGAAAGTAATTATGAATTATATCGACAAAGAGCAACTAGTTTATTACTTTACTTTTGATAACAAGTACATAATTAAAATTAAAATACAATTAACAGTATAAAATTCACTTTTGAAAAATATGATCTACTTTATTATTCTATATCAGTATAATAAAAATTAATAAATAAATAAACTACATTTTAGAGTTTTAACTTAAGTGAGTATTAAAAAGGTGTGAAAGCTTATATATTTTAATATTTTGATTAATATTATCAATGTATGATAAACTTACCTAAATAAAATACTTTTATCGACAAGATATTCGAAAATGATTTGCTGACTTACCTAAAACAAAAAGAAAACATACAATTAGTTTTACAATATATTATAAAATACATTAGAACACTTTAAAGTTATACAGAAATTATCTGTTTGCAGTGTATGAGAATATTATATTTATACATAATTTTGATCAAAACAATTACGGTAAGATATTTTTGGATAAGCTATGGTTGTAGGAGATTATCGCTTAATTCTCTGCTATTGTAAAATATAAGAAATTATTGTTTGTTAGTGGAGACGTTTACTTCGTGATACATTAAAAAAAAATTATATCATAAATATTTTAGAAAGGTGCATTTTTATGCTGCTATTTTAAATAAAAATTTCGAAGGTAGTAGTAACTTGTAATGCATTTTAAGCCTACTAGTTGGACGTATTTTTGTAAGATATTTCTTAGAAAAAATGTTCTTTTATAAAAGGTACATCAGTTTAGATGCATATAAATCAATTGTAAATTGTTTATATTAGAGTACTCACAAAAAAGGGTTTATTACATAGTGGTATGAAAGTATTTGTCACATGGTGAGGATTCGAGATCCTTTTTATACAGGACTTATATTGACCCATTTTTTTATTAAACAGAACAGAAACCTCTGTGAAAATTACTGTAAATAAAGCTAATAGACTTGCAACAAAAAATATTTTACATGTCAATAAGGTACACTCGTAAAAATTTATTTTATATATCTTGTGGATTAAAGATAATAATAGCATGGATTCTACTATCTTTCAAATATAATTTTGAATTATGTATTCGTATTCCTTAAATATTTTCAATAATAAGTGGATCAATAAGGTTGCAATTAGAAAACTTGTTAATACAATATTTTTAAAACGTATCGTCTACAAAAATAAACAGATTAGACAATTGTTTTTGTTCGTGTTAAAATAAAGTTTTAAGCATTTGATAATCTTTTAAATAAGACGATTTTATGTTTGCGTATAATTAATATTGTAGTTAAAGAAGTGTTTCTCATTTATGTTCTAATTCTAATTATTTAATTTTATGTAAATATAGATTTGAGTTTGTCGGTTAATTATCGTGCCCTATATAAATATAAACGCAGTAGTAACACTTTAATACTTTTATTGTCCCTTATTATGACCGTTGATGATGTTTCTGTCCTGGCCGCACAATGAAGCCTTATTAAGGTTACTATTATTGTACGTTCCTCTCGAGTTCTTCGCACTTGAAAAAATGAGATTAATGATGTCTCCGTAAACAACAATAGCAATTCCTCTCTAATACTGCACCTAGGTCGTGATGAAACTTACCTTGTGGTTTCTATATACGACATTAGAATTCTGTTCATTCACATACAAATCATCACACTTAAAAATTAAGCGTTGAATTATTATTACTTCATTTGAATGCAGCGGATTGGGTACGGCCATATTAGTCTTCATCAGCACAGATTTTTTTGATATTCTTTGTTTAAAAAGCACGGTATTGAAATCGTATTATTGATTAACAGGTATATTTAATAATATTAATAAGTTTAAAGCTGAAAGACTGAAATTGCAAAAGAAATAAACTAATTAAATAATATGTGACGCTTTTGAATTTTAATCAAAGCATTTCGAGATTTTTTTTTTGTAGTCGGATAAGCTACAATTTGATATTCAAATTGAACAAAAACGCTTGTAATAATTTTAGAGATGCCTGATCTGTATTTTGATTAAATTATACTGTTAACGATCAAAACAGCATTCTACAAACGATTATAGCAAGCGTTTTTCTTTGCCGAATTTGAATATCCGGTTTCATCAAGATCATTGGGTAACTATTATCGACCATGATAAAAAAACTAAATATTTAATTTTATCTTCATATTTTAAAAGTAGTATACACGCAGTGGACGATATAACAGAGTTACAATAAAAAAGATCTGTGTTTAATGATTTAAGAAAAATGTATTTTACAAACTTAATAGCAAAACCGCTAAATATACATTTACGAATATGTATTATGTTTGATAACAAAGAAAACGATCATGTGCTCAGATTAGGTAGTAATTGGATTTACAAGTGCTATGTTTAAAGGAGACGAAATAGAATGTTGTATTTATAATAGGCTGTTTAAATTGAATTCAATATATTGCGCAGTGACATGGTGTGTAACAGAAAACAACAGAAGAAGGTTGGAGGCGGATAAAATGGAGGTATTGAGGAAGTCAGTAGGTGTATCGCAATGAGATAAAATAAGAAATTGAATGGACTGTTAACGGAACAGATGTGGAATCGAATATACAAATACGGTAAAGGGCTTATTACAGCGGTTACAAATACAAGAAGAACAGGTGTATGATCTATCATTTTAATTACAATTAAAAGTAATATTTAGATATTACCAACAAATTCTACACTTTTCAAAAAAATAATCAATTAATAATAAAATATTTTTCTTCGCCGTATTAATAACGTAGGCAGTTGAGTGTCAAATGAATTTATATCTTCAGCTATTAGCGTCTGCTGGTCGTATTGAATTGGTTTTCTAAAATGTCTGAATCGCTTTGCATTTAGCCTCTCTTCCCTTTGCTTTTGTTATTGAAATGCCTACGGATGCTGTTGATTGGATCCCTGCTGGGTGACTTATGATTGTAAATACTCTACATAAATGGAGATAGTACATCTGCATCTCGCCCTCGCTGCCTCAATCTGAGACGTACCGTGCATTAAACTCCGATTACACCGTGAAAACTCTATTACAATTATAAAAATATTACGGAAAAAATCGACGGAACGCATGCAGGCGAGGCACTTATTAATAATAGTAATTTCAAAACAATTTGCCGATCCGGATTCGCGCCATCTCGGCAAATTGAATCTTGATTAGAAATCAGTGTGAATACTGTTAAGGCAATTACTTATTATGTATCGATTTGGGATGAGTTGGAAATAATAAAAAAATCATAAAATTGGATTTTCGTTGTATAATAAATCATGATATTGGAGACGAATAACGGAAAATTATTTTATTTCCAACAGGAAACATTAATTTGGAAATATTAAATCATTGTAATAGAAAATTAAGAATGATTAAATCATTTAAATGCCAGGCGATAGCTTCTTATATATGAATTGATCACGTCCACAATGCCTTTTCATCAACTATCATAAATTTTTTCCCGACGAATAAATACACCTATTACTAATACTATAATAAATATTGATTTGAGGATATGTTAATCAAGTTTGCTTTAGTATGTCATAAATACTAATTATAGTTGATACACATGAAATTAAGTTATTAAGCTAGTATTGGCTAGCGTCAGACTTGCCTAAATTGGTATCGTTAAGCCATCTGTTTTTTGTGTATAGTAATTTACGGAAATTGTTGGAAGTACCTCAAATACCCGAGGCAACTGGACCAGAATGCACAGACGGATGTCAAAAGAGTTTGCTTTAAATTATTTGATAATAAAATAGGCCAAGAAATAGAATTAAATCGCTAACGCTTACTTATGATTATTTCTACAAAAGTGCATCCATGAACTTAATTTTAACGGCAAAACACCATCAAAAACCGGTGAATGTTGATGGTATACGGAATTATTTGTATTGGAGGTACTTCAGAGTCGAAAAAGTGCTTCGAAAATTGGTTCAAGCTTCTAATAAAACTAGAAAGGAATACAAAAATAAAGAAAGTAAAAGAAAAATTAATATTAGGATTAGAAATGATTTTGAAATATTGAATTTTCGGTTAAAAACACACTGATTTTTCTATTCTTAAAGGGTTTTGGCCGTCGCAGAATCTCATGTTTGTGCAACCTAAGGGATTGGTTTAAACTATCATTCACTGAATTATTACGCAGCCACCTCTAAAGTAAGGATTATCACGTTAATCAGCAACCTCAGAGGGAGATGCTGAATAGATGAAGAAGAAAGGGTTTTGAAGGTAATATTTAAATTTTGCTATATACGTGTTACTTTTATCTCTTTAGTTCTATATTCCTTCATTTCATATATTCTTAATTGAGACATAAAAGTTATGTTTTTTATATGCATAATGAATAAAAACAAAAATAATTTTTGATATCAATACAATTATGCGAGCTTTAGGATTTAGAAGAAATAGTTATTTCTGGATAATGCTGGTATTAGAAAAATGTATATTCTCACGAAATAGCATTATTATAATATATGTATCTTGTACATTTCTGTAACTTGCGAATTCAGTTCACGTAGCAGAACAACGTGCGCAGATTTTTGCAAAAAAGACCAAAGTTACTGTGAGGTCAGATTTTTATTGTGCACTTTGTCAGCACAATGCCCATTGAATCTGTAACAGCGTACACATTTCGTTTAAAACATTCCACGCAGCTTGTAGATAAATATTAAATTGGACTAGATTATATCTCCTAAAATATATTAACCGCTCATATATACAATACACATGCATGTTCACGCTCTATAGTGTGAGACATTTTATCATGTCTTTACATATATTTAGTAGATAGATAACTTTCTTAAGGGTGGTTAAGTAAAAATAATCAAAGTAGTACTATCAGGATGGAGACACCATTGGGGTGACATCTATTGCCTAAACTTTAACTGATTCTTCAAATTGAGTGAACTAACTACCAACAATTAGGAAACTATCAACAGCAATAATTAATAAACACAATGGTAAACCTTAAATTATTGTTGTGCTGCCAACCGCAGCTACGGAGCGATTTCGACCTATTCTAATTGTCGATGGTTTGACTACTCAATTTTTATTGATTTACAATGAAATGTATAACCTACAAACTGTATGACTCTTTTAGTTCAAGACCTCCAATTAAGGCAAAATGTTATTTATACAAGTGTGGCGTTTTTCCATAGAAGGGTAATTCGGAATTAGATCGGGGCTATTTATAAATCAATAAATTTCCAAGAAATTACAGAGTAATTATGTCAATATAATAACTCGGATGGCCTCGGAATGCAAAGGCTCTTATTATGGTGAACCGGAGGAGCGTTTTGCCCGGAGTGTTGAGTGCATGTGTGTGCGCCAAAGAAGAACAGAGAGAAGCGACCGATTCGGTCGGACGGGAAAAGAAAGAAGGAGATCTCTCTTGGACGCTTATTACGTATGTATATGATATATCTTGGGCAGAGGTCGATTAACATAAGAACGCGCCGCCTCGGGGCCTCCGGGTATAAGACGGGTAGGTACCGGACGAGAGGCGTCAAATAAGAGGCAGCAGTAAATTCTGGACGGCCAATTTGAATATCTTCCTTGGGTGTGCGTGTGTAAACAATACAAGGACTGGCTTCTTTAAAATAACATATCGGAGGATCTTTGGCTAATTGGTAACTAAATCTTCATTTTTTGCATTAAATTTGAATGAAAACCATCATGGGTAGTCTTTTGCTTGATTTTGGCTATTCGAATTAAGGTTGCTGAAGATACAGTAGTCATATCCCACGTTTAATGGATTACTAAATAACTATTGTGCCCATACCGAAAATTATGCATCTACTTATTGTGAATGGCAGCAAAGCAGTTGCCTTAGGTGGTAAAACATTTTTTAACCCCAATTACGATGAAATATCGGCGATGATTATAGTAATGCTGTTATTATTTGTTGCGGACATGTGAGGCCTGAGGTGTCCACCTCCGATTATTGTGCATAAAATTAGAAATGCTTATAAGTATGTAGGTTACAATAAATAACATTTATGTTAATACTTGAGTGTTTGAATACAATGCGGAAATGCGATTCTTTGAAAGACCAAACCACAAAGGTCATATTGGCAATATATTAATCAATTAGTGTGAAATAAATTTGAGCTATGAAATTTAGCTGCAAACTGTAGAAGCTGATATCAATAATAAATAGTCTGGATATATTTAAAGTAATATAAATTAAATATTTAGCACTATTCACCGCTGCCTTATAAAATTTTACCACCAAAACTGTCAACGTTGGTACAGAAGATATTGACCAAAGGATTTAGTCTTAATATAGGCGAAGAAAGAACAAGAAGAATTTTTAGGTGGAGTAAATTTGATTATATTTGTAATATTAATTTTTGGAAAACTTTATAAACACAGAAAAAATCCAAGAAAAACAATCAAGAGGGGTGAAATAAGCAAAACAACATGAAAATATAAATCTAGTTTTAGCAATGGATGTAACAAACAGCTTAAAAAAAGAATTTCAAATTCTGTAGTCAATGATTTATTTTCTCATTCAAATAACACGCCATGGTGAAGCTCGTTGATGGCATTTTAAGCGATCTGGAGCAAAAAATATTTGTTTTCGTTAACTGTATGGATCTTCCGAAAGCATTTGATTGCATATTACATCAAATCTTGATTAAGAAGTTGTATGCTTTTAATATGTTGCCTTCAGGTTGTCAGATGATTGTCTCCTACTTGAGTAATAGAAAACAAGTAGTCACATATTGGCAGGAAATATCAAAAGAGGTAGCCGTATCTCGCGGGATACCGCAGGGTTCTCACCTTGGTCCTCTTCTGTTTGTGATGTACGTCAATGATTTTCCAGATGCATTCTGTGATAATGAAGTTGCAGTAATTCAAAAGAGTAAATGAAAATAATTTTGATGGTTTTATACCACTGTTTATTGTATAATATACAGAAACAAAGTTTACAGTATATTATCAATTTTTGACACAACTATAGTTTCAACTTTCGCAGGGCATTATCAAGTGTGAATGAAGAAGAATTTATAGGTGAAATATGAATATTTAATGAACCTTATTAGAAAAGAGAAGATTTATTACTATTAACTAAATGGGATTAAGTGCGGCATTGTGGTGCAGAGAGGATTAAGTTGCGGTGTTTTCAGAAGAAATTATAAGAGCTTAAATAATGGCGAAGAAATTAAATTAGCTTGCTCATTAAGCAGATTAGTATTAATATTCTTGCTCTGGCGGTATATCTCTAATGACTCCAAAAGATTAAGCCTTTGGCATTTATTGCAAAAATGTAAAAGTTTTAAATTATAATATGTGGAAATAAATGGTTACACTCTAAGATATGTTTTGAAAAAGAACTTGTTCATTTACCCTTTTAAAATAAACTACCGCCACTAACATCATTTCCATGCTGTAATTTAATTTGCCGATGATACATCAGTTTCATTAATGAATCATTCACGAAACGATTTGTTCGCAAATGAGCGTGTAGTGCGAGAAAAGTAAAAATCCTGGTTTGCAGCAAATCAACAGCATGAACGATCAAAAAACAGCTAGGTTTTAATTTGCATTAAGGGAACATTAAGAACATTTGGCTATAAGTTCTGCCAAGTTTCTTGGATTACATATTGACCAAGAACTGAGGGGATGTCTATGTCGATGACTTAGCAGATACATTTACTAAAAATATTTATTTGCTGTGGAATCTGATGCGTTGTCTTTCCCTAGAAATTGTTAGAACTGCATATTTCGCCCTCTGTCATTCACTGTTATCATATGGTTTGTTGGTGTGGGGTCACACAGTAGCAGCTAAGAAAATTTTCTCACTACAACGCAAATTCATATATATAAAAAATAATATATTTTAAACTGCTTACTATGGGCAAAAAAGAATAAGGGTACATATAACCTGAACAGTAATTACCAGGATTACGTCACTCATAAAGGTGATGATTTTAGGCAGGTTTACAGTAGATTAAAATAATCCCAGAAAAAAAAACATTGATTTTTAATCTTAATTTTAAATTGTATGTTTTTGTTTGTAATACAGGGTGACTGACGAAAAACCTTTGGTGCTGTATCTCGCTTATTTTTTATCCGATTTGAATAAATAAAGCATCAAATGAAATAATTCTTAAAAGAGATTAATATGAACTGGACTGATATTTTTTCTTGCGTCCAGCTTTTAACAATTTTTTTTTTCTCAAATTGCACTGTATATACAGGGTGAGTACAATAAACTAAAACAAATAATAAAATATCTAAATATATGTGGTGTAGCATCGTCCTGACTGAACCCGATTGTATTCAACACTGCCATTGGCAATTCATCCAGAAAATTATTTATTTCGATTTTTAGGTAACGATAAAATTTTTGTAAAAAGGGGCCCACTTCTCGGTCTCCTAATATATCACACTGCTTGTTAACATTAAATATTTTTTGGAAAATGTTTTCCACAAAAACAATCATTACGCACCAGTCTTTCGAACTTGTCGGCGCATGGAATTATACTATCATAAAAACGATTTCTGTAGAGGCACAAAATCCTAGCATAGTAATAATACTGTGTTTGAAATCTTGCAACATTTTAATTATAAAATTATTAAAAATCGTTGCAGTATTGTATCAATGGCTGACACTGTCACTTTTGATATTTAAAATAGGCTCTGTATATTGTTTACTATGGACGCTTGGTTTTTTTGGATAAAATTATTTACAATTTTATATTCAGAAAAAAATCTCCTTGCGGATCAATACAAAATATATATACAGTGCAATTTGAAAAAAAAGTTGATCGTCTTTTGTCAAAAAATGCAAGACAAAATATCAGTTCAGTTCATGTAAAAGTCTTTTAAAAATTATTTAATTTGATGTTTTATTTATTCAAATCGGATCAAAAATAAGCGAGATACAGCACCAAAGGTTTTTCATCAGTCACCCTGTATATGTATTCGTTTGTTTTATAGTATTTTATAATTTTAACTTATGTAAGTATTTTAAGGGGTTTATTGGTTATGCTGATTTTATTAACTTTTTATTATTTATTAATTTTATTATTATTGTGGAATATGTAATGTTGTTATGTTCTTGTATCAAAAATCTGTTAGTTCTTTTATAATGTTATCAAATCAAATTTTGAAAGTAGATATTTGTAATTTGTTAACAGGAATTAATATGATATGAGTATGTAAGGTTGTGTCATTACCATTGTGAATATGATGCAATCGAAATGAATGGACAAAAGCAAAAGGTTGGAATTATGTAAGAAAACAATCGATCAGTGCTATTATTAATTTAAGGAAAATTGTAATAGAAAACATTATGTAATCAGAGTACGGTGGGATAGGGAAGAATTTCTTCGAAAAGTACAACCGTCAATTATTTGTAATTCGAACTATGATGGTAGTTATTGGAAACAGATATACACGTTAATAAAAGGATTAATTAACCACTTGGTTATGTTTCACTATTTTTATATTTTTCCGACTACTTTCGACCTTGAGAATGACCAACGGTCGAAACTAGTCGGAGAAATATAAAAATAGTGAAACATAACCAAGTGCTTAATTAATCCTTTTATTAACATAAAAATGTTTCACCACGGGTTAAGTGAGAAATTAATTAATCGTATGTGCAGATATACATGGTCGCTAAAATGTATGGAAGACTCGGATTTTTAGGATTTGGCCAAACACTATAACCATTTTAGTTATATTATTATTCATTGTTACAACTTTATATAATGTTTTAAAGCTTTAAGGTTTTTTTATGTAGCTCTAAAACAGATAAAATGTATAGAAACCTCAAAATCTACAAAATTTGTTAAGGCTCGGTCCAAGGCTATAAGCATTTAAGTTTTAACATCAGCAATGTTTACAACTTTGTATTATATTTTTTTGGGCTTCAAGGCTAAGCTGAATTTTGGTTTTGAAGCAGATATACATGTCCGTTAAAATGTATGGAAATCTTAAAATCTATCTATATATTTAAATTTTACTATCAATAATGTTTACAATTTTGTATATTAACTTGATTGTTTCAGTAGCTCTAGTAGTTTGGAAACAAAAATAAATGGTCAGAGATATAGATGGTCGCTAAAATGAATGAAAAGTCTTAAAATAATCAAAATTTTTACAGCTTGGCTCAAGGCTATAACATTGAAGTTTCACTATCAGTAATTTTACAACTTTATATTGTTTTTAAGCCGTAAGGCTAGCTTCATTCTTTTAGGGTGGACCATAAATTCTTGGCATCAAAATATAATGTTTTAACATCAGTTATCTACATCGGAAAGTTTAGGGTTTAGTTCCAAAAAAATATTATTTCTTTTGTTAATAACAATTGAATGCATTGTTCGATTTGAATGAATTTTGTTATTGATTTCAGTTACGCTAGCCATTATTGATTGACAAAGAGAATAAAAAAAACAACCCTATAAAAACTAAAATAATTTTTCAATTGATGCACCTAATAAAAACTAAAAAAGTTATTTGAAAAAAAATGAATTAATATTAACATTTTTCCAGCTTGGCTTATGCTATAAGCATTTAGGTTCTACTAGTAGTACGTTTTGCAACTCGATATTATGCCCCCAGCTTAATTTTACGTAGGATCGCTAAAATGTAAGGAAACTTAAACTTTTTTGCACATGGCTATAATCATTTAAGTTCTACCATTATTATTTTATTTTTTATGACTCTATATCATGTTTTTTTTAATTTTAAAGCTCACTTGATTTTTTTAGGTATCTTCAGGGGTTGTAATATAATGTAATCTATTAATGTTTTGTCATAATTGTCTTACAAACGTCAGTATCATATAGTACAATAAAAATAAAAATATAAACAAACTAGATAAATAAGTACAAAAGAGTAATTAGTTAATAATAACAAAATAAAATACCATACAAAATTCATAAATATTAAAATAACAGAATAAAACACTTCTGCAAATAAAATTCATAAATAAAATTACAAATAGAATTCATAAGCCAAATCATACTATTATATAACACAAAAAGATGCTATACGAGTATTAGGAGCACGGTTGTTTAAATTATGTATATAATAATTTTAAAAAGAATAAAAACATAATTATCATGTCTTAAAATTTAGTTCGGCGACACATCAGATAAGCTTAGATACTCATCGCAAGAATAAAAAGCATGTATTTCTAAGTGCCTGCGAACTTTTTCTTTGAATTTTTCTATGGGTAAAATTTTGTAGGGTTCAGGTACATAACTGGTTAAAACATTTTATGGCTAAATAGTTAGTGCTATTATAAGTTTTTGTTAGTCTTATCTTCTTGTGTTGTATTAAGTTTTTAGTTCTGGTGTTTTAGTACAGTTATACATGGTGGCTGAAATGTATGGAAACCTCAAAATTATAGGAGTTTTTAAGCATTTGCCTCAGAGCTATAAGCATTGAACTTTTACTATCAGTCAGTTTTACAGCTTTACAGCTTAATTGTAAGTTTCAAAGCTAACTTTATTATTTAGGTAGCTCTAGAGGCTTTAATACAGATATACATGGTCCTTAAAATGTGTAGAAACCTCAACATTTTCATATTTTTTTAGAATTTAGAAAGGCTAAAATTAAGTTTTAATATCATTAATTCACAACTTTATATGAGGTTTCTTAAGCCTCAAGGTGAACTTGATAAAGTTAGGCACCACCTGAGGTCACTATAGTAATTATTAATTTCTTATCTACCTGATGGAGAAACATTGTCATAGAAACAAAAACATTTTTGAAACCATATACGGTGTCAGCATTTTATTAAGACAATATGTATAGTAATTTTTGAAAACAATTTTTTTTTCTAAAATGTAGCACAAACACATTTAATATAAAATAACATTATAAACTTAAAGAGACCTTAATTTATTTCAATTTAATTACGAATATAGAAGTGATCAATATAATCTGAGTTTTAGAAAATACAATTTAGACAGCACATAAAACTAACAGAATAAAATCGTTTATATTTTCATCTTAATGAACAACGTAGTTTTTATGCCTTAGTATAATTTGTCAAAATTGTAAAAATCATTTGGAAGTTAAATTGCTAATAAAGAAAAAAGACTATTTTCTGACCAATAATGCCACCCTAAATTCTTGGGGTAATTCGTCAATCAAGGTGCCATAATTCTGTATAATTTTCGCTGTTGACAGTTCCCTTGATTTGCCCATAGCTATCCCTCAAACAGAGATATAGTGCAACGCTTAGACAATAGATGTCACTTATATAGTAATATCTTTAATAGTACATTAATAAAAAGGGTTCATAATTTATTAATGAAGTTGCTGCCTTGTGTTATCCTGAGAATCATATTTAGATACAATTAAATTCTTTGGATAATTTGAATATTGCTTGAAGCCATGATTCATTTTTTTGAATTTGAAACGAATTATATTCATAAATCTATCTTATCCAACCCTTTGCCTCATAACAGGTGCATTTCAGACTTAAACCTCAACGGTTGTACATAAGTTTTTATTCTTATAACGTATAACATAACATGGACAAAATTGTCGATATTCACACGTTTAACCATGTTTGATCGATTATTTATAAAATATGCATTTGCTACAGTACGGAATAAAATCAAGCTATGAACTTATGATTTTTTTATAAAGTTGTAAAAGTACAGATAGTATTTTTACATATATGCTTATAGCTCTAAACCAAATTTTAAAGAATTTAAGTGTTTGATTTTAACGACTCTGATTTACATACACATGGTCATTGGAAAACTGCAGTTTTCGTCACATGAAGAAGACCAATGAGACTTGTGATTGAAACATTGCAAAAAACTTCTTTTCAGAACCCCAAAAACTTGCAAATGCGATAATTTAAGCCGAATTGTAACGACGAATAAAAATAATCTTCGCAAAACTATCCGTATCAGTATTAGAATGTGAGCAGTATATTTGAGGGATATAGATTTAAAAAAATATAGCTCCCTTAAAATGGCTAAAATGAGAAGGCTTTGAAAACGCCATGAAAACTGTGAAAAGTTGTATTTCTGAATTAATGCGAGTTGGATATTTAAATAGTTAATTCCCATAAATTTCTCGACATAGGCTGAAATTCGAAGTTTTTGCGTTTCCATATAGCTTGAAATTTAAATGCTTTTCTAAAGATATATTATTAGAGAAAGCCAATCCAATAGATTGGGTAAGTTACATTTGCAAATCAAAGCTTAGTTAAAAGTTATTTGCAATTTACCTTAAAATTATTTTTTAATATTGTCTGAAATTTAAATAATTTCTTAAGGAGTTATTGTCGATTAACCTCAGGGTTTTCTATTTTATTGCTTTTCGACATGACTTTAAATTTGAAATTTTTTTTGAAATCAATCAAATATACATTGACGTTATAATGAATCTAAATGAAACAGTTAATTATTATTAAGTTAATAGTGATGAAGTCAGATTGAATACAAAATTGCTTTATTTGAATGGGTTGATAAAAAGTTATTTGCAAGTAACTCAAAAATAATTTTTTCTTCTTTTGTAATTTTCTAATGAAATATTCTCATTTTATCTCAGAGTTTAAAAACTAAACTAAAATACTTGCAAATTAAATAAAACAGTTACATTTATATAAATATAAGAAAGTGAGGGAATCATTTAATACGTATGTATGTGTATATAGAATTTTTAGAATTTTGTTTGAATTGCTTAGAAGTGTGCAAACCAGTAATTATATAAATTAATCGTACTCGAACCATTCTATGTAAAACTGGCTGTGTCTCTTCGGGAAAAACATATTACTATTGCGAGTACTCGCCTGCATACTTAGCATTCAAGCAACCTTGGCCGCATGTTCTCTCTGGACGCAACATTATGCAAATAAGCCAAGTGATGATTTCAAACGTTATCGCCACATATATCGAAAACTAGTTCGTGATTTAGATCCGATCTGTGTACACTATACAACTTATTGTTGCATTAAGAGTGAAAACTCGAAGAGCACGAGCGCAGTTTGAGAGAAATCTACCTGTCAGACGGCCCGCTGTGGTTTAAAGAGACTCCGGCCAGGGAATGAATGAACCAGTGCGATTATTTCACAGATTTGTAATTACAATTTGCTTTACTCCGTGAAACTATTAGACCGAAAGTAAAACAAATCACGCTCAATAATGGAGCCATTAATTTATCTGCAACGTGAGGTATCCATTATACACGCCTCGAATGGATTAATAGTTCTTTTTTACTCCGTATTCCTTGATGCCACGAACGAACCGCTGGGCCGTGAATTTATTTTGTTTAAATAAATTGCTAATTATGTTTGGAAAAAGGTAATAGTGGTTTTTATTATTTTTATTGAGCATCAATTAGTTTTAATGTACAAACCTCTTATTATAACCGAATACTAAATGAAAATGCTTAATTTAATGCTTACTGAAGTATTGTTTTTTTGTGGAAAATAAAGCTATTTTACTTTTCATTTTCTTTTACAGAAAGTATTGTTATCACTTTTTTTAAATATTATTAATTTTAACGAAAATGTATATTTTGGGCCCTTTAAAACAAATAGATCATTTTTAAATGTGCTTGTCTACTTATTTAAGGCTGTACGTGGTCGATGTTTCGATTATAAGTTTAATAGTTTTAAGTATTTGTCAAAAGAACTGAAAAGATTTTGGTAAAAATTTTGCGCATATTTTTATAAATAGGGAAAATTTAGATATTAAAACCTTTTGACTCTGCCTAGCGTCAAGGCTTGATGTACAAATGCCACCAACTAAATATTCCTATTAAACTCATTTTTATTATTAAACAATTCCTCTCTATTACTATTTCTCTTCTTCTTTCACTACCAAACAAGGACTCCAAAAGGTTCTCTTTGTATAACATTTTTCGCGTTAATATCTATAACCCTGATCCTCTTTACTTTAATCCTACTAATTACTCATTCTCCCATATTACCAAAAGACCTTAAATTGCTTTAAGAGCTTCCATCAACTTTGGTTTGCAAAATGGCGCATTAAAATTTACCCCCACAAATCACAGCTTCTAGCTCCATATTATTGCACCAATAATTCACCATTCAATGTCTTATTTCCCAAACTATTATCCCCCCCCTCAATTTCCGTTAAGTACTTGGGCATAACCATAGATCCAAAAATCAATTAAAAAACACACTATCATAATCAAAAGCAAAATAACTGCTAGGGCAAAATATTTTAAATGTCTAATGAGATTTTGTAAAAATGAAGTTAAAGATTTTTTTGTGAGTCGAAAAGATCACAATTTATTTCAAAGATTATGGTTTTGCTTGTCCAAAATATCTCTTGCACGCTGAAAACATTATTTTCAATAGTATGTTTTTAAATATTCCTATATTTAAAAACATACTATTAGTATTAAATGTTAGTTTTTGGGATAGTTTGCAGAGAGCTTTTGAAGGTGTGTTAAGGAGCGAAATCTGTTATTTTAAAAAATGAGGCTTTTATAGCTAAGATTCAGGCAGGGCTATTAATATGTAAAACTATTGGTCGAATTGGTATATAAGGTTTGTTATTGAAAAGAATAATCTATAACGTTATCATTACGGGCAAGATTAAGAAGGTTCCAACGCGATATGATTAATGAAATCGATCATATTCTAATGGTATTATAAATCTACTACTGTAGAAGAAAACTAAACTGTTATCCTTGAAATATTTGTCGCAAATATTCCACATACAAGACTTACTTTAAGACTCATAGTTATTTTTCCAACCATGAAATTAATTAAATTATTGAGAAAATAATCTTAAGATTATACTGATCACAATTTGATACGGAAATAATAAATAAAAGGTTTAAAAATCGTACAAAATATTTTTCTCAAGTTGTGTATAGTTCTTGCAATTATACAAGTTGACTTTTAAATGTCGGGCAAAACTTGTCATCTGGTACGACAGTAATTATAAATTGTTTCGCACTTTAGTATATAAAAATCAAATATTATGTTATTGCTATTCCCATCTTCTGAGTATTAATTAACTACGGACCAGTTTCGGAATGTTGATTCGCCAATGCGGCACAGTCGGATAATTTCGCTTTTAGGAACGAGTTCGCTGGTAAATGCCTCACAAAATGATCTCTGTTATATATATTATGGATATTAAAATATTTTTAATATTTAAATTTAAAACGAGCAATTAGCTAAATTGTAAAAATTAATTTATTCATGTATTTTTGGTGGTATGGAAATGGTAGTTGAGCAAACAAATAAAATTAATTACTTTATAATGCTGCTGCCTCTAAAGTATTTATAAGGTGTGAAATTCTTCCCACATTCATCAAAATTTCGCGATGGCATGTTTACGAACGTAATGGAAATATCTGAGGAATTTCTAGGTAGGAAGTTTTGCTGTCGATAATTTCCCTATTTAAAACCACAGTTCTTACATTATGTTATACCATTGTATATTGAAGTGGTTTCCACTCGAGCAATAGATCAACCTGCAGCTGAAGTCCATCATAAAAATGTACTCACGCATGTAGGCATGATTGTTATGGTAATGCGACTTATTACTACCACGTGGAGTACCAGTTGACGTAGTCGCACATCTAGTACTGGACGTTGGTAAGACAAAGACCTGAGGGTCTACGTGTCTTCATCTATTGGTCTCCTCCCGTAATAACACAACTGACCAACCGAATATTCCTCATAAAACCATCTGCATATACGCGTTATCTCGATCCCACATGCATTATTTATTATTTATGCACATCTATACTACAACGTCGTCTTTGTCTTACCCCTCCACAACGAGCAGATACCATCAGGTCGCATTTTCTGCTGCTCGTACTTTATTAATATTTTAATTCTAGAAAATCGTTTCCCGCTACATTATCCTTTTACAATCTCGTAAACACGAGTTTTTGTGTACGTACATAAATATCGGGTTTATGTAAATGCTGAGCGTAATGAATAAGCGACTGGTAATCAAAAACCAAAGAACTTTCGCTAAATTCCGCACTGGAATCGTGTACTCGATCGTAATGGTGAATGTAAAGGTGTAACGTATAGATGTGCACTTGAAAACTAATTCGTGTTAGGCTCAGCGGGAAATGGAGATTATGGGTTTAGCATATCCTAATGCCACTTTCAGGAAATGGTATTTCGAATATTATTTACATGGGAATTGTTTTCAACAGCGAATATTCAAATGAATATAGAAATGGAGAGAGAGATACAAATGCTTTGCATTTATTATTTTATTTTGATTAAAAGTTTAATAAATCTTTGAGAATATATTTTGGGGGCTTTAATATAAATTAATGTAACTACAAATTTTAATATACTAAACATGTTTACCTTTTGTATTTATTTTATCTATATTGTAGAGAGTATTAATAATACTGAGGCGAGTCTTTAAAACTATTGTAAGCGTGTTAATTGATACAATTAATTATATCTTTCGAAATTGACTTATTGTTTTTGTAAATATCCATGTAATAGTTACCATCTGTTTTTAAAAACTCGGATATCAAGAATATTCTAGTTTGAAATGATTTATCATGATATTAATAAATTTAAGATACTTTAATTTAAAAATTCAGTGCTAATTATTTGTAATCACTCTATAAAAAAGATGTTCCATCATATACCTCCTTACCTATTTAGCTAGCAAGTATCGTTCTAACATGTTTAATTTTTACCTCAAATTGTCAAACATTTTGAATTGAATACAAGAAATCCATTATAATCTTACTAGACATTCAAGAAGCGTTTGACTGTGTCTAGTATTTGAATTTGCTGGTTAAATGCAATTTCAATATTTTACCTCCTTAACTTAATTGATAACTTCTTTTTTCCAATAGATTTTTAGAAATTCTGAAATACCCTACACTCTCCTATAGGGCCAATCCTTTGTAACATTTAAAACCGTAATATTTTTAAATTTGATTAATATTGCCTTAATCCGCTCCAGCTTCTTCTATCCAAAATTTTTGCATGTTTTGTATTACTATCTTGGTAGTACATGCACATGGCTCTTATCACCTCACAAGAGTTGATCGATACTATACAATCAAGGTTCGCAAAACTGAGAATAACCAATAATATAAATAAATCCAATTTTCTAATTCCCTCTCATTGTCAACATAGTTCGTTTAAAATAGCCATCAATAACCATATGATTTCAACATCTCCTTTGGGCAAAGACTTTTATATTATAACAGACTTAGAAATGGCATTCAAAATTAACTTCCAAAACTTACATGTGATTGTTATGACATACTAAAAACGAGGCAGTGGTTAATTTCTTCAAAACGATCTACCGAACTCTTCTTAAATATGCCGCTATCCTTATTCATGAACCATATCTTTCTGTTTTAACAATCAAGGTATTTTAAAATTAGCCCTTCCATCTAACACGCTTATGTATCAGGTAATTAATATAATCCCCATTAAAGAACGCTTTAAATTTCTTGTACAAATATTCGCCACCAACTCATATACCTCGAACAACATGGCCGCACCCTTCCGGCAAACTTCGCGCGTCCCTATTGGCGGACCCTTTATAAGTTTAATATCCTCAATCATATGTGTATCCCTCGCAATCCTCTAATAACACTTATACAAATATTCCGAAATATCCATTTATCACTTCGTATCATCATTTCACAATGATTTTAGCGATCGTGCCGTTTGAAGAACAACATACAGTTACCTCAGTTAGACTTTAGCAACATCATGTTTTTTAGACAGATAAATACAGGCTGAAGGACCACGGGTTGATAGCAAAATAATATATTGACTTAGATTATAATTTTATTTTTCACAAAGAGATAAAATTTTATTTACAATACTATATACAATGTGGAAACTTTAACTAGAAAAAAATTCATAACTTGGATATAGGCGATTTTTGCAAAAAATCCCGAAACACGTTACGTATTGTTTTTTCTTACCCTCATTTTTATGTGCATGCTTTTTGTTTATCTGTTCCCGAAATTTTCTCCGACCTTTTTTTCAAATAGAAATAGAAGGTATGTCAAGTGACACCTCGTTTGAAAGATCTCTTCGCAATACAGCATACTATCATATAAAGTCAATGTATTAGCTGGAATAATAGATGATCACATTGTAGGTCCAGTATTCTTCGATGGTCATCATGAAGAAGTAACATATCTTACTTTTCTTCAAGACGACTTCATTTCAGCCTTACCCACTTTATTTACCTGATGAACGAATATGGTATAAACAGGACGTAGCTCCACCCCAGGATAATGATTATTCATAGATATTTAGACGAAGTTTTTCCCAATAGATGGATTGGAAGAAGAGGTCACATTGAATGATCCGGAGATGTCGGATCTTAGTCCCCTTGACTTTTTTTGTGGGGATATCTCAAGAGTAAGATCTATGTAACAAAACCGAACGACATTAACGACCTTAAGCAATGTATTAGTGAAATACGACAAATCACACCAGGAATGTTAAAAAAACATTAGAGATGGATGTTATCATGGATTTTCATTTTACCAAGAAAGAAACTGGGCCCATTTTGAACATTTGTTGCATTAAATAATATTCAAGTTATGAATTTGGTTATTTTATCATTGGTTATCACATGGGCTTTGATTTATTTTTTTTGCCAAAACCACCTATATCGAAGTTATGAATTTTATTCAAGTTAAAGTTTCCAAGTTTCCACACTGTGTAATAGTTTAGCTAAGTATTTTTATGTATACGAGGGTGCGTTTTTAAGTTCGCGGAGTTGCGGAGGTGGAGAGTGGTGGGGGCGCCATCGCAGGTTCTACCGTGATCAGTGATTAATCATTAGTATAAATACCGAGTATTATCATAACCAACTATCGTCGATCAAGCAACTCAATTTGGAAGAAATTGCAAAGTATGGAGAAAATGGAGTTCCGCATCGTTCCTTACTAAGCAAGAAAATGTGTTCAAACCATATTGGAAGAGATGTCATCTGCTTACGGTTACTCTTGTCCAGGAAAAACCATAGTATACAAGTGGCTTAACCTCTTCAAGCAATCAATTGCAGACGATTCCCGACCTGGGCGGTGAAAAAATAATTTTGGAGGACGCACATTTGAAAAAACTCGCAGAAATGGTATCTAAAACAACCATTTTGAAGGTTTTCCATAATCATCTCGTCATGTCAAATGTTAGTGCAAGATGTGTACCTAGATTGCTCACACCTCCACAAAAACAGCAGAGGGTTGAGTGTTCGCGTGCGTTTTTGAACTAGTGTAATAAAGACTAGGATGGATTTTTGGAGCGAATTGGTACTGGGGATGAAACTTGGATTCATCACTATGAACCTGAATCTAAGCAAGATTCCATGCAGTGGCAAAAGAAGGATGCACCACCGCCTAAGATTCAAGGTGTCGCAGTCGGCGGAAAATCTTATGGCGAAAGTTTTCAGGAAAATAGAAGGAATTTTGTTGAATTATAAGGAAAATGTGTTTCTATAACCGGAGAATACACGGATGTTATCAGAGATAAAAGAAGAGAAAAATTAACCAAAGATGTCCTGCTCTTGCACGACAGTGCAACTATAACCACTAAGGCAATTTTTGAATACTTTATTTTATTAGTGATTTGTTTACCTCTTTTTTTCTAATATAAGTTTTGATAGTCATATTATAAAAAGATTTATATTTAACTGAAATTGTATATCTCTCATTCTATTCTCTATTTGACTGTTGGTATAAATGACAAAAATATAAAATTATGTCCAGATTTTCATAAAAGAACGTTATTTACAAAACCTGTGTAATGTCGAATGACATTACTACTAGCTCTGATTTTTAAAATGATTCTATAAAGTTTGGTTATATTTATATTTATAATAGAAACGTATTATTCAAAAACTAGAAGCTATGTAACCAATCTATATTTATACAAAGTCTGGCAGGGAATTATGAAGTATTTGAAAAAATTATAACTCGGAGAATTTTCAATTCAATATTTTATTTGTTTATTAGGTAGGTGTGGATTTGCCATTTCGTATTCATATCAAAAAAAGGCTAGAAAACATTCATTTACGAAAAATAATGTCTTCTAAGTGATGTCGTTTCCACACAGTCCTGAAGTCGAATAGAGAAGTTGTTCATGCACTCTTCCAACATGTTTGATTTTCTCAAGTGCTATTATTAGACACCTGATCAAAGGTCCGTGATTTCTCAATAAATACGCAGGCCTTTAGGTACCCCCAAAATGACAGGGTGTAAGAGTCGTCCTGAAAAATATTCTCTAAAAATTGCCATAGATTCCCTCGAGGTGAGACAGCTGCTCTTCTAATGTCAATATCGGGATATACGATGCCACCTCGACGTTCTGTACCAACTTCAGGATAGTGTTTCGCGTAGGTACATGACCGTGCCTTCCAAAATTGAATTGTGTTTGATATCTGCGTTGTGTAGCAACCACAGAATGCCCAGTTTCGATGTAAGTATTCATAACGACTAAACCAAACAAAATGGCAAAGTCGGGTGGTCACATATCAACCATTCCGAAAACGTTAGGCTGTCTTTGAGTTATACGCGTTCCAAAAACATCATACTTCCCCGCTGGACCCTGTATACCCTAGCTCATCTGTGCTCATTAAAATAAAGATGACAGAAGGCTTACTTTGGTAAATGAGCTAAAGACACTAAATTATTTGATCTGCGTGCTCAAAATTATTTGTGGCATAGTATTTGAAATACTTAAGAATCTCTAGATAAATATTTTTTTTGAGAAGTGGAATTTTATTTTATGACGAGGTCACGTGGAATATCTACGAAGCTAAGTTATTAATTTAGAAATGAAATAGTTCATATGTTTGAACAAATTTAAACAGACTACTTTAATATATATATTGGCTCTTATTAATTATTTATTTCTTTTCTAATATGACAGTAGATATTTTTTTTGAATTGAGCAAAACCTTCGCTCAAAAAGTTTAATAACAGTTATTTTGTTACAAAATTAAAATATTAAAAATATAATGCAACAAAATTTTTCCCAAGTGATAAGTAAGAAAGTTATGCAAGAAATAGTAAACACGTTAAAACGTTACAATCATCAAGATAACCGTGGTGATTTATGTATAGAAACCTTTTTTAAACTGCACATGAGTGTGAACGTGACGTTTAATTTATATGTATATGAGAAAAATAATTCATGAAGGCCAATAGTTCAGACACTGACACAAATATACTAAATATATGTATTATGTAAAACATAAACCAATAAAGATGTTGTAGAAAGGAATCTAAAAACAAGTGGGAAATGGGAAAAATAATAAAAAAGACCTCCACCTATGATAATCACCTGCTTTCTAAAAACCACAGCTTCAAGCAGAAAATTCAGATCCTAGAGAAGAAAGTTGAACCTTCTGTAAGTCTTAGAAATCAGAGATTCGAAAAAACCTCCAGTTGGCCCAACAGAATCGTCAGGCTCTCCACTAGTAAAATAGCAATCCCACCATGCCCTGATTTGGTACCCAATGACTTCTTTTTATTCTCGCAAATCATAAACGCAAATCAAAAATAAAATACGAGGTCAATGTTTTTCGAAGCCTGATTTGTTGAAAATGTTTGTTTTGGAAGTACCCGAGTGGAAAAAGTACTTCGAAAATTTATTCAAGCGCACACAAATGTGTATTGATCTTCATGGAGAATATTTTTAAATATAGTAAACCCATGTATGATGATTAGTTTATTTATTTTTTTGTTCTCTATGATCGAAATATAGAAGGAAAAGTTCGTATGTTAAAATATAAACATCTGCATCAATTCTTCTATTATTATGTATTAATTGCAAGTAAATATTAGTGTATATAAATTAAATATTTAATTAGTTTCAACTTCTTGGATTTATGAATTAAATATATTGTAAATATATTAATCTAAAATCCATCAACTTGAATGAAAATATATTTTTTTTAAATTAAAATTATTTAATTTTAGTTCAAAATAGAGCTTAGATTAACCATTTGAACCACATTATGAACATAAAACATAAAAATGTTACACACATCAAATATCATTTCAACTATGTGATAATAATATACATATAAACTCATTGAACATTGAATTATTAACACTGCCACACGATTAGATAAAAACTAGTCAGTAGTCAAAATAAATCGATTGGTCTTCTAGTATTGAAGATGAGTTCAAAATAAAACTACAAACCTTTAAAAAGCGATGTGATTTGCAGATGACTGTCTATACCAATGGTGACCAATTTAGCCTCTGGTGCGAATGAAGCAACAAAGAATTATTATATTGGCGTCTATGAAAAATGAGACAGATGGTCTCTAGGCTATAATAACCGATCTCTGAAGTGCCCGGAAAACTGCCTGGCTTAGTTAATTTTTGAAGTGCTGTGATTTAGAATCAAGTTTCTCCTATTAGTGGCCATTACTCAGACATTGACTTTACGAATTTTTAAACGATTTAATAATAGTTTCTAAAAATCATAAATATATAGAGTATTATTCTTGGTGAATACAATAAAGTGTAACAATTAGACATCATCTGTTAAATTTAAAATTACCATTCCTCCTAATAAACAATTACATTTTAACATAAATGCGCTACACGCAATTATTTATGTTAATTCCTAAATTTACACTACTGTATCCGTGCATGAATCATGTGAATGGGCTTGATTTAATTAAAGCGACGTAGACTGGTATTCGCCTGGTAAAATATGGAAATTATCATACGCAGATATGTAATTATAACTAATTCCTAATTAATGACTGGCCGCCGCATCGAATTGGAGCGACTTGATTTTGTGTCTTATTTCCCACGTCGCGTCAGAATTTTTATTGATCTTGTTAATTGTGGCGTGTCGCATTAACCAAATTCTATATGTAATTTATGGTGTCGTAATTAATGCAGATTTGACCAGTGGTTGATTTATGGCGCCGCCGCTCCTTGATTTATTACCCTCGATGATAATGTTTACTTAAGTAAAGTATTTAAGTTTTTTCGGGCGTCTTCGTACAATGTGTGGGTGGTAACATGCCGTAATTGGGTTAGTCTATAACCTTTTAAAAATATTGTACATGTTAGTCTAAAAGCTTGTTTGGGCATAGAATTGTTAAAAAATAGTGGAGAGAATGGTTGCGATTGTTACTACGTGGTAATCCGTACTTACATTTAATTGAAAAATTGACTATTTTTTAACCAAAAAGATTATATAATATGTAGACACAGTTATATAAATCTAAAAAAAATAACACGAGCTTTAGAGTTGTATAATGCAAGTGAATTATTAATTGATGAAGTTTCGGATTTATAATAACTATTTTGAAAATATACCTGTCGCTAGTTGTTTGTCATTTATCTCGAAATGTCTGTACTAAATTGAAAAGTGGGGAAAAGGTTAATTAGGTTTGCTCCTGTTTACTGGCGATTTATTTAAAAATTTGAAAATTTCAAATCTTAGTGCCCTCGTTGCAATTATGCAATATTTTAAGATTATTTATGTACAGAAATTGATAATAGCATTCTAAATAATGATTTAAAAATAAGATGGAGTCTTCATTGAGACAAAATACAAGTTCTGAAAATCTAGTTGGTGCACATCGTTCTGTTTGACCTTTATACACGCTATTGCATTCTAAACAACGAATTTTATATAAACACTATTTTTTAAAGAGGATTGATCTTATCTTTTGCATTCAATATTATGTTTGATAATCTTAAACGGAGTCTTAAAGATTTTGTTTTTGGAATATATTTGCTATTTGTTCGCTAGTGTCTCCATCAATGGCAATTAAAATTATTTAATTTAATTTAGTGGATCTTCTATTAGTACTCGTAGAAATAGCTCACTGTATGCAGAGTGATATACTGTTACTTTGTGTGACATCAATTGTAGGTTTAAAGGATTTGCCAAAAATATCAGAAGTTAGTGTCTATAACAATAATTTGTAGATATTAGAGGACTTATTCTAAAAGAGAAAACAAAAAGGATGTCATAATAAATATTAATCCTAACTAATCATTAAATAGAGGACATATTAAAATTAATTGAGCAAATGCAAAGGAAGTAAGTTGTTGAAAATGCCTTCCATAACCGTATATGCAATCGTGGAATAATATTATTAATTCCTCGATTAATATACTTAGAAAAAGAATAAATACTTAAATGTCACATTTAAAAATAGAATGTCAATTTTTATTCTCTACTCATTGGCTAAACGAGTTTTCAACGAGTATATTAATTAACTAATTACTATTTCCACTCAAATATATTAATAATAATTAATTATGCTAGTATTATCATATAAGAATCAATGAAGATAAATTGCGAGTTTGGTTTTATTAATTATGCAGAAATAAGTACACATTTAACTTGAACATAATTTTAAAACCGTTTAGTTTTCTAGATGCAATCATATTTTCATATAAATGTACTTGAAGTTTTTAGAAATACGTAAATAAGCACTTAATAAATGCGTTTTTGTGTTCATGACACAGGAAGTGTAATTATTTATAATTAGAAAGCAAAGACCACCTGTAATTTTATTAACTACGAGGGTAATGAATATAATTGGCGTTTTAACTTCAAATTTCTACAATGAAAGGCGCGGAATCTACTAATTTTCAAAGAAGTGATCGCATGTTTAATTGTGGAGGCGTTTACTTTGTGGAACATCTTGAATGAAAATAAAGTGCTAAAACAAAGTCAATTGATTTCATGTTTTTATATTATTTGATGATGATCAAAATAATGGATTTCGGAAATAAACACGTATTTATTCATTATTTACGTAAATATACGTGCATATTTTGTTAACATTTCGACTAGAATTGTATGCACCTTTATTGTTATAAATTGATTTCAATATGTATTTTTTATGAAACACCTCTGGTTTTTTCATTTCAAATTATATATAAAAACAGTAATTCCAATAAGAAATTCTACACTGACCTCCATGTATAAATTTATTAGACCACTTTACTTTATCGATCTAGTCATTTTGAATTTGTCGATTCTCCATAATGCACGTACTCGATATTGGTGAAAACACACATAAATTGAAATAAAGGTAATCATACGACACTCTACTCGGTCAGAATTTAAATATAGTTTGCAACATTGTAAGATGCAACAGCTTGTTGCATGGCCATTTCGTTCCAAGTAAATTGCCTCAGATTTCAAAATTGCGTCACGCTACATGGAATTAAATTTAAAAAACAAGCGCGGTGTATATTTGATCACAGGCAGGACATAACATAAATTTCGGTTTGGAGGCAAAAGTTACAAAAACACAATGCGGCCGAAGAAACGCTTTCAAGCCATGCCCACGCATCGTCCTACATACCTGTTGAATTTTAATAATAATCCTTTATGGTAGAATCATCGGCTTTTGAGTGTGAAAATTAATGGGATAAAATTAAAATTGGAAATATGTTTTTAAAAATAGATATTTTTATTGCATAGAAACTACAAATGTATTATGTATCTGAGATTTTAATCCTTAAGAATATTTGAACAAGGTGGTATCTTGAAATTTATAAAATTCAGGTTTCTTAAGATATAGGATAGTTTGTTGGATGCTTGAAGCCATAACTTTGTGATACATCTATATAACTATAGTTACTGAATAAATCCCTTATCTGATATTAACAAATTACAGTTTTATGTATTACCTGGTAAAATTCCTGACATTAGTTGTGTCAATACTATAATAACCCAGAATTATTATCTAATAAAAACGCTTTTATTTAAGTCTATTAATGTTTAAACCACTTACTTCGTATTCTAAATATGTTCTTATAATGATAAATATAATCTTATGAGGATAAATCGATAGCAGGCTTTTTTATAATTAATTCAACTAAACATTGACCTACTAAACTTTTCCTTGATTGAGTTTATTATTTATTATTATTAACGTAGCTGACGTGTTCTCATAAAACATCTACTTGCGTTTAAAAAATGAAAGTGGCAGAACCTACTTTTTATCGGCAACATATGTTGTTTAAAAATATTAACTCAATTTATAATACTCACGCCGTTACCATCCTATTAATGCACTTTCTAAAATTAATTTAAAAAGTTAATGTTAATCATTTCTTCATTAGCGAGGGAATCTAACGCACGTATAATTTACCATACAAATAGGATAGAAAGAAATTTAACAAGATTTCCGACCGCGGCCCAAACAAGCGTGACTCTCCTTCGTCCATGAAATCCAAACTTTAGTTATAAAGGGCGGCGAAATCGTATGCAATTTTGCCATATTATTCTGACAGCCGGGCCGGAATACTCCTGATGACATTAGGACTCTTTCACCGGCCACTAATCCCCTACAATCAAGCCTTATTCACGGTCGATTTGGAGTCCTTTGTGCCCTCCCGAACTTTCCCTGCCACTGACGTCGGGGGTAGTTTAGATAAGTGGCCGGTGACTTAGTAGACATCTTAATTCCGGATGTTAGATAGGGAAACACCGAAGAGGTCATTTAGTTAGAAGTAAAACTGCAAGTGAAGTGAATTGAAATGGAAGAAAATTGGCAGTGGCTTTTAAAATTCCGAGACTCAAAAAAATAACAATCTCTTCATAATATAATCATTGATAGTATATTGAAAGTTATTGACAAAAAACCCAGAATTAATTAGAAATTTTGCACATTTAAAAATAGTTAAAGTGAATAAACGAATTGTTAATCTGTAAATTCGTATCAAAAAATTTATAATATTAGTTTTTATATGAAACTATTTTAATGCAATTTTTAATAGTTTTATCCATAAAAGAAAAAATAATGTGTTTGTAACAGTTACTTGCTTCTAATATTTTACAGTTGAAGCTAATATAAACGATTATAAAATTTGTATCTTAGAAACTCCTGGTTTATTTAAAATTAAACATTTTATTTGTTTATTTTAAAATAACGTAAAATAAACTAATTATTTAATGAAGGAATTTTTATAGATTCACCATACTTTTCATGATTATAAAAATATTTTAGAGAAATTCATATTGCTATGTGGCATTTCCACAGATTCAAGGTCATATAAATCATACGGAAACATAATTACAAACGAAGACAATATCTCGAAGAGCTAACCATACAAGATATAAAACAGAGTGAAATAGAAGGAAAAACGAAGACCTGCAAAAAGTAAACAATATGACAGCGACTGAAAATATAAAAGAGATAATGAAAAAATAGAATAGTGACAGGGGCAGATAAAATAACTGAAATAATGAATGGGAGGTAGTTGTATAGAGGAATTAACAGAATTACTGAACGAAATATTAGAAAACATCAAGAGAATTCCCAATACATAAGAAATGATATAAAAGAAATTGTGAAAATTACAGAGGAATCACAATAACAAGTTTACCATGCAAAATATTACAATGAATTAGAAAAAGGCTGAGAGGCAAATGAAACTATAGAGGACAATTAGAATGGTTTCAGAAGAGGAAGAAGTACACACAGATATTCATAATAAGACAAATAAGCAAAAAACTAATTAATAAAAACAGAGGAATACATATTTGTTTTGTAGTATTTAATAAAAAATAGAAGATATATTAAAATAACTGAATGACAGAGGTACGGAAAAACCAATGATAAACCTACCAAAAAACATATATATTTAAAAAAATATAGTAAAAATGAACAATGAAAAATAAAAAACATTTAAAACAATACTTGCTCTATATATTCTATATAGGGAAAGTAACAATGCTATTTACACTATTATTAGAGAAGACAATGAAATAAATAATGCAAAAGATTAAAGCAGTAAAATTGAAATTAATAAAAACGCATGTTTTAAGAGTTTTGCTTTATTGTGTAGCGATACTGCTACATTTGTTTCATTATACCATAGCTTCATTAGGTAGTAATGCCTGTCTGATAAAGCCCAAAAGGCAGTATTTATTATTTATTTTTATTAACGAGAGTTAGATACAGTATACTTTAGTAAATGTGCTGGTAACTTATGTGTGCAGACATAAGTTACCATATTTCAAATTGTTTAAAATATTTCTTTACCTGTAATTGTAAAAATGGAAAAAATTATTCAACTTTAGGAAAATATCTATTGAGCGAATATAAAGAGGCATTGGTCCAACACAAACCATATAGAACGTTTATAGTTTCAAATAATTGATTGATGAGGCTGACAGATGTTGAAAGTTCTCTTCTCTTCATATAAATAAAATTATATAAGTACTTTCAAAAATATATTGTAAGACGCTACAATTGTTTCGCCACACTGTGGCTTCTTCAGGCGACAAAATGGTATTAAACAATGTCGGGTCAGGTATGTTTATGGGGGGTGGCTATTTAAAAAAATTGTAAATTTAAAAGAGGCGAATTTGTTAAATCTGTTTGGTTATTGAGGAGATGTCCAGTATGTTTTCTTTTATTTATATTTTTGAAATTTTCATTAAATTGGTGGTTGTCTTCGTTGAGGTGGTTAGAGTACGTGGAGTTGGATTTGTTTTGTTCATAGCTGGTTTTGTGTTCCTTGATCCTCTCTTGGAACGACCTTCCGGTTCATACATATATTTTTGGACAGTCTTTGCAACTTAGCAAATAGACGCCATTTTGTTGAGTTTTACTAACCTTATCCTTATTATTATTATTATTTGTGGAAATATTTATTTTTATTAATGGAAATATTTTTCTTTGTTTTTTGTTTTCAAAGCGGATTATTAATTGTATTTACTTATTAATTTTACAATGTTTAGTTTTAGAATTTAATAAATTTTTGTTATTTGTCCTTTTATGGCATATCTGTTGGACAATAAAGATTATTATTATTATTTTACCTAGGGTATTATTTGTTTTATATGCTACATTAATATTTAATTTTTGTAACATTTTCTTTCTTGGTTACTATTTTTGCCTGTGAATGTCAATGATATAAAGTTTTTCTTATTGTTATCTTTAACTATAGTGTAAATTATTGATTCTATTTACCTATAGTAAAAGACAACAATAAGAAAAACTTTATATCATTGACATCCACAGGCAAAATTAGTATGTAAAAAAATTCCTGATGCCCATGGGAATATTTTGTCCCTCAGCATCATAAAAGAGGAAGGGTTTGAGTGGATGAACACGATTTGTAATTGTGAACTTCGCCCGTGCTTCTTTCGCCCAAAACTTGACGTGTGTTTTTTTAATTTCACTGTTTTGTAACATTTGTAATTTTCAAGAAAAGAGACCAAAGCTGAGTAAATAAATTAATCAAATATTATTAATTCCAAAAGTTATTAGGTTCTCGATAATTGTTAATTAATTTTTATATAATTGTAAAAATTGAAAGAAAAGTTCCTCAAGAATATTTTCAATCTTTATAGAAATTATAAAAGATATTTGCTGTTCGGTGGAGATAACAAAGACTATTGTTAACTATCCTTCTCCATTAGAACCTCGTTTTTTGTACCCCACAATACCCACATGCGCATGAAGATATTTCCGCAATTGATGATTAGCAGTGATCGCGAGAAGATATTCGTTTGTTTCGTCGTGCAGAGTAACCCAGAGTTAATTCCTTGTTAGTTAGTTTATTTATTTTGGGCTAATTGAACACTGCTAGTGGAAATCGGAGCCAAACATTTATAATTCGCGAGCGGCCGAAATTGTTACGGTCGAGCAGGTGGATTCGCGGCAACCAAAAGGTTATATCGGACACCGCAGGACAACCCGACGAGTCCTTACAACCCTATATGGTTTATGTTGGAGGAAGAGAAGAGACGACTCAGGTTAGTGTGGTTTCCATTTAGCCATATCCCCTTATTTAACCGTGAATGGTCTTCGTTATATCAGGCCGGAAACATTCCCAGATCGAAAATTCTTGTCGTTTCCGGATACAAGCCCCCCCCCCAAACATTTGCTCTACCCAAGAAACTTTGATCATCTCATCAGCAAGTACTAATAAATATGAGGGAAATTGGCTTTACATATCGACTCACGAATTAGTATTAGTATTAGTATTAGTATTAGTTTATTTATTCCAATATGCTTACACAAAATTTCAAAAATGTATGTAAAATCCACAAACATCAACAAAAATTTCAGTCACATATGGAAAGGGCAGAGTTCACAATATAGCGTTCTTCCACTCATACCAACACTTTCATCAGCGAGAAAATTGCTTCTTGATGTTCATTTCAAAGTATTTAATCTTTGTTTTGGCCAAATGCGGCATATTATATCCTCTAAAGGAACTTGCACAAATATGTGACTTATGACGTCATTTTCGTCAGAATCTGTAGTAACCCTTTCAGTATCCTGATATTTGTTTTCCACATATTAAAACTGTTTCTACAATAGGCTTTCATGTGTTTCTATTTTCCAAAATCTTGGCTTCTTTATATTTGCACTCCAGTTTTAATAATTGAAACAATATCGACTTTTCCTACATTGCTTTAATTATATTATGTTCATGGATACTTATTGGGGCTTTTTCCGCGCTTTTTCTTTTCGTGATTTGTGTGCTTTTTTAAAATAATTTTCTCTATTTGTTGCAGTTATTAAAACCTCGTGTTGAAATTCATACACATATTCGTCATATTATGCTGTAATATTTTGAGAAAGTTTGGAAGGTAGGTAGGGGAGTCATTTCGCGATTTTAATGAGCTATTTCGTGAGAGAACAATTAGCAAAAGACAAGTTAAAGGATGGTTCAAAATTTTCAAAACGGGATACTCGGATATTGTAGATAAAGATGAAAGAGAAATGCCATCGAATTTCGACGAACACACCTTTCTAACGGACGTCGGAAGGGTATCGTCTAACAACACGAATGTTAGCCCACGACTTCAAGCAATCCACGATCGTTCGTTGTCTCAAAAAGCTAGAATAGGTGTGAAAATTAACTAGATAGATTGTCTACAAAATTTCCGATAAAAACAAAGTTAAACGTATCCGCACTTTTGCCAATTTGATGTAACGAAATGAGAAAGCTCTGTTTCTTAAGAACCTCGTCACTGGTGATAAATCATGTCAAGTCTTCAAAAACGTAAAAAAAAGAAGGTTGACGTGTTGGCCGATGTCTCCCTAAAAGGAATACCAAAACAACTCAACTGTAAGAAGGCCATGTTGTGTGTATGATGGGATAGAAGCGAAATCATCCATTGGAAAATCATTTCAAAAGGCATTTGTAATTGGCGCAATGACTACGATAAGCGTCAACAGTGGCGGATTCCGAACAAATATAGTAAACGCAGTTTAATATCAACAGTAACTTCTATTCTTAAAATTAAATAAAACACTTTTAACTTTATTTTACCACAATAGTTATTTATTAACTGTGGCTATAGTTTCGATCGTAAACTGATCATTATCAAACATAAAGTACTTAAAATTAATTAACAGGTGTTATTTATATGCCTTCGAAAAGAGGAGAGTACATCAGGTCAGTCTGGTCACTAAAAAGGGAAATCCCGGGACTAATTTTTGCTTTGTGAATCTCTAGCGCTTCCAGTAAAACCATTTTACGACCTTTATCCGTAAAGTGAAAGTATATCCTTACCGAAAATATGACTATTGTCTAACAAATGATTAGCAAAAGTAGAGTTTTTATGTTTCAATCTGAAAGCTCGTTCGTGTTCTTTAAGTCGTTTTTCAAAATTTCGACCAAACTGACCAATGTAAATTCCGATTCGCACGTTAATTTATAAATACCTGATTTCCTCAATTTATCTAATTTTGTTTTTGGGTTGTAAATTAAATTTAAAATTTTGTTATTACATCTAAAATCCACTTTAACGTTAATAACTTCTATTCTATTCTATTCTACTTAGTTACCGATGTCAAAGCATGAATTGCATTCAATTCTGTTTTATTTTCATTCCTCAAAACGTTTCTTTAGAAGCAGGTGATACGTGATTATTTTGTTGTCGTTAGTTTGAAACGAACATGTTCGGCATATTTTACTTTTTTATTTCTGCAAAGGAAATAATGCTGCTTAAGCTCACAAAAGGTTATGTGAAGTTTATGGCGATGATTGCTGGAGCGTATACGCCAGAATTGGTTTAAAAAATTCCATTCTGGAGATTTTTTTTTAAAGACGAACCATACTCGAACAGAATCGTCACATGACTGTTCGTCAGATAACAGAGAGCTTAAGTGTATCGCACAATACGATCGAAAAACATTAAAAACATTATGGCTTCTTAACACAGCGAAAAAACATTTGCTATATGCACCTTAAATGTAATACAACCGATCACTGGTAACGAAAATGGATAATGTACATGTTGTAAGACAAGCACACCAGCTCAAAGCACATCGAAAGCTGAATTGCATCAGAAAACAATAATGTTGTCAATCTGGCGGAATTAAAAAAAATAATTTATATTTTGAGCTGTTTTCAAGAAACCAAATGATCAATTCAGATGTGTACTGTAAACAACTCACAAAACTAGACGAAGAACACCATCTTTGGCCAGTCGATGGAAACTACTGGAGCTTGGTTGAGAAGTAATGTTACACCCCCGATATAGCCCTAATCTGGCATCACCGGATTACCATTTATTCCGCAGTTTGCAGAATTTTTTATATTGTAAAACTTTTACAAATGATGAAAACCTTTGAAGTTGCAAGATAGATGGCGAAGGGTCATGGAAACATGATTTTTTGTATTAAAAATGATTTTATTTCATAGGCTAAAACCGAAATTACTTAGTTGCCAAGCCAATTTATATTATTTAAATGTGTTATCCATTTTAGTACCTTTTATTACAAATATAATAAACTCTTCTATATTTGAAGGTATTTTTTCAAACGCCTGAAAGAAGGGTTTACTTTTTATCTGAGCTAAGAATTAAAATTTAATAGATCTATACCATTTAAGACCCATTAGTATAATACCTCTCTACAATTCTAGATATTGTTTAGAATAAATAACTAAAGAATCATTTATTCAAATATAATATTTTGAATGGTTACAGATTTTTTTTGGATGACTCAAGTCATATGCTACTATTTTCTTTTCAATTTTATTACAATTAAAATTGTACAAATCTTAACTTTACATGAATTGAATTGTATAACGGGAATTTCCTTAGAAATTAATGATTCATGCATGCATCGTGTTATCATGACTGCAAAATAATCAGTAAGTAGATATACTATATGCTTTATGATCCTTTAAAACTATTAGAATTTTTATTACATATTATAAATATTTTGGATTTTTTAAATTAAATTTTATCGTTTGAGAGTCATTAGAAAAGCTGCATGAATTTGATTCAGAAATATTAAGTGGAAGTCAAACATAATTACCAATTTTGTATTCATATGCAGTTCCATTATGTAACGCATTTGCTAGTTAATCGCACGCTATTCATTAATATTATCAGATGACGTTGAGCAAAATGCAGTTCCATGAATTAATAACGGCATTATTTAATTTAAATCATCCGTATAAGTAAAGATTGTAAATGATAACGATGCAAATAAGTAATCTCTATTGAAAAATGGAAAAAGACACAAATTGGAACCTTGTGGCACATTCAAATGATATTTAAGTCAATTCTAAATAATATAAGAGTTGACAAATTACAATTAAGTAATTACAATAAATCAGCTACAGTTAATTAAACTAACTCAATAGCATTCATTAAGTGTTGACATATAATATTTGATTAAATATTAAATTAAATTACATCTACTTCTCTCTGGCACAGCCATGTGCCAAGATATATAAACGGCAACTCGTTAATCACTCGCTGGAAAATGATAAGCAATAAATCATATCTTGGCAATAAAATTCACATGGCTTCACGCCTTTCACAATTTGCATAATAAATGTTACACTTTCGACCATAGTAATTTTAATAATCATCTTACACGCTTTCATAATTTTCGCGCTATCGAAGCTATAATTGCAACATTTATCAATAATAAAATTGAAGGCAATCAATTATTTAAACCAAAGACGTGCTAACAGTTTCCAGTATATTATTGAAACCTATTAACCTCTTGATGTATTTTTATATTCATAATATATATTATAATCCATATATTTATTAAAGAAAACAAAATTTTCAGACTGTCAGACGTTAAATATATTATTATTTATGTTAATTTACGAAACTAGATATATTTTAAATTATAATTGCAGGGAGGGCTTAAAAAAATTCATATTTACTATTTAAATTACAACCATTTTAGACTAAACAAGAGTGTTTATTTTTTGGATGATTATTAAGCATTTTTAAAAATGTAATCGAAAACATATAATAAAGATACTGGAGAAAGAAAACAGGATCACTTTGTTTTACCACTTTTATTTAATAAAAATACGTTAAATAAAAGTGGTAAAACAAAGTGATCCTGTTTTCTTTCTCCAGTATATTCAAGATGTACCACAAAATAAACGCCTCCACAATTAAACATATAATAAAGATGATTACAAATAAATTTATTGAGACAAAGACAAAGGCAACTCAAGAGTTAAGGTATTTATAAAGATTATTTTAACTACTCGACTCATATATCTTCTCTACAGGTACTTTTAGAATACTGATAGACTTCTGATATTTTGCTCTCTATATAGTTTGTGGTGCTTCATCTATTTACACAAAACAAGTAGTAATAATATTTGTTTTTTTTTAACTAAACAGTTATAGTAGTGCCCCCGAGAGCTGACTGTGACTCATCGCTCTATATTGCACGAAAATGCATAAATAACCGTCAGCTCTCGGCAGCTCGACCATATCACCATTTTTATATTTAAAGATATTTTCAGAATATATTTAACTGTCAAATATGGCATAAGTAATATAATTGATGTCCTCTCTTCAGAGAAAAATAAGCCTAACTTGACAAAAAATAGTGGAACAACCTCCGCCAAAGAGACTTTTTGTCTCAGAAGTGTCATCAACGCAACATTAGGCAAGAGTGGAAGATCATTTTCTATGAACTCGAGCCTTTCCATTTGCAATCAAAATTTTTGTAAGAAAGTATTGTTATATATGTATTTTCAATTTTATTTTGGAAGTACAATGGATAAATAAATCTATTTACTATCACCATATTTTCTACAATTCATATGTGCTGGTTATAAAAATTATGTTGGTGGTAAATATATTTTGAAAATGTCTTTATTACTACATTTATTCAATTAAAAAAATATTTGGCAAGTTTTTTGTATAGTAGAACTCTCAGGGCAATTCAGGAGGTACGTTTTTCAGTTCAAATGGATCTTTATATTAAGTTTTTCTGCTAATTAAAATGTATTTATTGCTGCTAAGTCGAGAATATTAAAATATATTAGAAGAAACCATCTTCGGGATCCTGACTTAATTGTTTGGTCACTTGATCCATGATGTATACCATCAATTTGGTGTATTACAGTGTTCGGCAGTTTGTTATCTTCATCTTCTTCAAGGTTGACTGAATTATGTTTCGTACTCAGTAAAACTACTTTTTAGTTGCATTAGTGTTCAAAACTGTCAAAATGTAAAATCGAGGTAAATCATCTTTTTGTTTTGTTAATTCCACTTTAATTGCACGAATTATTTCAATGCAATAATTTTGATTCCAGTGGTTTGCTAGTTAAAATAATTACCCCTGGTTACATTTCTTCCAGCACCAGAAAAAGGTTCAATTAATTTCACTCAAAGGAATTGATACTGTCTTGTTTCGTCTTTAATAAATTTACTTTGTAGATCAGATGTCAAACAAAAATTTAAATAATAGGTAATTTATTAAAAATTCACTTGATTATTAACATAATGTTTCACCAAGTGATAAATGAGAAACAAATACAAAATATTCTCGAGTTATCCGTTCACTTCGTTGATTTTGTAGAATTGTAGAATATCCATAAACTTTTTTCTAAAAATCTCCAGTTAATTTTGGTGAAGAAAGACCGTATTGTCCATATTGTTAACAATATGGAACATAACAATTGTTTTTCTTCACCAAAATTACATATCTGGTTCCATCAAGAGGGTAGCTCAACAAGTATCAACTATATTAAAAATCTCCAGTTTTTTAGAACATAAATAAGATAATTTAAAATTTTAAGCGTAATAAGCCTCACGTGCATATAGAATGAAAAAAGGCGTAACTTGAGATGTTTCATCAATAATTAGGAAAGCTTCTAGTTTTTTGCATCTTCTATTTTGATAAACTAATTATCAATAAAAAACACTACTTATAGTGTTCTTGGTTATGATTCGATTTGCATATAAGGTAGTAATTACTCCCTTTACCTGGTGTGGATTCAGTTTTTCTTTTAATCCAGATAGTTCCAGGAGCAAATATTTAAGTTTGTTGATAATCACTCTTATCCAAAGATTACAATAATCCCAAAATTTTTCTTAGTCTATGTGTATTCAGAATATTCTCTTATTCACTATTGCTCTTTGAGAAAATATACATACTTCTTCTTTCTCTGATTGAACTCTCTGCTAATCTATTCTCGGAAATGAAATTACCTTCTTGGATATAAATTTTAATCCCTACAAAATTATTATACTAGGAGATTTTAATATATATTTCAATACCAATAATCCTAATAAATTAGCTTTGTGGATCTGATAAATTCGTTTGGCCTTAACGCAACAATTAGGGAAAGTTCAAGGCTGAACAACTGTCCCGATAATATAATCACTAATATTATTAATATTGAAACTAACGTAAGGGCAACTTGTTTATCAGAACATAAAGCAAATACATGCAATTTTGTAATTAAAAATAGCGTAAACCACGTCCAACTATTAAAGGGACGCCCCATAACAGAGCGGGAAAAAATTAAATTTTTTAACCGAAGTTTCATTGAATCTGAGACCTTAGATGTTAATAAAAAATTTGAAATGTTTAACAGGAAATTCCAGGAATGCATAATCTTTTCATTCCCTCTTAAAACTATAAAAAAACTGCTTCCACCAACATTCTTTATTTTGACGAGAAATTAAAGGTAATGAGAGAGAAATTATTATATTTTTTCAAAGATATCTGCAATCAATATCCAACAGCGCAAAATATGGAAATTTTAAAAAAATAAAAAAAGCCGAATACAATGAACTTTGTAATACACAAAAAAGAGGCGCATTTCAGGTTAAAAAAAGTGAATTACCATCCTAAAAAGATTTGGGATCTAGTAAATAAGGAACGGACGGAAAAGAGTGAAGGAAAGGAACAAACATTAAATGCACGTACTTTTAATGATTTTTCTCACGAACCGGTGAGGAAATTGTTGAAAGTAACCCAACAAATAATAAAAACCCACTGAAAACAAGTCTATCAAAAACAGTTTCAAATTCAATGACAATAACAAACATAAAACATAAAAGCAGTATCTATGAAATAAGTATGGTATTAATAAAATCTTTTGTGAATATTTTAGTAATATCTTTAACAAAAATTATTTAATGAATCCATAAGAAAATGCATATATCCCACATGCCTCAAAATTTCGAAAGTGATTCCAATTTTTAAAACGGGGAAATCATCGGATATGTCAAATTATAGACCAATTTGATTCTCATCATTAGTAAAATTTTCAAGACTATTTAAAAAACAAATGGTTTCCTATTTTGAAAATAATAAATTATTCACGGAATCACAATTTGGATTCAGAGCTAACAGAAGTATCAGCATGACACTAGAACAAGTGGTTCAAAATATTATGGAGGCTTTTGAGAATCATGACATGGTTGGTAGCTTATTATGTGATCTTTCTAAAGCTTTTGATTTTTGGTAAAATGAAACATTACGGAATACATTACGAAAGTGTTATATTACTCAAATCATATCTTGCAGACAGACATCAGAAGAAATCATGCCAAGGCAAACTATCAGAAATGGCTCATGTTAAATGCGGTATTCCTCAAGGGTCAGTCTTGGGGCCTGTTTTGTTTATAATTATATATAAACGACTTGCCATTGTGTGATGTGATGTCAAATTTTACGTTATTTGCTGATGATACATCTGTGTCTGTAAGCAGCAATAACATCCAAGAATTGATACGTAGATTGGGCGACATACAATCTAATGCCGAGGAATGGTTTGCGTCAAAACAACTACATCTAAATAAAACTATTGGGAATTAGCATTGATCAAACTTTATCATGGGCGTTTTACACGATGCAAGAATTTTCAGATTGTAATATAGATGATTTTAACTAAATTGACATGATATTCTTATGTCTGTATATTTTAAATTGTATTATGTACTGTTGCTTTTTATAATTTTAAAATTATAATTTTAGCTCTTATTTATTTTGATATGCTTGTGAAAGGTACATTAAATTTTATAGTAATTTTATTTATTTTAAAATGTACAAGTTAGCTATTTATATCGGATATCCGTCTTGACTTATGTAAACTCTTTATAGATCTGGCATTCATAAATTATTCTATTCTATTCTATCGGAAAAGTCTTCTTTTATATTAGTTATATCCCCTAAAAGTATTGGTATTTTCGGATGTCATCTCATTTCTAACGGAAAACTTTCTTTCGCCGTAGTGATGAACTAACATAGTACCTAAGAAGTTTTTATGTTTTTATATATTGAAAATATTAAATATCACGACCTGCCATTTTCACGTAGAAATCTTAGAAATTTATTTGAAAAGAAACCATCAATACAATGAATGCATTCTTTGTGGCAATAAAAACATTGCATTGATTGTTTGAATTTTATTGTTAAGTGTACATTTATTATAGTAATAAAACAAATTTACAAAATATCACTAGTAAACATATTTTTTATTTAAAAATCCAAGATACTATTTATAATTAATTCTATTAATTAATAGAATATTGCGTTGCATAACCAGAATCCATTTACTATCGGTTTGATAAAGGAAATCGAATTATCCATTAAAGTCGTCAAGCAGGAAAGCTATAAAACCATCCGGTATGTACGCAATATTTCAGATTTATTATAATAAATAAACACAAGAAGTATTTTTTTGCAAAAAACCTTAACTCATAGGTAGAAAATTATTATCGTTAAAATCGATGTTAAATTACTTATTTTATAAATTGGAATAAATAAATAATACTAATACTAAAAATACATTTTAAAATTAAAAAAAAATCATTTACATGTCCAATTTTTTGAAGCATGCAAAATAAATAATAAATGTAGAGCTAATGTTTTAATTTGCTAAATAGCTACAAATGCTTTTTATTTAAAGTTTGTAATACTTAAATATTGGCCCCACTCATCATTTTAGAGCAAAAGTGTGATATATATAGCAAATTAAAGTTATTTTTTTAGTAAAAAGTTAATATTATATATTATACGAGGTATGGTAAGAAAGTAGTATCCGTTTACACCGTGTGGGGCGCTGGCGAATAGAGTAGCCGCCCGATATGTGCTAACATGTTTAGTTGTATTTCAGCTGACTGTGTAAAAAAGTTCGTCTCGCTGGTATTGACTATGCTGTTTATGTGACTATTTATAATGCAAAGTTAGAGCAAGATATGTGCGACCTTTTAAATTTGTATAAAATTTGACTGTCAAAAACTGTGTTCGCCTTGGATCCTTCATAATTTAATATTCGCTCAAATAAGGCTAGTATCGCTTGCTCGAAAGAAATGTTTAAAAAATACGATTACAGTGCTTCAAACAAGTCAATGATATCGCAATAGGCAATGAATCATATATATACAGGGTGACTGACGAAAAACCTTTGGTGCTGTATCTCGCTTATTTTTTATCCGATTTTAATAAATAAAACATCAAATTAAACCATTTTAAAAGACTTTAATAGGATCTGAATTGTCATTTTTTCTCGCACCCAGTTTTTGACAAAATACGATCAACATTTTTTTTTTTAATTGCACTGTATATATATTTTTATTGATTCGGAAGGAGATGTTTTTTTCTGAATATAAAATTATAGACAAATTTATCCATACATCAAACTTAAGTCGAGAAATTGAGGATTAAAAAATAAATAAAAAGTCAAGTATCCATTGTAAACAATATACAGACCCTATTTTAAATGTCAAAAGTGACAGTGACAGCCATTGATACAATACTGCAACGATTTTTAATTATTTCATAATTAAAATGTTGCAATATTTCAAACACTGTACTAGAATTTTGTGCTTCTAAAGAAATCGTTTTTCAGTTTTTGAAATCTTGCAACATTTTTATTATGAAATTATTAAAAATCATTGCAGTATTGTACCAATGTACCAATGACTGACACTTTTGACATTTGGAATAGGCTCTGTATATTGTTTAATATGGGTATTTGATTTTTAATTTTTTTTTTAATCCTCAATTTCTCGACTTTGGTTTGATGAATGGATAAAATCGTTTACAAATTTAGATTCAGAAAAAAATCTCCTTGCGGATCAGTACAAAATATATATACAGTGCAATTTGAAAAAAAAAGTTGATCGTCTTTTGTCAAAAACTGGATGCAAGAAAAAATATCAGTACAGTTCATATTAAAGTCTTTTAAAAATCATTTAATTTGATGTTTTATTTATTCAAATCGGATCAAAAATAAGCGAGATACAGCACCAAAGGTTTTTCGTCAGTCACCCTGAATATGCGTATAAATAAACATCACTCGACTGTATTGGTCTTTCAATATGAGTTAAATCTTTTAAAGTTCAGTTTGTTTTAAAGTTCCAACGAAGGTAGTTCGCGCATGAAGCACTTCGAAGCAAATGGTCGCCTGATTTTTCATAAAAACCGAAAACAAGTGTCATCTGTACCATAGGACAGTCAATTCAAAATGGTACAAAACCTTTTGTTTTAGAAGTCTTCGGAAATGTAAAGGAAACAAACCGCTGAAGACGCAGCACTATCCACTGAAAAATTGATGAGTAGTTTACAGATCAGCCTTGATTTGGAACCCAATCACTTCTTTTTATTCCCAGATATTCAAAATACAATTTTTCGATGCCTAAAGAAGCGGCTGATGCGTTCAAAATTGATATTTTGGATGTATTTCTATTAAAGTAGTCAATCAAACTACATCCAAAGAAGAAGCTTTGAAAATTGGTTTAAGCGTATGCAAAAGTGTATTGATCTCCATAGATAATATTTTTAAAAACAATAAACCATGTACACTAACTAATTTCTTTTATTTGTTCTCTATTCCCAGAATAGTAGATTAATGAGACAATCCATTTTCGCCTTAGTGAATCGAAAAAGTGAAAACGATTTGTTTAATCCTATGTGGTCATATCGGAAGTATCTGATGAATTATTTGTGCACACAGAGATTAAAAATCTTAGTTGCAATTCCTTATGCGTAGGCACTTGTTTTTATTAACATATTAACTGTACTAGTAATTGATATTTGTCCGAAAACAAATCAACAGAGCGCAATTTTGAATTACTTGTTTTTACGTAAAATTGATTGTTTTTCACACTTTCTGCTGGCGGACAGCCAGCGTTTAATTGGATTAATCTAGACGAGGAAATGACGGGCAGTGCATTTTTGTTGTAAACATGTCTGAAACGGGATCGACATTAATAATATATCATATATGTACGCTGTCGACATTAACCTCGTTATTGAACGCTGCAGCGGTTGTTAATAAGCTTGGAGTCGTTATAACCGCTGTAATGTATTTCTTCGTATTTGTTACACTTAAATTCTATTACTGCATGTAAGCACGCATGTGTTTTTGTCTTTAAATATTCAAGATTAGTTAAACCTGTATATGCAAAAGTAACAGTTACACGTAATCACTTATTTAAATACTTAACTAACTATACTCGAAACCAAAACGGAGATGTTTTCTAGTAAACTTTGCTTCCAATAAAAAAAGTAAACACATGATTTTGTCGCTCTTACACTAGCCATGTTTTGTCCTGTAGGTATAAAAAGTAAAAAATAAAATAAATTTAAGACAAAACATCCTATAGAATTTTATTAACCTTTGGATATCATCTGCATGTTCAAGTTATTAATAATATGTCAAACTGATAAGGTCAGTATACATTGCTCCAAGAGTAAAGTAAAAATGCTGCTTATATAGCCAAAAAATCTATGAAGGATCTTGAGGTATCCATCCCGATTTTTTTAAAATTAATGTGAGGTGAAAAACACAAAAAGTGAACTTTAGCCTTTAACTTCATTATGGTTGTGACCGATACTAGGTGGTAATCCATATTTAAACACATATTGAAATACTTACTATGTTTTTACCACAATTAATTTGTTGTTATTTGTTGACTTAAGTTTCAACCTGTTACGGTCATTATCAAGTAAGCGTAACAGGTCGAAACTTAAGTCGTGAATTTTTGTATATATGTAAGCCCCGTCAACATACAACAATAAATTAATTGTGGCAAAAACATAGTAAGTGTTTCAATGTGTGTTTAGCCTTTAAAAAACGCATTTGGAATAAATTTTGTTTTCGATTGAACATTGCATATATGTTTTTTTTCTGATTATAAATGGGCATATTCGAATCCAGCAAATAGCTAGCTAAACAGCTTATTACGTTACTGTGCATTACCCATCGATAATTTATGTTCACACCGGTTGGTGCATAACTTTCGTCGATATTCCTGCAATACAATATTTTATATGGTCATACTCACTGCTAATTTCCGTTAGATAATAACGGCACCTATCATAATTATAACGTACTATCTCAGAGCCTATCAATGAATTGTAAATGAAACGGATATATATCTCCTTATAACGCACTAGTTTATATCAGGTGTATTAAATTTAAATAATAAATCCACTTACACATTAATAATTACTGTTACTATTTTAAATCAAGCTTAATTAACTAATTATATGTCTTGAAAGCAAATTGTTTTAAAAGAGTTTTTCATTCCTATATAAAATTTAGTAAAATAGACAAAAATAGTCTAATTAATTACCAACGTTAATTAAATATCATTGAATTATTTGATTGTAATATAATTTAAAAACAATATATTTTGGTCAAACTTTCTAAAAAAAGACAATATTGGAAGTAATAATAATAATGGTGGTAAAAATGTTGATTATATTTTTCTTAACATAAATATAACTATGCAAAAATATATTGTTATTACTTTTTTTGGCTTATGCTTCGATTAATAGTGACTACTCTTAAAGGAATTAATTAATACATTGTATTTATAACAAAGGTAATATATGAATGGGCTGCATTTATTGAAACACAGGTGCGGAAGTTCTGGCTACAATACCATACCAAACAATTGTAGCAGAAGTAGTAGTAGTTTTTCGACCAAGAAATTCTTCAGCTCAGCTGTTTGTAAATTATTGTGTGTAAATGAGCTTGTTACTTTATAGAATCAAGGTATTAGGTGACATATACCTTTTACTATTGGGATTCCAAATAAGAGTAATAATTTTGATACATGCGATAAAAATATTATATTTTTTTACGCTGTCAACATGGCGGATCAGAAAAAGTTTTCTCGAAGGCGAGATTTAAGAAGAAGGTCCTGAGGCACCATAAGTGACTTCAACGCGAGATGCTCATCCTTCGGTGATACCATAATCAACCCTCATGACCACGAATTTACAAATCTTCTTCTAATTTCCCCTCTCGTCCGGCCTCCCCAACAATCTTCCCACATGTATGTTACTCGATCGTCGACCACTTTCTAGTCATTGACGATATCTTCGATCACTTCACATCAACAGTGACCACCTCCCCATCTTCTTACCTATCCCCTTCACTCCCAAAGAAGTACTTCTCCCGAACCAATTGCAACCCGTTCCAATCCTCATCGGAATGCAGTCTCGACATTACATCCTAACGTATCACATCCTTAATAAAATCCACCAAAAATTCCGCACCTGGTCATGATGCTATCCTAAAACACGACCCAGCTAACCTTATCATCCACTCTTGTATCACTGAATACTTTACCAAAATAGCAACACGTCATTATACTGTCCCATGTCCCTACTCAATACTATGAGCAAACTCCTAGAATAAATAATTATCTCTCAACTACTCGACTACTCCGAACACCACTCCCCAATCATCAAACCATTTCAGTCATAGTCGCTCTGTTCATGACTCTCACATCCTCCTCAGTAAACTGTGCCAACAATGGCCAAGCCACTTCTGTTGTTTTCTTTGACATCCAGATAGCCTTTAATAATAATGAAAGACTAATCCTAAAACTCTAGAATCGGTCCTTCTCCTCCTTCATTCACCCTCCTTTATGTAGTCCGCCAAGGATCCATACTATTACTCACGCGTTACTCCCCCTTCACTTACGATATCCCCCTCCCAAAATCCTCCATCATCTAGACTTACGCCGACGAAACTGCCCTATGGAACTTACACAGGAATCAGGAATCTCCACTTAGCTATCTCAAATCTCCAAAAAGACGTGAACATCCGACTATAAATACTCGTGCCAAGGCATCACCGGGAAGGAGGGATATTCAGGAGGTGACACTTCTATACTAAGCCTTGATGCCAGACAGAGGCAAACACTTTCTAAATATCCAGATATAAAGCTGCAGAATCTCTACATTTGAGGTGAAATGTCTGTATATTTAAAATGCGTGGAAGAGAGATTGAACATTGAGGAATAAAACCAAATTAATGTTTGGGGATGTGGTAAGAAATCAGAGAAAGGATTTTGTTTTTTAAGAAGAGATTCGTATATTTTTCCAGTTATAGATATGGGAGCGGTGGAACGATAGCTGTATGGCGATTTTGCAAGTTGATCGCACTTATAATTATAATTTCTATTTTTCACACTTCTGAAAAGTATTGCTTTTAAAAATATATTATTATCTAGTAAGTTTTATGTATGTAAATGACAGTTGAAATTTGCAAAAATTGCCTGTTTTGGAAGGAGAAATGACGTTTGGATTGTGTTTCAACAAGCATGCAAAAATGTGTGGAATTATTTGAGAGATAATAATTAAAAATATATGATTTGTTAGCTATTGAGTGTATATTGGGTCTAGGTTTCAAAAAGCCTAGGGAGGCAATTGAAGAACACTACGTTGAGAAAAAATGCCCATTCACTTTAAATGTATCCATGCAGGATCTTGACAGATGTGGCACAGATGTATGTAGCGTACAATCGTCATAAGGCATGATTACCTGCACTACATTAAGAAGTACAATCATTTTAAAAAAGACATCGCAATATGTCTGTGCATCTGCGCCGTGCTTTAGGGATGTGAAGTTTGTAGATGTTATGACAATTGGCGAGTGCAGGCCACTTTTGAAGGCAGTAAGGTATAATGTACTCAAGGTCATTTATTGTTTCAATAAATCTATTTGTAATTAGAAATTAGTGAAAATATTATTTAGAGTCTATTGGCTGTATTATAAATTTCCTATAAGTTAAAAATAATTGTTATTTATAAGGTAAAAGTCTCTAGAATGAGTTATCAAACTTGACTAGTTAGGTAGTACTTTTTTATTGTTCTACACGCTACTGTGTAACGAAACAATTGTCACCTACTAAACTGGTATTTTGTTTAAATGTAATGTAATAGAGTTCCAATAAGAACAGTCTAATGATTGTTCACTGTCAACCACAGCCACTAGCCGGGTTCGATCTATTTTAGGTCTCATGAGAGTAGCGCAAATGGGAAAGTTTTCACAAAAAACACTTTTAAACGTTGTTTGTATAACATTAAGTGACTATAGTATTTATTAATAAAGTCCCTGTTATACAAAAAGTTTAAAAGTGTTTTATTTGTGAATAATAATTATGCATAACGAAGTAGAAGCCTCCTCCAATAACATGGAAAGTTTTACTAAGTACAGAATTCTCCGGGATAACCATCGGTTAAGATATTACCATGGTACCTGTATGATAATATCTTAAGAAACCGTCTTATCAGCACAATATTTGAAATACATCGAGCTCAGAAAGTAGGTAATATATGTTTTAGTTATTCCGGTTTGTTCAAATTGTCATTGTCAAACAATAAAAACAAAACTTCTATGTTATACAAAAACATTTATACGTATATTTAATAAAGAATCATGTTAAAAAATGTTTTGTTAAATTGTGATTGGCATTGAGGCATTTTTTCTACTGGAAATAAAATAAATTTAATGAAATAAAATTTATTTGCTAGAACTTATATTAACTTGTATTTTAAATTATAGTTCCCTAGTTTATCTGAATTTGAATAGCTTAGTATTTCAATCATTCGCCATATAATTACATCTGTTATTATTATATACTAATATAAACTAATACTTTAATATAATATAATATATTTTTTATAACAAATTCAACACAGGTTGTATCGTTTTTTGATTATAGAAATTGCTAATCGGCTTAACCGAAATCAATCTACCGCCATGAGCTGCAATCAGGCCTGGGCTAGACAATAAAAAGAGGAGTGGGTGAACGGAGATGAACAAATGAGGTTCAAGACCGCCATCTTCGACTTATGACAACAAGAGATTGATTTTCTAGTACTAGATAAATTTGTTGATCAATGGTTAGCCAATGAAGGTCATTCTGTAACCCTTCGAATGGTTTACCGCAAAATCAGAACTTTCCGCTTCCAATCCTATCGGTAAAACGTTTCCCATGGAACATGAAACTTTCTGTTGAGACGTCTGTGCATCAGACCCATACAATAATCCCTGTATATGGCATGAGGTGCTATAACTTGAAAGTAGGTCTCGCTTGGTATTCATCCGAGGCAATATGAACGCCTAGCGATATGTGGATGAGGTAATAAAACCCCATTTTCAGCAGTTGGAAAATCCAATTTTTCAGCCAGAATTTCTGTGGGCCGATTAGCAGAGGATATTGCCAAAATCTTGCCATGGCCACTCAAATCTCCCGATCTTTCTTTAATTGAGAATGTATGGGATATTAGTGCTGCAAAAAACTAAAAACTTACTATCAGAATCTGGGCGGCATGAAAACAAAATTATACGATATTATGAATAATATAAACTGTTGCTTGTTATAATATTTGTTGAAACTTGGTTAGACGATAGTATAAATGATAATGAATTGGGATTTAATTACTTCACAATCTATCGATTTGACCGTTCACCTACAACAAGTCACAAACATCATAGGAGGTGGAGTTCTTATAGCCAAATATTCGTTATGTTAAAGTTGAATGCAATTAATATACTAATTGGAAGCGTTAAATTCCATCTTATTATCCCACCGATGCTTATGATAAACACTGTAAAGTTGTTGAAAAACTTTCTTTAATGCATAGCGAATGCAAATTTGTTATATATGAGGACTTTAATTTTCCTGATTTAAAATGACAGCTTGTTGATAATGTTTGCATTCCCGAAGCTCGTCTAAATGAGAGTACTGAATATTTAATACTTAGAATCTTTTGAAATTACATCAAATCACAGCATTGATTCGAACAGTACATTCTTAGATCTCGTATTTACGGAATTCATAGAGTTTGATGTCTACTTATGAGAAGAACCTTTAAGCAAACCCTCAATTTATCACAATGCAAACGACATTAATTTGTGGATTTCTGATATATTGCATACTTTAAACAAACAACAAATTATTCCTAAATTTCTTAATGATAATTATGAAGCTATTAATAATTCATAATTTGGCGGCATCAATTCAGTGGGATAACATATTTTTTTGACCAGTAATGGAAAGGTTGCCGTATTCTATACTATTGTTAATGAAGCTATTCATTTATATATTCCTAAAAAAACAATTTATAATAGGGAATATCCTGTTTGGTTCAATAGAGACTTCATTTGAAAAATTAAAAAGAAGAAATTAGTACATATGAAGAAATCATGTATAGCGTCAGATTATAATATATTCAAATATTTACGCGAACGATGTAAAAAAATAAGTTCTGAGCTTATACGCCTAAATCACCCTTCTTATGTAGCTATGAAATATTTTAATCGTCTTTTTAATGAAGTCAGGGCCATCCATAATTCGAATTATTGAAGAAACCGCTTGTACAAATCCTATTTGTTTAAACGAACTGTAATAAAGGACATTATCCTACTCAAAACATATATATTCTTGTTTATTGTTTATTGTTTATTAATCTTTAGCCTGCTTTCCAAAAAAATACATATGAATATACAAAAATATATAACAAAACGTACAAAAATTTTGGATGGATGAAGCTGGGCGGAGCTCATGCAGCTGCGATATTCTTCCACTCTAACCCTTGTTTTTTTCCATGATGCTGAGGGTGCAAATATCCTCTTGGACATCTCTATTCTTCTTGTTTGTTATATATTAATGTTAAATATGAAACTATTTCAATAATTTGTTTTGCAATTAGTATACTTATTTTTGAAAATAAAGATCTAATTATTATTATTAATTTTTGGAAACATTTCTAAACTGTAAAAATGCAATGGAATTCGAATCAGAATGTTATTGGAAAATAAGATCCTCGCTACTAATAAAAATATCTCAGTAGAATTTGCTACCTATTTTTCAGAAACCTATATGCCTATGAATGATAAGTGGTGCGTTGGTGTTGTTTAGTTTTTCTTACAAGAGGTGTATGAAGAGTTAGAATCTCTAATAGTGTAACCTGTGGTCCTTATGGCGTTCCAGCAATATTTCTTTCTAAACGTGTGTTTACCTTGACAAAACCCTTACACATTTTATTTTCTTTTTTTCTGGAAGAGGAAAAATTTTCCCATATTTAGAAAACTCCTCTTCTAATACCCATCCATAAATCTGGCAGTAGAGATATTATTCCGAAATACAGAACAGTCGCAATCCCAAAAATATTTGACAAGATGATTTCAAAGCAATTGGCAAGGAACTAATCGTGGAGGCACAATGTGGATTTTGTGAAGGGAAATCTACGACCACAAATCTACTGGAATTTCTATCATCTATTCTATCAGCCTTGGAAAAAAGTGCCAACTTGATGTGATTTAGTTTAGCAATCTTTTTTCATACAGGAAAAGGCAACATCAGCGGCCGCTAAGTATAACCACCATCTTAGACTGCAGATAGTGGATGTCTTAAAAGTTTTTGATCTGCGAAAACAGAAAGTGTTTATCAGAGAAATTCAATAAGATATCGAGTTATGATGATTTAATAATAAAACACACTATGAAACTAAAATTAAGTTGGGTTATCGAATTATATGTATAAGGGATAAGACAGAGTTTTTAAAATAACCTATATTAGTAATTGTGAGGATTTCAAGAAACACCTGAGAATATATATAATCAGTGAAATAAACTACGTGTTTTCTTTTAATATTTTAAGGTATTAGAAGAAACCAAAATAAATACGCAAAAGCCAACCACCACATAAACTTCAATAATAGCATTCGTCTCAAAAAATCTTAAAACCTAAATTAATAAAAAGTACTCACCAATCGTCATAATAATATAATAAAAAAAGACAAAAGAAGTTGTGAGCCAGTCGTATGACAATTGGATAATATTAGAAAGGAAGAAATAGGACAACACAATAAATACATTGTCTGTTACATCCAATCTTATTTGACCACATTGAAACTAAATATCGAAAAGAAACAACTAAAAGAGATTTAGAACAATTAATTAAGAAGCTGGCGTAGTACTAGAGAAACATCATTATATGGTATTAATATCTAATCAAATAGAATATTGTCGTAATTAACTTTATTGTTTATAAAAACTGTAAGAGATAGGATATATTATTTGATGTCATTTATGATATTAACATAACATGTGAGCAAAACAATATTATAATTCATTGCACATGCCACCAATTTATCAACATAAATCCAATAACCATTGTCTAATAATACAGCGAAAGCTAGTTAACTTCCAATGCGCACTCTCTTTTCTCCATTCAAGACGCGATTACCATTACCAATGTCCATTGATGAAAATGGAAAGTAAGCACATCTTGGCGAGCGTTAAAATCACCAACATGCCTTGTACAGGATCGTTCTCATACAAATGAGATTCTATTTATCGATGTTTGTCCAGTTTATGTAAAACATATGTTTATTACCCGCCAGCATATATGCGTCATATGGCTGATTGCGGTATGAATAAAACCAAAACGACAACTCATGTGATTGTGAATCAGTGATGCATGTACTTGATTAAATCCGTTAATACCGTTATTTATATCCGTGTATAATTCACCGGTTGATAAAAGTGTTAAAAACGCCCTCTCGATGAATGGCTTCATTACATTCAATAGAAATTGGATAGAATGTCAAGGATTAAGAACACATTTAGGATTAAAATAAGTAATTTCTTATATAGGTCATTGATAAATTTTAAATTGATATGTGGCTACAAAAACATTGTATTATATTCCTTTATATATAAGAGTACTGTAAATTCATAAAATATATGTTTACAATCCTTTACAATTATAAAATTCCAAACCATATAAATAAATCGAAAGAACTAGGAAGAATTCTTTATTTCTAAATTGGTTTGAACTTCCAAAATCAATTTAAATAATTCCACGGTTACCTTTGAGCGCCAGATGTTTGAAGTCACCGATAAACGATTACAAAATCGCTACCAATTACGAAACCGAAAATTCTCTTTCTTGCATAGCCTTGATGGTGGCATTTTCCCGCGTTTCAACACGCGACCCACTCGCGGCCATAAAACCAAAAATCGGTACGCACGCTCAATTCAATATGAATAATTCCGTTAATAACAATAATTCAAAAGCATCTATCCGAAGATTAATATTTCTAGTCTGGTTCTGGGAGACCCTTGTTTCTCATAATTGACCAGCCCACGGACAAATAGCATTCCGATACAGCGTGATGTTGGGCCTTAAAGAAAATTACAAGAGGCTCCTGGACGGGCGACGGTTGAGCAATTTAAACGGTTTTGGGTTTTTTCTCTCTCTCGAGTACTCTCCGGGCACGATCATAATTTAGATAAAATAATAACAATTTCTCACTTTGATCCGCTTTGAAATAAAAATGCGCGTGTAAATTAATGTACTGATTTCGGTTTGGGGCTATTTTGCTTTCGGTAATTTTTTTTTGAGTTCCAAGTTATTGACGTCGAGAAAAAGATTGTATATATTCAGTTTAGTAATCAACAAGTCATGGGAGATGAAAAAAAAAACAGTTTCCGAAACTTGAATAACTAGCTCCTAGTATATAGCTTTGATTAAAACACTTAGAACCTTTCTTCAATATTTTATTTTTATCCAGATGCACATTTCGGACACAATCTGAATAAAAATACAATATTGAAGAAAGGTTCTAAGTGTTTTAATCAAAGTTGTTATTATCTTCAAGTAACTCAATGAAAAAAATTAGCTATTAGTAGAATTGATTTTGATTTTAAAAATTTGGTGGTAAAGTTATAATAATAATAAATTTAATTTTAAGTTTTTCCAGTTTATAGACAATTCTGTAAATTATATTATTAGCAATATTTTAAAGCTACTTTTATAAATACCGAATAAACATATTTTTCTGTTTAAAAAACTCTTTGAGAAGGAATTTGAAGGATTTAAAATAAATCATGAACTAAATAAAGACACCAGTTAACGCAATTAAAAGATAATCAAATATAAACAATAAATTAAGATGTGTTGGTTCTTGCGTATGTGTTTATCTGTTGTAAATATAATATTATCTTATATACCTAATTTAAAATAAATGGAGGATGATTAAAGATGAATTGTTGCAAAGGGAACGTAAAAAAGTTTATAAAATAATGCTTACATCCACAATAAAATTTTATTATGTTTTCATTTAATATTTAAAGTTTATATTTTAAAGACACTAAAAATTAAATCACGTGTTTTACGAAAACGACTTGTAAATTACGAATAATCAACCGTGCGCTAACTTTATAACATTTTAATGTGGGCTGTGAAAAAAGGCACGTTTTCGTGCTAATTCCGTTTTAAATCAACACGCAACGGCCGTTTTACCGCTACGGCGGTGTCACAAACGATCCTCTAAAAATCAAAAGTGCTGAAATTGAAAATGCACGGCTGCCATAAATGTTTTTATGGGCCAAACAGCAATGTTTATTTTTAATTACGAAAATCTGCATGCGCCGGATCGATGGACCGCAACAGTTCCTAAAATTTGCATAAAAGTCGTTCAGTTTATTTCATTCGATTCAATTAAAACACACATCGGATTCCCTGATTATTGGAAGCTGGGATGGAATGACATGTTTAACGTAATTTACCGGGTTTTTATGCGTACTTTTGGTGTTTTAGTACAATATTTTTGAACAAAACGAGGTACACTTATAGCATTTTATGTTTTCTTATTTACATAGAAATGATAATGATAAAATAATCTGTATTAAGTAGTAGTTCCCAAATAGAAAAGAAATTGTATTTCTTTGTTTTCTGTGTGAACTTAACGAATCCGAGAGGTGTGAGGCTTATATCAATCAGCTGTCTGGCTCTTGGAAATTAAGTCGTATGGAGCGTTTCTCGACAGCGGATCGCGCATTGTGTGTGCTAGAGTTTTACAAAAATTGTGATTCTGTGACTGCAGCGTATAGAAAATTCTCCAATAATCGAGGTTTTCGCCACTTAAATGAGGCGCCTCTCATTTAAAAATGGGTTAAGAAGTTTAAGAGACCACACATTGGAAAAACTAAAAACGGGTCGACGAAGATTATCAAGAACCTATCGAGCCGTCATAAGAAATTTAAGTATTCGAATAAAGAAATAAATTCGCAAGTTGTATAATAATTGTGCAATCGTTCGATTGACTTACTTTTTTTAATTGGTCCACTAAATATAAACTTTCTTTTGGGACACCCTGTATAAAATTAATTACACCGCTTAATTATTTTTTGTTTAATTTTAACATCGATATGCTATGATGATGTATATTATCTTAATAAGATTAAATGCGCAAATGCAGAAATAAATATGTATATACTCTACTTAAGAACATTTTTACGCGTCAGACAGTGTCAGTTTTAATCCTAATAAAACAAGCTACTATTTACAGAATAATTTATTCAATAAGGAACGTGTTACAAAGAAAATTCAGGAAACTCCCAATCACATTTCTGCTAATTAACAGATAGTAAAATCACGTTATAACTAGTATTGAATGTTATTATAATAATTAAGACAGAATATCAAGTCGACGCCAATTACGGGTATTATATAGAAGGAATCTTAAATCCACGGCCACAAAAATGCCTGTAATTAATCGGTTTACCTATATAAGCGTAATACTTAGCATTTATATTCCATCAGCGCATGCTAATTGGAACGGAATAAATATTCCTGCGAATGGAAGTGAGTCATTCTAGTTTCGCAACCTTTCGTTTTCTAGCAAAAAATTCTTCGCAGGGTGATTTACGATATCCATTTCTAGTAATATTCGATATTTATATGCCGGACGGATTGTCGAAACGCAGCCTGAATCACAACCGCGACCTAGCCCCCCAAGAACGTGTAGATATTTGCATCCTGTAAGTACAGAATACGAGGAATAAATTACAGGAACCAGTGTCTAAGACATTCTGTGCGGTGTACGGTGCAGTTTTAATAAAATTTTATTTATTTTACCTGCGCCAGGTTTCAATGCTATTCGATTCCGGTGAATAATAAGAATGAAATTTAGTTTATTATTCAGAAAGGATTATAAATAGTCAATGACTATATTATGATTCGTAGTACATAACAAGAAATCTTCTTCAATAAGTTTGCATATCTGGTTCTATCAAGAGTGTAGCGTAATAAGTATCAATTATATTAATTTTGAAAAAAATGTTATTTAAAATGTATCCCAAGAAATTTAAAAAAGTCTATATTTCTTAAATATATTTTAAAATGTAGACCTTTAGTTTTGGTTTTATTTAGGTCTATTAATTACTATTATACAAAAAAGTAATATTCTTTAGTCTTTGTTATCTCTTAGTGAAACATTATGAAGTAATAGGTACAGTTTAGTTATTTCACTAAAAATGAAATAAACCAAGTGTTTATCAACTCTTTACCTATTGTTTAATTCATTATCTCCTATATTTAGAACAGATGTATCATCAGCAGGGTAAGTATTATTTTCATATTATATTCATAAATTTAAGTAAAAAATATAATAGGACGAAGAAGAGACCCTTGTGTATACGCATAATTAAACAATATAATAATCAATATAAATTACTGAAAAAAATACAGTTACATCTCCAGTGTTGTATTGCATTATTTAATTGTTATAATAATTATATGACTATGATATAAAAAAACTCCAAAGTTATCGGAGATCTAAAGGCAATAAAATATAAATAACACAAATTTATAACTTATTTTGTTGGCATAATTATTTCCCAAAAATTTAAAAGTGGCGAAAGTTGGACCATGATTAATTGCCATACAAAAATAAATAAGATATTCATTATAAATTAAGAGCTTAAATATATCATAGCTACTGATGAATTATAATAATATATTTGTACCAATTTACATAATTTTATAGGAAAGCTATAAAAACCAGTTATTTTTTTTAAAATTAAATATATTTCAGTAATTTGCTTAACGTGTAGATGTTGATGTGGTATATGAGGTATTTAATTATTTAAAAATAGAAGTGACTCGTAATCATGATTTTCAATGTTTAGTGATCATTTAGAATAATAATACAGAAGTAATATAATTAATAGAGCTGTCTGTTTCGTAATAGTTTACACTTTTAATGTGCCTCTAGGATCTAACTTAGGATCTAAACTGTTTGTGTTACTTTTCAATGACAAGTGAATTGCTTCATTGGTGATGATTTACAGAATGATAAATTAATATTCTGTCATTTATTAAGTCTATGTTTATTAAATTAGAGTAGTTAAATATTATGAATGACTTTGTTTACTACTTTATTGTGGTAAAACAAAGTCATCGTGACTCTTTCTTTATTATATTCGAGATGTAAAGTAAACGCCTCCATAAATAAGCAGTTAAATATCTATTTAATTAATTTTGAAACAATTAATTGCAGACATTATATTATATTACATTATGTTTTGTGAAGTATCATATTAGAGTTCCAATATTAATAATAGCATAGTTATTTTGTAGTTTAAAGTAGTTAAATTAATTTTTGCAAGCATTACTGCACTGTTTTATTATACAACAATAATTCAAGAACTAACAGCTAACAGTCAAAACAATTATTTCTCGTAATAAAACAAGGCCAAGCATTGGATTACATAACTATTAGCTTCCATCTCATGACTTAAATCACATTAAGTGCAAAGTAACGTATATTGTGCTGTTATAGTTTTTTTTTAGATACGTCACGAAATAATTACGTAATTCACTGTTTCATCATACACGAACTCAGATTCGGATATTTTTATTCAAGCAATGCAATGCTTATTTTTTCTAATAAATTACATTTTATTTAGTAAATATTGTTCCTTTAACATTGTCAAATAATAATTAAATAAAACAATCTTATGTTACACATCATATTTTGACAGAAATTATTTATATATTAGCAATGAATTGAATATTACCAGATTATAGAAAAACGACCATGGTAATTAACTAATACCTTCAAACCTTGAGCTAGAGGCCACCCACCTATCCTATAACTTTAAATATTAATCTTTGATGAGTTTGCTTCTTAAGAAACAATAAAACCTTGTACGTAATAAAAAATAAAGCATAATTGAAATTTAAGTTTAAATATAAATAGTAAGTAAGTATTCATATGGTAAATGACCTTCTTTCAAAGCTTCATTTAAAGTCTTTCCAGATATCATGCATATATGGTAATTTTTGTAAATTTACACTCACAAATTTTACTTTGTCAATTTCTTTTATTCAAATTTTGTAATTAAAGTTAATGCAAACCACGACGCGATCAGTAATTAAACCTAATATGTATATGTATGGAGGGTTGCCTCTATCCCACCCTCTAGTCAGTAAAACATCATCAAAAATTATTTGAAATATTTGCATGAAATAATACATCAATTAAAAATGAAATTATTTTGTGTTGGTTTGCATTTTACAACTTTTAACTAAAACCCTCGCTAATGTTTTACTGATTGGAGATAGAGGCCATCCACCCTACATATATGTGATAACTTTAATTGCTCGTAGATGATTTTGCTGCTAAAAAATATCAAACCCTTTATGTAATAAAAAATAAAACAAAATCAAAATTTAAGTTTAAATATAAATGACTTTCTATAGCTAATCTTATCTAATTTAGATTTAAAGTCTGCCCACCCATCATGCATCAAATTTTTAGTAATTTACTGATTCAAACAATTTACCTTTATAATTTCTTGTTTATTCAAAAAGTTTAGTAATTTATTCTATTGGAAACCTCAACACGATAAGGAATTCAAGTTTATATGTAGGGTGGGTGGGTGGCCTCTATCACACCCTCCAACAAGTAAAACATCATCAAAAATTATTTGAAAAATTTGTTTGAATAAATCTATTAAAATTTGCAATAATATTATGTTTATTTTCGTTTTACAACTTTTAAATAAAACCCCCCTTATGTTTTACTGATTGGAGGGTGGGTGAGAAGCCACTCACCCATACTTTACTCCCTATATAGAATATAGGGAAAACAAAGTTCTTAACTTACGAGAAAAAATTAAAAATCATCACATACGTCAAAACGTATATCTAATAAAATTCCAAATTCTTTTGTAGACAACAGTAAAATTATTAATAGCGGCAATGAAATCGTTGACTTGTTTGCATCTCACTTTAGCTCAGTGTATAAATATAGTTACTCTCACTTGAACTTGCATTCTGTGCTCGTTATCAGCATAACCTTGGTTTTATATGAACTTAAAAAACTAAAACCGTCAAATTCAATGGGACCTGATGGTATACCCGCATTAATCAATGTTCCATCTCCTTATGCCGTCCTCTTTGGATTATTTTTAATAATTCTTTAAAATGTGGTGAGTTTCCATCTTACTGGAAGAATGCTTTTATTACACCAGTATACAAGACTGAAAAAATTGTAACTTTATTTCTACGCAAGTACATGTATTGTTGACGGACTGTCAGCATGGGTTCAGATGTGGCTTGCCAACTGCTACCAATCTTCTAATTTATGGTGACTACATTGTGAATGCCTTTGAGAGAAACCGTCAAGTCGATTCAGTATATACTGACTTCGCTAAATCATTTGATATTGTTATCTGCATAAATTAGGTTTACATGGTTCACTTTTTAATTGGATCGCATCTTATTTAAGCTTTAGAACACAGAGAATCCGTGTAGGAATGTACGCATCTTCTTTCATCAATGTATCGTCCGGTGTACCCCAAGGCTTTCACCTAGGCCCACTTATTTTTAACATTTTTATTGATATCATTTCATGTTTTCATCATTCTCAGTGTCTCTTGGTTGCTGTTGACAAGAAAATTTTCTTTCAAATAAATAATGAACAATCTTCTCAACTTTTTGAGCAGGATTAAGATAGATTTAGTGAGCGGTGTTCATTAAACAAAATGGAGTGGAATATTGAAAAGTGCAATATTATAACTGTTTCTAAAATTAGACCCCCAATCTTAAATAATTCTTTTATTAATAATATGTGTCTTAAGCGTGTTCACTCTATAAAAGACTTAAATGTACTCCTTACATGTAATTGGAGCTTTTCGGAACATATTAACAAGATTACCTCAAAAGCATTCCAAATGCTTGGGTTCTTAAAAAGGAACACCCATGAATTCTTAAATCTTAGAACCATGGTAAAATAATTCATAGCGCTTGTTCATTCTGAATTGGAATATTGTGCCTTAATTTGATGTCCTGATACTGCGCAGGAAAATAATGCGTTTGGACGGGTCCAGCAAAAAATTATTAAATATTTGTCTTTTAAATATGGAATACTAAACTGTAATTACCGCTACCTGTTAAATATATTTGGTTTAACATGTAGATGTCGATCTAAGCTCTATTAGTTTTTAATCTTGTCTTAATATAATTTTAGATTTTGTCCCTTATATGTGTGTTTGTAGTATATTTTAGTTAGTTTTAATTTTGATGTCTTTTTTAATTTAAAGCTCTAATATTTATGGGCTTTTAATTTAAGAACTCTTTTTATTTGCATTATGAAATAATGTGAAATTTTGATTTCAAATAGTTTTCAGTCTACAATCATGAAATAATTTTAATTGAAATATTTCACAAGAACCTAAACAAAATAATTGACTATCCTTTATTTGGATGAATGGAGAAAGAGTATACAAGAAAATTAGATTAATGGTTAAAAAAACGATTAACTGTCGTTTGGTTCATATAAGCTTAAATAGATATTTAGATTTACATTAGCTGGGTATATTTAAAATGATTAAAATCAGCGTCCAGTTATAATGCGCTTATTCTTTGATTGGTACTAAATATCGAAATAAATGGATTATTTATCATTTGCTAACATCAAAAAAGTTTCTATAAGACCTTCAAACAGATTATTATACTTCATAACATCGCGGTTAACGCTTAATCCTTCAGACGCGAATTTTTCCGGACAGAAACCAGTTGCGAAGCCATCACGTCATGACGATAGAAAGATTAAACAATATTTTTTCCGCTAATGCGTTATAAATTACACACCATTTTTCGTTGTGTCCTCCACGTTCGAAACAGGTAGCCGTCAACGTATTCATTACCATAGCCACTTACTCCGTCGTCACGAGAGCGTGTTTTTCTTTTTGAACTTACGTAACAAGTGGAAGGTATTTACATTAACTGAGACACTTCTTCTCCAGCCGTTCAGGTCTCATTACCGACCGTTATTTTTTTCTTGTGGATTTTATGCTGGATAAATATTAGTTATGGCGTGCTCCTCAAACACAGTCGCCATTCGACGGATTTTATGATGCAATTGACATCGCCCAGAATGTGAGCACGAATGTCGATGGAATGCGCTTGAAAATCGTGGAAAATGTGGAAAACTGAAGGCATTCGATAGACGCGAACAATTAAATCAATTAGTGAACAATTCTTCATTTTAGTTAAGTCTTTCTAAAGTAGATAAACGATCATTTTCTAGATTCCTTTAGTTAGACATCATGTAAGATGTATACCGTTATTGAAGTAGGTATTGTCAGTTATGGATACCTTGGGGGTAATTAACGCTCATTAGGTAAATAATGGCATAAAAAATCATAAATCTACGTTTATGCAACACAAAACATTTAATTAATTCCCCATACAACGACATAATATATCACCAACGATATGAATAAATCATAATTGTCAATTCTTACCGAACGCGCAATCCCAATGATGGATGCTCTCAGTTCGGATTATTTACAGCTGCGTTTGAAAAACGTGAAGTATTTGTGAAGACCAAATGTTGTTAATCACTTTCGCAGTCTGAAGATGGACAAACACCTGCTAGGAAGACGCGCGATAGGTCGCCTCTGTATAAAAAAAAAAACATGATTTTAAGTGGAATCTCGCTGAGTTTTCTCTTTTGGAGAGGTGGACGTTTTACTTTTAAGTAGTGAAATTAAAATAATAACACACGTGAATAGCCATATTTGTTGACCAGTGCGTGCCGTTATCGGCTTAAGTGTGTTTTATTCGATGCCTGTAATTGTACACATTTTGTATGTCATCATGTTAATGTTTGCAGAAGGTTGTTAGGTGCATTACTGTAATTAGTTTTAATGAGAATATTTTGTACTAGTACAAGTTAATTGATTAAATGCAAAGTACATATATTTGTTTTACTACAATTATGTATGCAGAATGTTACTGGTTACGCATAGGCGTATATGATGTTTATTGATTTAATTAATAGTTCCTAACACTTTAAACTTTTAAAGATTAGTTATTAGTAACGTTTTCTCAATATAAAATATTTTTCAGTAGCTATTTTGCTCTTATTGCTTTCACGTTTTTGACATTAAAAGAGTAGAGATAAAGAATATGTTTAGCTTGTATGTTATATAGACAATGTTTTATTTCTTTATAAATACTGACAAAAACGATTTTATTATTCTACAATAGTGGCTTTGTCAAGTAGATGACAAAATGTACAAGTAACAGCCTCATCAATCCAGATTTTTTTGATTGATTCTTATATTTTTAGTTGCACTTTATAAGAAGACAGATATTTGATTTAAAAAGCCAAAATTTGGCAGAAATTATAAGAATAGTTATAAAGAGTTGATCCTCAATAGAAAATAATGTTTCCCTAAGATAATACGTCTTCTTTCAACTATCTAAAATTTAGGATTATACATCTTCTCTTTACTGTTAATAAACATTAGATTTTAATTTGTAATATTATAGGAGATACTAAACGCACTATACTTCGATCGTTCTCACTTAAAAATAAAGCTTTTAAATTCGAACTGGAAAAGCCAGACATATAAATACGTTTGGCGCGCTCCGCGCTCTGTATTTCAGACCCACTTAAGACGGTAAATAACAACCGCCGCTCCAATTTGGGACGTTCCAGTCCGGGGGTTGGGGTTTCGATGCCTCCTACAGATATATAATTGCCGGAAGACATTCGGCGACCAAGAGGCCGCCGGCATGAGAACTCCGGATTGCCGGAATTCATGGCCCCATTTAGATACCGACGAAACAAATTACCTCCGATACGGAGGGTAGATAGTCCAGGGAAAGAATAAGGGAAATTGTAGGCCTTTGGTAAAAAAATAAGAAAATATAATTTATAATTAGAACGCGCAATTATATAAAAATAAAAACTTTAAATAATTGATAATTTAAGACGATATATGATATGATATGAGGTAATAGTTGCTATGAGAACAATAAAATATAATGTATTATATAAAGACGGCGCGAAGTGAAAACAGTTTCGTGTTCGAAGACTCTTTATATGAAGACATGTTAAATGTAGCGGGATAACGTGTGTTTTATTACGCTATATATCTATTGTATTCGATTGGGTGTGATATAAAATGTTAAAGGTCTCGTAGATATTTTGCAACGATTTTCATGGGGAGTTACTTGTGCATCGGAATCCGAACTACTAGATACATAAACTGTCCTAGGAATGTCGATTGAACGCGACTTACATATTTTACAAGATACTGTCCATAAATACCGGACCCCTGTAACGTTCGCACTGGACCAATTGTAAGGCGGTGAGAAATGTACATATCTGAGACAGATGGACACATTGATAATAAATTTGCATTCATAATTGCTAAAATTATGTTAGATATCATAAGAACTTTTTCTTTGCCGAATAATGGGCTAAAAGTGTGTTTTACACATACAAATATAGCAAATTTAAATTTACATTTATTGTGTAACTAATTTTGAACATTAGGGTGTATCTTATTATATTCGATAGTGTTATAAACATTTTTCTCATATTGAAATATATATATTTATTGCAAAGACAATTCAGTCTTTCATCTTTAGTCTTTAGTGTTCGGTCTTCAGTCTTCAGTCTTCAGTCTTCAGTCTTCAGTCTTCAGTCTTCAGTCTTCAGTCTTCAGTCTTCAGTCTTCAGTCTTTAGTCTTTAGTCTTTAGTCTTTAGTCTTTAGTCTTTAGTCTTTAGTATTTACTCATTAGTCATTAGTCATTAGTCGTTAGTCCTTAGTATTTGGTCTTTAGTCTTTAGATTTTGTTGTCTTCTTTTCTTCTGTTTAACAAAATAATAAAAAAAAAACATACAAATACTTTAGATCAGAAGAGTTACAATTAACAAACTCGTATTGCCAATGTGAATCAGTTATTTCAACTATAGCAAAAAATATATTGAACGTTAAACGTTTGTTTATAACCTTCTATATCATATACGGGATTTATTAAGAGACTTACAAGAACATCTTGAAACTTGAATACAAAATAAGTAAGAGTAAAAAAGATTTGACTAAAATTAATGAAAAAGTGTGTTGTGAATAGGAAGAAATAGTATTACTCGACTGGAAACAAGGATTTAATTAAACAAAGCAGTAAACGCGTTTTACTCAATTTTAAGGTGTGACTTTGAAGTAATTTCGCAATTACTAAAAGTAATCTACATCGATAGTTTCATTTTTGGGCATTTATTGTACACAACAAAATTTAAAGACTAAAATTTACAATTTTGGCAAAATAAATTCTGAAATCAAGGCCAGGACAAGAGATTCAAGTATTTCTAATTGTTGATCCCATAATTTATTAGTAGATTTTATCGTAGTACCAATGAGATATACTATATATTGGGTACTATATTCTTGATACCGCATGTAAAAAAACTTACTTACGCAGACTACTCTGCGTAAGTAAGTTTTTTGCTACCAATCAAATGACAAATTACTTAAAACAGGCATTCTTTACAGTATTTCTGAACTGAATGCATTGCCTTCATTTCAACAATTCCAAAGCGTTCAAATGTTAAATAATGTCAAATAATTATCGAATGGTTTTAAAACTAAAATTTTAAAACATTTTGTAAGTTGGAAGTTTGTGATTATTCACAATTCATCCGTCAAAACATAATCAGTATAAAATATTTTATTAGTTTCGATTTTAGATATGATTGAACACAGAAAATTCTGAGTTTCAAGAAGGTTTGGATTAATCCAGTAAGATAATAAAAGATTACTTTGGAAAAGGTCATACTTTATATGTTGTCCAGTATAACAGGATAAAAGAGAAATGCAGATGTTGATCAGTTTTCCACAAACCCATATTGTACAGACATGGAATATATTTTGTTTTCTGTTAAAAATTTTGCTTTTTAAATCCTAAGATTGGTATCAAATTTCGGGGTAGTGTTTTGGTCATTGAATAGTAGCCAATGGCACTATCCGAATAAATAAATTATTGAAATATATCAGTATATAAGTTATGGCTTCAAGCATCAAACATATCAGTATATCATTTAGGTTGGTAGGAGCTATGTTGGCAGTATTAGATATTTAGAAGTTTATTACGGAATAGTGTAGCAGCGTACCTAGAATAGTGTGTTTCTAATTCTTTCGTCGGTTTCTTTTAAATAACAAGTGGGTGTTCAATAAATAATGCAGCGTTTTGTTTAACCTTTTTAACAGGTTATGGAATCAGTTTTCGAGTTAGTGTTAAATAAACGTTTATGGCTAGAAACTACATAGCGAAGGTCGAAATATTTCGTGGTCGTGAAAATTACGACGATTGGGCTTTTGCTGCGGAGAACTAAATACTGGAAGTCTAAATGATACAGTCGCTTAAGAAAAGGTGCCATATATTATCTAAACGTCACACTAGATCCCAAATGGGTGGATAACCACCAATATTGAAGGGATCTGTCAATAGCGACAATTATAACAATATTCGATACTTGTTCTGCTACTCTCTTGATGGAACCAAATATTCAAATTAGGAGAAGTAAAACTCTTGTTATGTTCCATTACTTTATTTTCAGATAACTGACAGGTGTTTCGGTCCTTGCGGATCATTATCAAAGTTAAAACAGTGGTATGTTCTATTACTTTATTTTCAGATAACTGGCACGTGTTTCGGTCTTTACGGATCATTATAAAGTTAAAACAGTTTTAACTTTGATAATGATCCGCAAGGACCGAAACACGTGTAAGTTATCTGAAAATAAAGTAATGGAACAAAACAAGAGTGTTACTTCTCCTAATTTGAAAATTTGGTTCCATCAAGAGAGTAGCAGAACAAGTATCGACAGCAACAGCAGCCATGGATCTATTTTGGATATTGTCAGCGTAGCGGAGTTGGAGATAGGAAATAGAGATTTACTTAGGGGTATTTAACTCTCCGGGTTAATAATATTGGTATATTAATTCAGGTGTAAGCAGTCATATAAGTAATGGTAGCAAATGAAACAAAGATCTCAGTGACTTGAAAGGGTGATGTAAACATTAATCGGACAGGTGGAGTATACAATTCCAGTTAAAGATTTTCTGTATGTCCCAGAACTTACTACGCTATCAGTAAGCCAATTGATTGAAAATGGAAAGAGGGTGAGTTTCAAAATTGTCAACAGGAAGGATGAATTGGTGGCTATTACTGACTTGGTGGATAATCTCTATAATTTCAAAACAAGGAACCAAGAAGGGTTTCAATGCAGCCAGATTTAACCAACCGCTTCATGTCTGGTATGTTGTGAAGAGAACCAAGCAAGAAAATCATTTCCAAAGATTGTGTCTAGAGCACAGGTCCTTTGAAGATGATCCAATGATATTTTTGTGGTCCCATGGAGGTCCTATCTATTGGTGGCTCGAAATATTATGTCTTATTTGAAGACGATTGAAGCCGTATGTATATATTTTATTAAGATGAAAGATGAAGTTTTAAATGATTTAATATGGTCGTAAATCAACAAAGTAAAAAAAAATAAAGTCTTACATACTGACAATGGAGGTGAGATAATTAGTTTAGAAAATAAACAGTTTTTGCATAGATGTGGTAGCATTCATCAAAGGACAAATCCATACACTCCTCCAGCACGTGATGTTGGTGAGAATAAATCGAAGCATTGTTGAAAAGCCAGATGTTTACTATTGTTGTTCGCTTGACATACAATCTTTAAATTTAATTCTCTGTGACAATCGGTCACAGAGAGTTAAATTTAAAGATTGTATGTCAAGCGAACAGAATCTCTACCACGGGGTACCTCAAGGTTCGATTCTGGGTCCCCTACTTTTTTTTATATACATTAACGATCTGCCTGCTCAACGTCTTAATTGCTCACTAATCTTATTTGCTGACGACACGACTGTGAAAAACACATCCGCAAATCGGATAAACGCGTTGTGTGAAAATCAGTCTTCAGTTCTTGGAGTTACTGAATGGTTTAATGCTAATAGATTAGTAGTAAATCCAGATAAGTCAAAAACTGTAATGTTTACATTGCAGAAAAATGCTGAAATAAGTTCTGCAAAATTTCTTGGAGTCCATCTTGACACGAAATTAACTTGGAAAACTCATGAAAGTGAATTGTCAAAAAAACTTTGTAGTAACATATATCTATTAAGCATGCTCAAAACCTCGCTCCCTGATTTTTGCTTAAAATCGGCTTACTTCGCACTAATTGAGAGTCATTTATCATACGCTATTCTGGCATGGGGCCATTCCAGTATAATCACTAGATTATTTTCTTTACAGTGCAGAGCTATTAGAATTATGGATAACGTTTCATATAGAGAAGACTGCAAAAACTCTTTTAGTAAACTGAGGATACTTACACTACCATGTCTTCATATTTTAGAATGCCTGTGTTATGTTCACAAACATCTTGAAGAATATAAAATACAAAATCAATTACATGACCATAACACTAGATCAGCAACTCAGATTTGTCCATTTTACACACGTTTATCTAAAACAAGGAATGGTATTGACTACTATGGTCCTATAATATACAATACAATCCTCGAAAATGTGAAGTCTCTGCCAATCACAAAATTTAGAACGACTATTAAAGCATATTTATGCCATAAAGCTTTCTACCAAATTTCTGAATGTTTATCAAGTGGCCTTGCAGATATTGTGATGCAATTTTAATTTGTTAAAATGTACCGTATGTTTATTTTATATATTCAAATCGTTTTATATTACGATATTTTAATTTCTTTGCTATTTAATCTTTTATTTTGAAGTTACGTACGCTGTTTTTATATGTTTTTAATTATTTATTGAATATTTTATCTTTTACCTCGATTTTATAATTACCAAATTTATTTATACTGTGGTTATATACTTTTAATATGTCATTTTTACTAAGATTTTATTTATAGTTTTTACATTTAACATGTTTAATATGTATTTTATAATGTGCTGTGATCTTATTACTGAACTTTTATTTTTACAATTATTTTATATTATTTTATTACATGATCACTTATTTTATATAATTTAAACTATCTGGATTTTCAGCTTGATTTTTTATATTCATATTACCTGATTTAATTTATTTAAAAATTAGTTAGTGCATATACGAAATTTAATTTTAATGCGGTTATACTCATATTGTTAATTTATTGCGGTAAGATGTTCCTTAGAATACTCATATATTTTTGACTTATGTAAACCTTTAGGTAATAACATGAATAAATTTACTTTACTTTACTTTACTTTATTTGATGCAAATATGGGAAAGAGATTCTGGACAGAAGCGGTCAACAACGGTTTTAAATGACAGAACCTTACCTAATGAAATGTGGAAAGGTAAGAAACCAAATATTGAAAAACTGCGAATATTTGGAAGCACTGTAATGGTGCATGTACTTAAACAAAAGAGGTTGAAATGGGACAAGAAATCGGAAGAGATGGTTTTTATCTGTTACGATGACAATATATGGGTATAGGTTCTAAGAAATAAAAATATGACAAGCAGGGACGTTGTCATCATAGAGGATATATATTATCAAAAATGCCATTTACCTTTTGGTGTAGGCATCATAGAGGATACAGAAGAAAAAGTTCCTATCTTTGTAGAAGAAGGTAACATTAAGGATACATCAGATTCAGTCCAAGTCATAGATCCAATGATAACAATGAGTTGTGAAATAATGGAGAGAGAAGTGACAAGGACTGTATTCCCGCACAACTTGAAGAAATTGATGCTCCAGTTAGAAGATTAGACAGACAATCAAAACTAAAAGAGTTCCCAGATCATGTATTGTGTATGTGTACAAATTACAGGAGATGATCCCGTGAGTGTGGAGTTGGTCGATGCACCCAAAGATGGCAACATAGCACAGTATAAGTGGAAAAGAAAATATGATAGTGCTGAAAATGTGCTAAAAGTGTACTAAGGTATCTGCAGGGTACTAAAAAAACTCAAGTGACAGTAGACGTGTTTTAAAATTAGATATACAATAAAACCTATGGACTCAACTAGAGCCAGCTTACAGTTAAGAAAATATATTACGTTATAATAATTCAAAAATGCAAAACTTTTGGCAAATTAAACATTATGCTTTATGTGACTTGTTTGTGGTGTACTTAAGTTAAGGTGGATTCTTGTGTTAATCGTTAATTCTTACATAGTGTTTCTTGGAGTAATAAGTATAAATTACATCAATTTGCTGTTAATTTACCAAAAACTTTATATTAAGAGTTTTTGGTTCCAACAATATTATATACGTTGTTATAGGCTTTTCTCTTTTTCTCTCTGAATTCCTGCTAATATTAATGTAAAACAGTAAATTGGTGTGAAAAAAAGCTTTCTAGCAATCATCGGACGAGCTATATTAATTGCATCATTAACTTTGAATCTCGTGCATTATATTTTTAACTTTGATGACAATAACTTGATATCTTATTTGGACGTTTTTAATTAATAAATAAATTTAAAAATCTAAAACTGAAACCAAATGTAGTTGAGGCTTTTATTTTTTTTTATTCTGGGAATATATTTTGGCGAGGAATAAAAATCAGTCTTAAATTGGCACAATCCTGGAAACTATTTAGATGACGGAGTTTAAAGAAAATTCTAAGTGATGTTCGCTCGCTAACTTGTAGGTTTTAAAATTAAGTCTATGGTTATGCGTACCTTTTTGATAAAAATTGAAAGATGATGGCAATATGGAAAAATTATATTGTTAATGTGTAGGAAATAAAAGTTATGATTCAGTAAATAAGTAATAAAAAGATTAAATTACTTCATGCAGGTATTAAAAAGTTTTTGTTAAGGTGAGTGCATAAGGGATCATGGCAGTACTATAAGCAAATTGGAACAGATATTTACATGAATTGAAGCAAATATGATTCAAATTGTGGATCAGTAAAAGATATTAAATTGTATAGCCGAGTTAAGATTTCACTAGCAAAACTAGTGGGAAATTTATATATAATAATTTAAAAAATTAAAAATACTTTTTTGTTATAAATAAAAACCTCAATAAATAAACTGAAGAGGTTGATGGCTATATAATTATAGGTGATTACTGGAGTATTTAAGATTATATATTTTAAGGTGACTCTATATATCAAATTTAACCATAATAATGTCATGTATTTTGCCATTGTCACGTTTCTTTATCAAGATTTATACATACAAAAAGTTTAAAATATATTTTATTTTTTGATAATTCCTACTTTACACACAATCCTATAACATCGGCGCATCAATGCGTTGGAATAATCACTGAGGTAAAGCCTAATGAATAAAATTACTAACGCTTCAGCTAGAATTAAATCAACACATATACTAACATTCTTCGGTAATATATTATCATTATTTCCCACCGTCCACTTATGCGTTTTAATGGTGCTTTATTGAGTCTTCTCCTGTAATTGGATTCGCGATATTAGGTACGGCGGAGTGGCGCAACGTAATAACTCCGTAGGTATATAATTCATCTTGTCCTTTCGTGAAGTCCAAGATAAATGGCTCCGAGACAAAATAGCCCTGCCATACCTGCTGCCTGTCACTGGGCGCCCGCAGACACACAAACAACTACAATAATGACTTCTTGTCGTAGGAAACACGACATTGTAATAGCGAATTGCCGGATGTCGACGTATGGTATTGAAAACTTTGGCAATTCAGAACTTTAATACGCGCCAACTGAATAAATCTAGGTATGCAAATAGGCTAAGAAATCAATTTTAGTTTATGACAGCGCATGATGTTTATTACGCCCCAGTGCCATCAATTAAGTGCGTGCGATTTTTTCACGCTTCTGTAAAATATGTGGAAAATTATAAGCCGGAGAAATATGTATGTGATCACGCAGAAGTAATATGTAATAAATTTATAACGGCCAGTTATATTTACATCTATATTGCTTCTGAGGCGCACCGGCATGATTGAATTCTTGGCATTAATATTTTAGGAATTCTACACTCGCCTTTTATAGCCACTAAGAGAAACTCACCCCGTACATATTTATTGGTAATTACTGCAGAATGGAACACTTACCTAAAACAAAAAGAACACAAAATTAATAAAATAAATACAGTCTACAAATGAAATGAAAAAAAGCGTTGATTGCTTTGTAAAATTTATGTCGTGAGGTGTTTCAATTAATGGTAGCAAGTTTTCTTGGAGTGTTTGAGCGCATGAAAAGTTTATAGATATGCAAAACATTAGATTTCCATATTGTTTATTTATAGCTAAATTTATATTTCGGTCACCAAATAAAGAGTTTGCAATTGACAATAGTAATTTTGTGACATTTCAGTCACAAAATTTGTGTAGTATTGTATTTTTAAAGAGTTGTCTATGCCATCTCGAATTTCATGAAAACTTTAATTCCGCACAAAAATTCTTCAAATACTTTTTCACATTGGTTTTAAGAGAATTATTCCTGAATATATTAAAACACCTGTTTACTTTAAGAGTCAAAATTAGGCCCACGTATATAAGGATAAAAATAAATAAGTCTCCTATAATATAAAGTGGCTATGATTTTGCTTCAAAAAGTTTCACAAAGTAATATATAATCTTTTGATATCTTTTTATTAGTCGAGGGATAAAATAAAAGAATCTCTCCTAGTGATCAAATTGCTATTGAAAATTTTACTTTGTCCGGTGGCTCTAATTCTTGTACTAATTGAATTTTTTTAGGTATTTGTTCATAATAACGAAAAATCTATAATAGACTATGTAGTGACAGAACAAAGAAGAAAGAGCAAAATAATAGATACAAGAGTAAAGAGAAGTTTCGAAATAGGAAGTGATCACTACCTAGTAGTAACTACAATTAAGAAAGACTGTCAAGATAAAGAAAAAGAAAAGCCGCTACCAACTACAACAATAAACTACAACAGGATAAGATCATATAAACTAAGGGATCAAGAAACATCAATACGATATAAGGAGATAGTAGAGGACAAGCTAGCAGTGGTAAATGGAAGCGACAATGTAGATGAAATGTGGAATAATCTAAAAAGAAGTATGCTTGAGGCGGCACAAGAGACTTGTGGGGTTAAGAAGAGTACAAACAAGAAACAACAGACTGCTTGGTGGTCAGAGCACATACACGAAAAGATCAAAGAAAAGAAAAAGGCATGGCAAAGGTACTTAAAAGACAAAAACAATAATAACTACGAAAGATACAAAGAAAAGAGGAAAATAGTAAAAGACGAGGTCAGAATAGCAAAGACCAAGGATTGGGAAAAGTTCGGTGAGACAATAGAGAAGAACGCAAAAGAAAACCAAAAGTTATTCTACAAAATTATAAAAGGATGCAGGAAAGAAAAAGGGCAAGAGGCGAGATACATACAAGATAAACACGGAAGAATTCTGAAGGATAAGGAAGAAATAATAGAAAGATGGAAAGAATATTTTGAAGACTTACTAGATACAAATAACGACAATGAGCAAGAGACGCAAAACAGCGATAAGAGTAACACAGAAACAGTAACGGAGAGTATCAACGAAAATGAAGTTCTGGAAATAATAAGGGAACTAAAAACAGGAAAAGCACCAGGACACGACCAGATAACAGCAGAAATGATTAAACAATTGGGACCTATTGGTAAAGATAAACTAGTAATATTACTGAACAAAATATACGAGACAAACAACATACCAAAAGATTGGCAAACAGCTCTAATTGTGCCAATATACAAGAACGGCGACAAGACGAAATGCACCAACTATAGAGGTATAACACTGATAAGCATAGGAATGAAAATATTAGAAAAAACAATCAACAAGAGGATAAGAGCAAAAATAGAGCACACACTAGAAGAATCACAATGCGGTTTTAGAAAAGGAAGATCCACACAAGACAACATCTTTACTATAAAACAAGTCACAGAAAAAAGAATCGAAAATAATAAAAACACATATCTAGGATTTATAGACCTAGAAAAAGCATTTGACAGGATACCAAGAGAGAATCTGTGGAGAATACTTGACAAAAGAGGTATAGAAAACAAGACAGTCAAATTAATACAGAACATATACAACAACAACAGTAATGCGGTAATATACAAGGGGCAAATGTCAAGAACATTCAAGACAAAAAATGGACTAAGACAAGGAGGAGGACTAAGCCCAACACTATTTAACATATATATGGATGAAATAATGAAGAGTATGAAAGCAGAAATCATAAAAACAAATATAGGATACAAGAATATGCAAGTGGTCAAAATATCAGAAGGAGCATACGCGGACGATATAGTAGTGATAACAGAAATAGAAAGAAATTTGCAGCACAACCTGAACGTATGGAATAAACATCTAAAGAAATATGACATGAAAATGAACTACAACAAAACAAAGGTAATGATAGTAGGAAAACGGAAGGAACAAATAAATATAAGGATAGAACATTATTTGATAGAACAAGTGGAGCAATTTAAATACCTAGGAGTAGAAATCACAGAAGATGGAAAAATGGAGGGCGAATTAAGCAACAGAATAAACAACACAATAAAAATGTACTATGCAATGAATAACATACTTAATAACAAAAAAGAGATAAGTAGAAAGACAAAAATGAGTATATATAAAACAATTTACAGACCTATACTAACATATGGCAGTGAGACGTGGAAGCTAACAAAGAGAGATAAAAGTAGATTACAGGCAATAGATATGAAATATTTGAGAAAAGTAAAACAAGTAACGAGAAGAGACAGAATAAAAAATAAAGACATAAGAGAAGAACTGGAAATTGAATCATTAGATAAGTTTATAGAAAGGAAAAAACTCAGCTGGTGGGGACATCTAATCAGGATGGAAAGCACAAATCAAACAAAACAAATTTGGGAAGCAAGAACAGGAAACAAAAGAGGAAGAGGAAGACCAAGAGAAAACTGGGACAACAAAATAGAAGAAATAATAAACAATAGAGGAAAGACAGTTAAACAAGCGAAGGAACTGGCGAAGAAAAGAAGAGAGTGGAAGGAGTTTGCAAATAAATAAAATAAAAGCATTGTAACAAAGTAATGTAAAATTCATAGCCTACACCGAAAGGTAAATGGCATTTTTGATAATATATATATTTGTTCATAATAATGTAATGACAAACTAGGCACATTTAAAGCGTTTGTGTGCTTTCGAATAGAAAGGTTATTACTATTCACGTTCTTTGCCGTTCTTCTTGGGTCCGATTTTGGTTTTTCCAATGTGTTGTGCAGGTCTTTTCAAACTTCTTCGTCCATTTTCGAATGAGAGGTATGCTTCGCGTTTCATTTGAAGTGGCAAAAATAACTGCTGTAGTTTCAGAACTACATTTTTTGTAAAATTTTGTTTGCTCCCGAGAAAAGCTTCAGAGCAGGAAACTATACAAACTATACACTCTATAGTTGAGGTAAGAGACTCTATAGGTTATCAAACTAAAGAAAATGTTTTTATTTGCGAGTGGAGTAAGAGATAGTAGAATATTAGTTTAACTGAAATCACACCAGAAATCATGATAATTTGACTGGAAGCTATCATAATCCATTGTATGATATTTAACTAGCTTCCAAAGAAGACACTCAGGTTACGTTAATAGAAATACAACAGTTTTTCCAATTAAAATCTGGATTCGAAAGATTAGTGGTTACAGTTGTAAAAGTTATGAACTGAAAATTATCTCTAGAGTTTAGGCAATCGGAAAACTGAAAAACAAGAGCAAGTATACTTAAAAGCATATGTTGAAAATACAATAATTTGTATTAAAAAGGAATAATATATTATTATTCAAATAATTATAACAAATATTCGTTGGAAATATCCTAACCAATACACTGAAATTAAGAGAAATTAAAATTAAGTTTATAATATCTCCTAATTTTAGTTGTAAAAAAGAAATGTTTTGGGTCCAATTGATAAAATTTTCTGGGATGGTCATTTTACTAACCTATTTTAAAAAGCTATGTTAATATTGAAATAGGTTGTAGAAGTAAAGATTTCTTCGGCTACCATTTAGTAGTATCTTAGACTTTTTAGGTGTGTCTATTTATTCTTTATATTTTAATATATAGTTGGCTAAATACTTGGTGCATAATTATTGGGGCTTTTTTGCGTCTTTTTTTTTCATAGAAAAAAATGGTGTTTTGTGCGCCTTTTAAAAATAATTTTCTCAATTTTTTGCAGTTAGAGGGAACAATCATCAAAAGCCAAGTTGAAAGATGGTTCAAGAGGTTCAAAACGGGCTACACAAATATTATAGATAAAGAAGAAAGAGGACAATCAACGAATTTCGACGACCACGCTTTTCTAACGTGGAAGCGGACGGAAGCTTAACAAAACAAATGCTTGTCCACGACTTCAATGATCATGGATTACTTACATAATCGTTCATCACAAGACTTGGAAACGTACAAAATTGGCTGAATGGGTTCCCCACCAATATTCCAACAAAAACAAACGTCTCGCCATTTTTACCGATGTGTTGCAAAGAAATGAGCAAGCTCCGTTTTTGTAGAATTTCAGCTACTCTTCAAAAACGAAAATGATAAAGTTATTGCGTGTTTCTCTAACATGAATAGCAGAATATGTCCACTATAAAAAAAAGCTATATGGTGTATATGGTAGAACAGAAACAGAATAATCTACTGGAAAATCAACTCAAATAGAAATAGTTATTAATGGAATGACGACATGAGCGTCAATAATGGCAGTTTCCGAAAAAAAATGACAAGAGGTATTTCAACAACAACAGCAACATTATATTACTCAGTTTGGCTAATTTTACGATGGAATCGAGGAGAAACGACCACGAGAAAAGAACCATATAGTCTTTTACAATGATAATGCCCGTCGCAATAACAGACTACCACATCAATCGCTCGTTGACAAACTGGCAAACAAACTTTACGACTTCGGATGTCTTAGTAACCCTTGTCAAAGCATGGAGTGCATTCAAGAACCGTGATTTCTTTGACGCAAGCTAGCAGAGGAGCACAAAAAGACATGGCACAACCAAAAGGGAATAAGGCATACGTAACTCTTAGATGGTCCAGTACCTGACAACATACTGATGCTCTCAGGACTGAGCAGATTGAAACTTAGAAACATCACAGGACTAGTCACTGGATACTGTGACCTAAATAAGTATAAACATAGGATGGAAATGCCGTGGGTGCCTGGAAGAAGAGGAAACTCCTTAAAACCTACTGTGTACATGCGAAGCATACAAACGATAACGCATGGAGAAATTCGGGAAGCCTGTGCTGCCTGAAGAACAGCTAAAGAGAATCCCCTGGTAGAAACTCCTGAACTTTATAGAAGACACTGGAGTATATAGGGAGTAAAACATCCAGAGGCGCATAAAAGGACCACGGAGACCGTAGTGCAAGGACGCTAAGCGACACAACTTCATGAGAAAAAAACTTAAATAATTAAGTAAACTACATGTTATTGATTTCTTTTTATTTCTACTCAATTTTAAATATATTTACTCAACGAAGAGCGAGTTTATGTAGCATAAACATAAAAAAAGTAAGTTATTATAATAGATATTTAATTTGTTTTCAGAAAACGAACTTGGGTCATATCATTAGAAATCTAATCTTATTTTAACATCCGCTGTAGTATTTTCTAAGAATAAAAAGTTCATTAAAAGTCCAACTGTTTTATTAAAATTAATATTTAATGTGCTTGTAAAAGTCATGAACGCAAAAGTTGTAACGAAAACGTATTTAATTCTTCTAATGCTATTTTGTTGAAAAAAACGGCATTGATATAAAAGAGGAATTCAATTTAAGAGCATATTTTGGAAATACAAATATCTGCTTTTAAAAAAAGTTTAAACAAAGTTAAATGTCATAATTTAAGGGAGCTAATTATGATATTTTCGATAATAATAGACATTTTAAACTTGATAAAAAAGGAAGGTTTTGAGTTTTGTTCATTTCTCTATTTTTAAATACATAATTAGCAGATTCAACTAATTTCATTTTACTGGCGATGTAAGGTATAAAATAAATAATTGCATAGCCGTTTCTTTCCATTCCAGTTTATTTCAAAACCAGTCTAATTGAAAATTTATTCTTAACTCAAATTATGTTAAACTTACAACTTACATAAAATTTGTTAATACATTTTGTTCTAGCTAATTACGGTTAGTACATCACTGTATGGGCTATCGATCATAGGCCTTTCTACCCATAACTGTCCAGATGATGCGATCTGAAGAATTCGTGAATTGTGCTGGTGGGATGTTTGAATTTTGGAAGAATCTTGGGATTTCGAGGGATACAGAATTTATTGATAAGGGATAGGTTAAAAGGTTTTGTTTCGAATTTTTCACCAATGGCTAGTGTACATTGGTTGATGGGAGTTATCTGTGTGGATGCGTATAGTAGTTCATCGTATATGTTATGGAGAGAATTTTTGGGATGTCTTATTTTGGTAAGGGTTCGGAGTGCGGATCTGTCGGCTACTTGGAAATGATGTAGGATGAAGGGATGGTATTTTATGAAAAGGATTAAGCCATAGTCTAATAGGGGCCGGACATATTGATTTATAAGTACTACTGGCGGTCTTTGTCGAAATGCCTAGGTTTTTGTACGTTAGTGCCCTAAAATGCCGGGCCCTAGTTTTGACTTTCGCTTTAAATGATTGGACATGAGTTTTGAAGAAAAGTTTTGAGTCAAATAAGATTCCGAGATACTTACATGTATGGGATGGAGATATTTCGGTCTGATGGATTTTGATTTTAGGAAATGTTGGAGAGGACAAATTTTGTAATGATTGGAGGGATGTTTGAAGTGCGTTAATCGCAGAGGAAAGGGTTTCGGCATGTGCAATTAAGGCAGTATCATCTGCAAAAAGGAGTGGATATATGGTAGGATTAAAGTGTGTAAGATTGGGATTAAATATGTCATGGGAGTATAGATTGTAAAGTAACGGGGAAAATGGTGGGAATAGTGCTTGTCGGATTTTTACTTGACATGATTGATTTGTAAAGAATTCATGGAATAGAATGATAAGATGCTTGGGATGCCACACTGAGTCAAACGCTTTTATGTAAAACTATTTTTCCTTTCTGTTAAAAGAATATGATTTTAGGGGTTAAAAGGTTTTGAATCTAGTAGACTTAAATATAAAACGTAATAATTTTAATTTTAATGAAATTAGCCATGAAAATTTAAGTGAAATTATACATGTAGTACAATTCAATTTGGAGCGTTATGTAGAGATTTTAGGCAACTTCTAGGTGCCTTAACTACAACACTTTAGTGGCAATAATCAAATAACATGATTCTAGCAGGATGAATCAACGGCATGCACGTCCAGTACGTTTTTGCTACGCGCTCGTAAATCTTTCCCTGGTAAAATGATCTAAAGGATAAGTGACATAAATTGGCCTTCACGCAGTCCCTATGGAATCTTTCCTGTGCGGTTATCTTATATCTAAAGTTAATGACAATAGACCAACTTCTCTGGCACATTTGAAAGAACATATCCACCACGAAATAGCAGCTATCACAAAGTCTATTTGCCGAGTTGTCATAAGAAATTGTATTGTATTTTTGATGTCATACTCAATTCAAGCTAATTATCCCATTTTGTTTTCTGTATTAATCTAAGGAAACGAAATTCATGACATAACTTTAAATTGATACTGCCAGCATTGACCATTTTTCTAAATGATCTATAATCGACCAAAATTGAGAAATGCAAGTATTGAGTATTTTAAAATTGATATATTGAGGCAATAACTTATATACTAATATTCTTATTTATACAACTTACTTTACTTACTGTTGGCTCTGGTAAAATAGTGTATTTTCAAGAAAATATTTAAACTTAATGTAAATAAGAAATTAAATTTGCTTCTAGAACTTTTGAGTTATTTGCATTATTAGGATTTATAGGTTATAAAAAACTCCAGAAGAACGTAAAAAACATGTAATAGACACAGATTTATGCCGAATTACATATTGATTAAAATCAGTTATTAAAGAGACAAAAATATAGTAGTTTTCTTTAAAAATTTACAACAATTCTACAATATAAATATTAATTATATCTCACTAAATATATTTTTTAAATTTCTATTACATTAAAAAATCACATTAAAACATATCTGATGTAACTTTTATTTACAAAATAGTAAACTTTATAACAAAATTTAATAATAAGTCCATTAGTTGTTACATGCTTTATTACGAAAAACCTAATGACTATGAAACATCAAAATAACCTTGGGACTCGAAATTGTAGAAGAAAAACATTCCGTCTTAATAACTCAATATTAAACTGGAATTTATATTTCCCGGCATTTTTTTCGAGTGCAACAAATTACAATTTCTTTTCCATCTAGATAATAATTGCATCCCGCCGTTTAACAGGTAATGATACGCATTATATGAACATGCAGGCTGAAGAATTATTAGTTAAAGCGCGTGCGTGATGTTGAAACATCCTGTCTATACACTAGGTTCATAAATGTTTTATACTTTCCATAAATATAAAATATAAATTACATTTAGAAATATTTTTTAATGAAATTTAAACAAATCACAATGAATTAATTTCTCACTTAACTCGTTGTGAAACATTGTTGCATTAATCGAATTTAAAAAAAAAAACACAATTTTATATTACTATTGAAATAATAATTTTATCAAGGTTACTATAAATTCCTTTTTATCACAGTAATTGTACTAGTAGTAGTAGAGATACGGCAATTTAGTGTAATATGAAAAAAAAAAAAAAACGTTTAACATCAATAATGTCAGAAAATAAAATTGGATTTGTTGTTTATATTTCCAGTGCATCTTTTGATGTTTTACGTTTTACTTACATACTCTAATTTATATCACAATCACGTGGCTGTAATTATAGTTTAGTGTCAGTAAAAATAAATATTAAAGATCTAAGGTTGATTTTTCCAAAATAAAATAATTGGACTTTTTTAAGAAAACCACAATTTTAAAAGTAAATAAAATTTTAGTTAAAATAATTTTAATATGTTAAAAATTACATTAAAAACAATTCAATGCAGATAGTTGAATAGAGAAAAATTTTGAATCCATTAGATGTTCTATTGTGGTTCCTAGGTGGACTCTAATGCAGCAGCTTGTATTGAAATTGTATTAGGAAAATAAAGAAATTCGCCAAGAAACAATTGAAAAATAGCAAAGAGAAAAATTCTAAACTTGTTAAATGTAGCCAAAGATAACCATTAAAATAAATAATTGAAAATTAAAAAAAACAGTGGTTTATTTCTCAAAAGGAAACAATCAAGCAATTTATATAGGTCAGACAGGTAAAACTTTTTATACTAGCTCAAGAGTTCAAGAAGTGAATTCTATTTAATAATTTTTTTTAAAGTCTTCAAATATTGTAAAACAAAAAATAATAACAAAATAGGAATAAGTGTTATTATGGACAGTGAAGTTCATAACCTTTACAGTAATTTCATTGGCATTGTTAATGTCGACATACTTTAAATTACTATTACTAATTCAAAAGCAATTTAAATAATCAGTACCTTTAAAGATTAAATTATTAAAATGACTATTTAACATCGATTATTATTCCACCTGCTGTGTCGCACTCGTTAATTGTGTTTACAGGTTTGTTGGGCCGGAGCTTACAATAGTAATTTTACAATCAACTAACGACTGAGCTTAAAGGTGACAGTTAGTTTAAATTATTTTAATCGGTGTTATATAATTATTAACCAATATATTTAGTAAAGATTTTAGAAGGTATGTGTTTTTAAACTGTGCAAAAAAGATATAATTTCGTTTCATGGAACACAAAGGTAGAAAATATTGATAAAAGGACCAATAAAAAAAAGTTGTGTTAATTATAATAATATATGAACTGATAAGAAGAGTGTGGAATTAATTAGAGTTAAAAATATAATAGAAATTGTAATTGTTTTGTACATTATTGTAAGATCTGTTATATCGCATTCATCGTATAGTTAGGAATTGTAATGTAAGAACAATCTATCGAAAAAATACATCCAGAATATTTGGAAGTTGAAGAATGCTTTTAGCTCTTGTTTACGTCTGTTAATTTTGACTGATTGTGGACCACACGTATAAGTAATTGTAAAATCCTATGATTAGAATCAACTGATATCGTAATAAATTGTTGGTACATTGTTCTTAGTATATTCAACATATTAACTATAAATATCTTACAAAGACTGTTGTATGGGGTTATCTTTAAAATGGATTTACTACGCTTGTAGTAAGTGAGTCTGATTATAAATCGCAGTTCCATTATAAGGAAGACCAGAAAGACGATACATTCGCGAGATGCCACCGTTTATCTAGAGATAGTATCATGCAGAAACGGCGGACGATTGATGGTGCCGGGTCATGCTGTTCACAAAACGTAACTAATAGTTCCTCGCGATATTCGATTCCAACGGAATCAATAAAACCCGTTCCGCTTTCGATTCTCGAATCAATAATAATGGATCGTGCACCTGCCTCGGCATCTCAGAGCCATCGATATTGAACCATTCCGACTCATTGCAATAGAGTCACGAGCGCAGAAGATCGGCTTTGGTTAGGCTCAATCATTCGCTCCTTTTGCGTTCCTGCACATCTCACCACAAAAACCATTCGGAGTTGTATGGGGATTATAAATTTTCTTCTTCCGCGCTCTGTTTTCATAAACGGCACCACGATCGTGCCGAAGTGTTATTTTCCCAGTTTTTGCAACATTGTTTTGTTCTCTTTACTTACTGTTTCCTATAAGAGATTCTAGAAGTATAAGTGATGGATTTATTTACCCAAGAGTTAAGTGGTGGATTTATTTGCTATTTTTGCAGAAGATTATAATATTAGAACTTACTCAATCAAACCAATAAGTTATCCTTATTTTAAAATTATAGCGCTGCAAAACGTAATATTTTTGATCTGTTTAGAATTAAACCATTTTTTTGAAGTTCAAAAATAAATAATAATCTACTCATCACTTTTGAAACATAAATTAACTGTACAAGTTACTTGGTTCTAATTGTCCCCCTATTTCAACTAACCGATAGCTTTTTATTTTTATATTCTTGAAAGATGATGGTGACCATATTAAAACACTAAATTGTCAAATTCAAAAAATGATTATATTTAAGAAACACCATTTCATTGGTAACATACAGGTAGAAAATATAAGAGCGGAAGTTCATTTATACCGTTCATATTATAACTCTACGGTGATTTATGCACGTCCACAGATTCAGAATACATTAAAGCTTAATTGAACGTTGGTGTTCTAAATCAATTTCAGAATGTCGACGGCATTAAAAAACCATTCATACACCGCAGCCAACGTATTATTACAAGCTGCTGCATTAGATTCCACCTAGGAACCACAATAGAACATCTAATGGATTCATTAGAAAAATGACTAGCAACTCAACACTAATCACACTTCACCTTGAAAATTTCGACACTTTACATTCGATATCTATTAGATCATCGTAATTACCCTAATCCGTGTAATTATAATTAGAGTGGCATTCTTTGATACATTTTTAATAAACTCTTCTGGTGTAATTAAAATAATAGCCCTCGAGGTGGAGTGGAATACATTACGAAACGTGGCTTCAAGTTTATGCATCGTCAGAATCATAACTACTGTTGTGCGTGTTCGACTTCGGGGCAAAACGGTTGAAAAAGTTTCGAAAAAGAAAACCCTCTCCTTGAGCGCTGACATTCTCGGCTCTTCTGGAAAGCAGCGGATCCGCTTGTTACGGACAGGAAAGCTCGAAGGCATTTAAATGCTTGTGTGAGTAGATAATTTGTAATTACCAACCAACTGTTGTTGCTGTTTTGGAAATGTATATTTAAAAAAAAAATCAAAAAAATGTAAATGTTTCTTTATTTTTTCTGTTATTATTTCATCACATTTTGCTAAAAAGTAGAAATTATGATAAAATCTCAACTTTTTAAAGTAATTAACATATTATATTATTATTTAAATTAATCTGATCGATTCTATGGTCTTGAAAATGTTAAATTAGTCGAGTAAATATATAATCAGAGAAACAAACCAGAAGTAAATTTAAATTTCATCTATTATTCTCATTCATTAATCATTATTATTTTAATTTATTATTTTTTCTCTGCCCACAGCAGCTACCGACCGGTTTTGACTGATTCAGTTCTCGTCAGTGCAACTCACTAAGATATGGAATTTAAATGTTTAGACTATAGATGTTATTTTAAATACTGGATTGATTATTTTATTAAAAGAGATGTTGTTTGTTTCCCTTAACAATATGTAATCTTAAACACTTTTTTTTTGATTTACCTCATATTGTAATTGTAATTATTTTTCTATTATCCAAAACATGCCTTTATGTTTAACATCAACGTAGTATTAAAATACCTCAATTCACAATGAAACTGTCACATTTGAAATATTCGCAAATAACTTCCACATTTCTCTGCACCGTTAGCAAATAATTCAGCTATTATATCTACAACAGTAGCGATTTATTGTAAAAAAAAAAACACAAAACGACATGCTGCGGCTGGTTAATTTTAACGCATGCCAACAGCCGTTTGAAATTCCAGCATTTAAGGCCAAAATGGGTTACATAAATACTCCATCACTTATTACGTCTAACTGTTTCAGATACTATATGTACTTCTATCTAAGGCGTTGCTCTTTAAAATTATGGTGCTTTGTAAACTCTTTAGGGCGTATTTGACAAGAGCGAATTAAACGGTGGGATATTTGTGTTTTTGTACTCACAGTTGATTTATTATGGATGGAATAAGAAGGCTTTTAAAGTACCGTTTGATACATATTTTTAAAATAGAGTACATTATTGATGCGTTTCATATCCTTGGGAAATGTTCAAGTCACAAATCGCAATATTATATCTGATGTAATGAAGAAATTCTAAATTGTTTAATTTTCGTGACCACATTCAAAATTAATTGTCTGAATTAAAATTATACCTTCAAACCCATACCAATAAAAAACTAATCCACACCGAAAAAATCAATTACATTAAAATTTTGGGTAAAATTACAACATTAAAATGAATAATTTACAAGTTTTGAGACAAAATCTGTTACCACGCTGAATACAAAACTATAAACCTGTCTTGTAAATTATATATTGCTTTATATACAACTTCTGACAATAAAATTCGGTGAGTATGTAACATTAACGTAAATGAAAAATTAACAAAAGTTATATTACCTCTTATAACTAACTATACACCGCTAAGATCTGCTATACATGTTCTGGAAACTTTTCAAGAAGGTTTCTTTTGGGATGAAGTTTAAAAGCGTCTTCACATTTTGTTGGATGTCAAGAATATCGTGAAATCTCTTTCTTTTTAATGCTGCAAGGTACATTGAAATTTTTGACCCATTTCATGAAACGTCTACATGGGCTACGACCCCAGTACGCCCAACAAGGTTTATAGTTTTTTGTTCACTACAATCTTCGCCCTCTACAACCAATATCGTAAAAGAGTTCCTTGCAAAAAAAGAGTGGTGCTAATTGAACCACCATACTCGCCAGATTCTAATTCTACAGTTCTCCCTATTCCCATGACTCTAACTCGCCTTAAAAGGAAAGAGATTTGACATGAAACATTGCGAGTTTTTTGAAGTCCATCCCAAAAATCGCATTCTTGAAAAGTTTCCAGGACATGCATAGCAGATCACAGCTGTGCATCGTTATAGGAGGTGATGTTACATGACTATTCACCAAACTTTATTGTCAGAGGTTCTATTTATAGTGATGCTTTAATTATTGGAATGAAAATAACTCATCTTTTAAAAAAACGTCTGCAAATTAAATTCATATGTTCTCCATCAAAAATTACCCCTAACTTTCAAAAAAATTACAATCCAACCAATACATATTTAGTTGGTAAGGGATAGATAGGTAAAAACTTTATTATGTAAAATAATACGCTATTTATGGGTTTGAAATATATTAAGTTAAGCATTGAGGAAAAGTCTTGATGACACAAAATCATATATATTAGTTTAGTTTAGTTTAGTTTATTGAGTTTACAAGTCCTAGAAAAAAATATATTTGACTATCGGTCACACGGTCCTTTTGCTTTGTTATCTACTCACTATAAAGAGCTATAATTGCAAATATTTAATTTTAGGTCAGCTATTTTTTAAATTATTTTATTCATACTCTCTCGACATTTAAGTAATATACAGTTTTCAACTTTTACAAAAAAATGTCCAGAACAACGACATCAATGTGTAATGCTTGCCTCAACGATATATACAATATTGTAGGTGTGTTATGACATAAATTAATCTATTTAGTTGCTGCTACTTTACTTCCTGTACCACACCTGCAGGGTATTCATCCTCTTCACTTTCTTCTGGTACGTAAATGTATACAGGTATAATTCTATCACAACCCCTTACTACAGAATAGAAGTAGTGGCAATAGTCCCCACCGTTAGCACAGGAACCCATTGAAGTGGCCCACCTGGGTTCCGGCATTTGATCATAAATCTTCCTCAAAGCTGGTGCCATCTTGTTGGTTAAAGTTCCAGCTACGTTTATGGCATCAGCTTGACGAGGTGAGGCTCTGAATACTACACCATACCTGTCCATGTCATATCTAGGAGCGGCGATGTGCATCATCTCAACGACACAGCACGCCAAACCGAACGTGAGAGGTCAGATGGAGCACTTACGGCCTCAATTGAGCAAGTTATCGATGCGGGCTAGTATTCAGCTAAATTACCTGACTTTACTTGGAAAGGAGAGTATCGTTTCACCACCTGATCTCCTTGTGCAGCAGGTGCTACCTTGGTCGACTGATTTCTGTGCACAACTCCCAACGTGCCACAAATACCCTTTACACCATTCACAGCCGACAAGCTCTGAACGGTTGGAACTAATGCTGAGCACAACATCTTTTTGGATGTATTGCGACGTTAAAATAAACTTATTTTAGATTTACGTAATAAACATAGCCTCAAGGGCTTCTTTAAAGCAGTCTCAACTGCTAAAATCACCTTTAAACGATTATTTTCTAGGCGACCTAAAATTAAAAATTCAAAAAAGTAACTGGAAACTACACCGGGGTTAGAGGATGGCTGCAAGACCAAAACAACGTGAAAGCTTTAGTAGCGAGTGACGTATGAAAGGGCGCATTGCCTTTGAACAAAAACTCAATTGTCTTTAATTTCCAAGAGGATGCAATAGATTGGATTTTTTAATAGATAAATTTCAATTCAAACATTCGAATCTTCAATCAATGACGCAATTAATAGTAACGCTAAGATATAGCAGCCTACCCTACAGGAACAAACCCTTTGTGAATCGCTTCATTAATTTGATAGGAAATAATGTTTTTCACGTATGATTGACTAATGACAGCATTTTGGTGATGTACGACTCTGCATTTAAAAGCTTCATTTTAGGATTGTATTCATAAGGCTAGAAATAAATTTATCTAATTTATCTTGGGAACAAGTGTGTCACTAACTCATCATCAAATTTTCTGTGAATTCTAACGTGTTTTATTAATTGAAATCTTCTGTCTCTAATCCATACCCAATTAATCCGGATATAATCCAACTCTAAAGTGACATTTATCAAATCTCGACTTGTCTTTGCTGCCGTCTTTAAACATCTTGTGACATGTGACTGTTAGTTCCGATACTACTATAATTCAGTTTTGCACAGAGATCTATAAAATAACGCGGCTTTTTGAGTTTTTGACGTGGTCACTAAAATGCATTAATTCCTCTAGAGATCTATTACTAGTATGATCACACTACATATATTCCTACTTATAAAGTAAGTCTTTAAACTTTTGACAAGTGGAAATGCTATGAATTAGAGCGGCGCGGGGGAAGGGGAGGAGATATATTAATCGGTAGTCTGGTTTTGGGGAATTTAGTCCCTATAAAGCGTTTCTCTGGAGCGGAATTTGCCTTTTGCCTACGTGAGTTTTACAAAAATTATGATTCGGCGACTGCAGCAGAGGTTTTCGCCACTTAAATACGGCGCCAAGTACAGCTTTCATTCGAAAATGGGAGAAAAAGTTTGAAGAAACCGGTATAACATTAGAAAAACCAAAAACGGGTCAACCAAGAACATCAATAATGGCAAAGCACGTAACCAGTCTGTTTGTGACGATCAGATCTCAATTCGTCTTTACACCATATTATGCACAAAGACCTAAAGCTGCATTTCTATTAAATTCAATTAGTACAAGAATGAAAGCCCTAGTACTTATGTTGGTCAAATTGGGAAAATTTTTCTTGGGAAATTGATCTCCAGGAGAGGTGATGTAAATTGGTCTCCGCACAGTCCTGATTCAATTCCCATGGACTTAGGATCATCAAGAAATTCCAGCCATCACACAGTCTACCTGCCGTGTTTTTGTGTTTGATTAATGAGGACGAAAGTTTACATTTAGACCACCAATAATGACGCTTTATTGCCACGAAGGTGATCCTTTAAAGTAAAAAGTTATCATTTAAGTCTTAATTGCAATTATATTTATGCAAATTCAGCTTAACTATATAATAGCAGATTTGACACTTGAAATAGAAATTACTTCTACTAAAATATATTCCTCAATATAAAACAAATTAAAACAAAGATAAAACACTAACATACAAAATGCATTGAGCGAATAATATGTTAATTGTTCCCTGTCAATAACAGCCACGGACCGGTTTCGAGTTAGTGTGGATCTCATCAGTGTAGCGCAGTTAGAGACAGGGCTGTTATTGACAGGGAACAATTATTATATTGTTTACATCTTTTATGTAAATAATTGTCGCTGTTGTCAAGATCCCTTTAATTGGTATTGGTTCTCCACTTCTAGGGAAATAGTGTAACATTTAGACAATTGATGGCACCCTTAAGGTAATATCTCGAAAAATATGTATTTATACAAGTCACATAAGAGGAGTTCAATCGAAGATCGTGTTTTCTTATTTTCGAACCGTACCTTTTGTACACCTAACAACGAGTTAACATTGAAACTGCCTTCCTCATTACAAGGTTCTGACCTCCAGCAGCTAAAATATTACCTGGCATAAATCACTTCTAGAAGGAAGACGCGCACACAATTGCTTATTAATAATATTTCGGCTTCCATTTCCTCTCGTATTTTTCCCGTCGGTGATTTCTAGCGAACACAATGCTTGTCACTTCGGCTTACGATTTTACACGGAATTCTACAAGATCTGATAAAAACTAATTAGCGTAACGATGTCTGTTGTATCCGTGTTAGAAGGCGGTAGGGAGCTGTTGGGAGGAAGAGCACAGAAATGGCTTTTGGTCCATCGAACCGGATTGATTGATGGGGACTGGTTTTTAATATTTGGATGGTTGGTTACCGGCGTCTGCATCGAAATGTGGTGTTTGGTAATGCGTTCGTAATCTCGGATTGTCAGCATTATAATTTAAATATGTATATTATATGTATATATGTATATTATAGTTCTTAGCTTATTTGTATTCACTATCTGAATGATCATTTAGTTAATATTTAGTTAGTTGTGGGAATATAAAATATGTAATATATTGATACGTATTATCAATAAAAATGTAGATAACTTTATTTAATAAATGATTCATTTTATATTATGGTCAAATAAAGTAACAATTATTTATTTTCATAGCAAGATAATTTTAATACAGGACTCGTTCATTGCCCTCCGCATAAACGTCATTGGCACCATGAAAGTCACTCATCATCAGCCCAAGAGTATTTGTCTTAACATTAACCATCATCTACGCGTTTACTTTCGCATTAGCGCCGCGGTCTCTTCGCTGCTATTTTGAGTGGTTTCCACCGTTAAATAACCGCCATCCATGACCATGTCCATGTCGTGGGAAATGTCCCTGTGTGGCGAAGTCATGGCCCGATTAACCCAGTCTACGGAGGCTCGCCTTCTCACTTTACCCGTGTCTTCGCATTTTGCACCATTTCATACTTGAGGAGTGGAACTAAACGGGAAGTGAATATGAGCTTTAGTTCCTTATTATTCCGACTGGTTGGTGCTTGTTTTACAATTTCGTTGCTTGTTCAACATATAATAACTGGTCTATCTTATCTTAGAGCTGTTTATTAAATTACGAGTCGGTTGGTCGGTTTAATTTGTGCTCCCGAGTATATTTAATAGTTTATTTATTAGATTACAAATAGTTTGGGGTCACAAGTTATAAGTACTTCATATAAAGTATTCCTCAACAGACACAAATTATATAATTAATAATATTTCTCTAAGTTAATGTAATAAGGGGATACCCAGAAGTAGGTTAAATGCCAGTAATTCAAACAATTTTATGTTTTAATTTCTTCGAAACATATCTAACCTTAATTTTCATCAACCATACTTCCTCCGTATAAAAAATACTACATGTAAATTATATGTGCAATATATAGTAAGCATAGGAAGTTATTTGGGTTAATGTAACGACCGTAAAATGCTAATTAAAATCAGAACCATATTTGAAATAAATGCCCATTCAAAATACCAATTACGCCTCCGTTACGTGCTGTAGATACACCATTATAATTCCTCGGCAGCACTTACCTGAAGAAAAAGAACCAAAATTGAAATGCACTAAGGAAGATTTATAGCCGCCAAAGACGTCCACTTTCAATTTATAAACTCGCACCGCGCGGTGTTAAAGTTCTTAACGCGGATGTTCTTCTTGATGGATATTGCCAAGTCAACAAAATTAACTTTCCATGATGATTCGATAATTTTTAGTTAATTATGTGTCAATTCGAGCGATTCCATGGATCTAGTTTAATTATTCTTGAAGGATACAATCAGCTAACTGTTGAATTTGAGATATACACTTCCACCAGGATATATTGTTTTAGAGATAACAGCATTCGTTTTCAATTTCTGTTCGGCCGAACGTGAAATTTTAATTAGGGTTTGACAGGTGATATTAATTATAAATAGCATGATTATGTTGGATTTGGTGGCAGTGATTATTTTTTATCGGAAACATCGAGGATATCTGTGTTAGACGGGTGTGTACGATGAGGCTACTTCATTATTTACATAAATTTTACATAACAGATTAATCTTCTAATTAAAAGTAATAAATCTTTGGGAAATATGGAAGTGCCGACCATTTGCCTTCTTGCGTTTATCGTTCATATATAATGTGTTCACCTAAATATATATAAAACCAGTTTGGTAATTCTATTAATTCTGTTGAGGTTCTGGTTTTGCGATGAAGGTGGATTATATCAATCATTTGATATATAATGATAATTAAAATAATCTACATAATTAAATATATTTAATGAATGTTATACTAGAAAAAGGAAATAACTATAAGAATGCAGTTTTTCTTTTTAACTGTACAGCTTAGTGTTAAAATATGCATAGGTATACTTCTTGACAAAAAATTATATGAAGGTTTTTACTTGTTTTTACAAGTTTTTACTAGATATTTTTTAAATATTCTATACATTTGGCTATGTTCTCTTTATTAACAAGTAACATTGGATTTTATTATTTTGTTTTTCCGTTCGAGAACATTTTGCAATAAGTATTTGTACAAACAAACGCAAATTCAAAAATACTATAATTTTGGGCAAATTTAACCTGCAATATCTGTTGTAAACAACAGTTCCTCTAGTTAGTATAATTGTCCTTATTGAACTTACATTCAACATGAAATCAAGCGCATTGATGAAGAATATACTTACGGAAACTCTGCATGCAACATTGACAATCGCATTAATCATGATTATTCTAATTGATTTGTTGGCGAGACTATAATCCCGTTCCGTATTTGTAAAGAGATTAGTTAGCTCCGGCGTAGGAACGATTTACGCGTACGTCATCGTCATTCTGCCAGGTCCCGTTTTTGGACATCAGTGGTCTGCTTCAAGGCCCGCCGAGCACCTCCAGTTCTCGAGTTCTTTCACGATACTCAAAAGGGCAGAAGGTCGAACGGCCGCAATAGCACGCGTATCTGTTTGAACTATCTTAACGAGAAATTGATTTTGAAATTATTACGCCGATGGTAATTAATCAAGAGCATGATTGGACGCTTTAGAACTATTATTTATACATCGGAATGCTCATTGTTCAACGTGTAACGCTGGCCGATTGCTCGGTCCACACGTACACTGATTGCAACATGTTGTGTCGGAGACGTGAGCAGTTTCTTGTAGTAGACTGTAATACGAATTGCTTGCATGCTACAAACGGAAATTACACGTTGACGTAAATTTAAATAGACGTTATGGTTTAGGAGGGGTGTGGCCATTGTGAGGACGCCACGGATGGAGTTACCTTCTCGTGAAATCATCTCAAAAAATTGTTCCAGCCTATTGATTATTTGTTCTACCTTGCAGAATCTGTTAATAAGAAAAATACATCTTCTAAGTTTTAACATAATTTAGAAGCTAAAACTGAGTAATTTTCTATATTCATTACATTATTATTATTATTTTACACAAATTACAACTAAAACAGATTACAAGTTTCTTTTAATCCAAAGAGACCAAATTAGATTTTCACCTTGGATAATCTAAACAATACTAAGAATTAATGGTTAGATATTAAAGGTGTTAAGCTTTTTTGATAATATCATATAAAAGGACGTTGTACATATAATATAAATTTAAAACGACTAGAAAAATTTGATGTTTATTTCATTTTTAAGGATGAATTATTGTTTTATCTGATCTTAGAGAAAAATAGAGGAAGGATAAAATAGGTTGATAGATAAGGCGTTGAGATGTTGAAAATCCATATTCATTTGTATATGAAAGTTGTAAATAACTAAGATTTTCAAAATGTGTGTTTATTTTCACTACAATTGTTTCGCAAATTTATTGCTTCATTGTAAACTTTCATTCATCTGAAGAAGCAATAAATTTGCGAAACAATTGTAGTGAAAATAAACACACATTTTGAAAATCTTAGTTATTTACAACTTTAATATACAAATGAAGGGTAAAATAATTAGAGTAGTGTATTTCAGTAAAACCAATGCTAATATCTTTAAAACATAATAAAATACTTAATCATGAAGGTGGAGTTTATCCGAACACCAACATTTCTACACGTCGATCCCTTGTCAACCTTTAGACGTCACTACGCCTCACCGAAGATCGTTCGAAACACGTCCGCAACGTTGCATTTAGAAATACCAAAATGGAAGCCGTAGATTATTTTAACTTAGTCATCCGATTTACTTATCTCCGATCACCGGTAATCATAAAGTAATGATTGCAAGTTGCGAGGTACATTATAGTGAAAAGCAGTAATCGCTAGTAATTGCCGACAGACACATTATAAAGCTAATATATCCGAGTGTTTTGCACAAGACAGAATCGTGCTGAGTGACAACTCAAAAGAAGTTTCGAGTGGGAACAGGGCGGCCGCGCACACTTCGAGTGCGCATTGTTAGAGAGGAATGTCTTTGGAGGTATTTCGAAATTAATTATGTGAGAACGGACGGATTGGAGGTTGGGTGTTTCGTGAGCTTATTAATGTTGGGTGAGATTATTTCGGAAATAGTTTTAAAAGCAGGTAAATAAGTTTAAAAGACAAATTGCCCACAATTATTCTATCCTAAGAAAAATAATTCAATAATTGTGGAATGTTGAAAAGATATTATTTGTTAACCGTGGTATAACTAATTTAAATTTCTATTAGAATATTTGAAGCTAGCTTTTACATTTTCATAATTACTTATAATTGCGATTTATTATAAATATGAATATTGATGGGTTGCATGGTATGTGTATACTAATCATCTAAATGATGAATAATTGGTTCTTAGGAAAGTAATTTCATTTTTTCTTCAATAGAGGATGAATTTTTTCACAGCCAACTTCACACTTACGTCGCACAGTCATTATATATTTTAAAAGCCTAAATAGAAAATACTGCCTGTGAAAATTTTTGATAGATTCTATGCAGTAGTTTTTGGTTAAAATGTTGGAAATGAAAAGCCTAATTTCTTACATGCTAAAAAAATGTAAAAATGCTGTTCAAGCAAGAGAAAATTATCCGATGTGTATAGAGTAGATGTTTTGATAGAACGCTAGAGTCAAAACAGGTTTGGAAAATTAAAATACGGCCATTATTACGTTAAAGATGCACCAGTTAAAGCTTATGAAGACACAATAAAGACACTAATTGATACCAACCTTCAAATAACAGAGATTAAATTAATCAAAATTCATGATCATCTAAAGATTTAATTTCAAAGCTATACCTCAGATAGGATTCGAAAGTTCTTACGAAAAAAAAAACATTTGTATCGTCGCTATGATGTCTGTGATTCAAAAAAAGAAAATGATACATTTTTGAATCGTGAGGCGCATCTTTACTGTAGATAAGAAATAAGTTGTTTAAACAGTATTAAACGCAAGAGATCATGGCAGAAAAAAAAGATGTACAGTCTCAGAGTACTTCGAAATAAGATATTTGTCAAATAAAGGTGATGCTATTTCATTAGTGGTATGTTAAAGGAATCGATTTTAGCTCCTATCAGAGAACACAACAATCAGTTCTGTATTGTTATCAGCTGTATAATTTGAATGATTCACTTAAACAGAAAAGGTCAGGTATTGCACCAAGATGTTAATTTTAGTAATTCGACAAAATTACAGCTTAAATGGGATATAATTAATACAAATACTTTACAAAGCTTTAACTTCAAATGAGAAGGTTAAAAATCACATGGATTAAATTTAATCTCTTAATCCAAAAAGGCTAACATATGATTGAAACTCATTAGACTACCATAATAAATATTGAAGAGGATAGCAAAAAAAAAACAAAATATAGAAACATGTAACGCACTAGATAACATTGGAAGTGGTTTAAAATCATTTAGAAGAGTAATTTGAGTTATGGTTACGAAGACATGAAAACACACAAAAAGATGCATTTTGGAATGAGTTGAGCAAAATAATAGATAAATGCAAAGAGGATGTTATAGTCATAGGTGATTTGAACGCAATAGTTGGGAAAAGGGATGAAATATATAAAAGAGTGTTAGGAAATTTCGGAGAATCATTATATATATCTTTATAATGAGAAAAGACTACTGAACTATTGTATGCTAAATAAACTAATAATAGCAAACACATGGTATAAACACAAATAGATACACTCATACATGAGAGAGATGCTCAATAGAAGTGAGAAATCCATTATAGACTGTATACTAACTCTTTAAACTAATTTAACAACAATAAAAAAAGAGAACAGAAAAAATAGAATTTGCGAACGATCAAAACATTTAAAGTAATAAATAAAATAGAGGTAGCTAAAAACCTTCAAGAAAAATTTAAAAATAATGGAAGAAAGTTAATACATACAAAAACACTAAAATCAAGTGAGACGGCTTTAAAGAAATAATTTTGCAAACACCATCAGAAGTATGTGAAACATCCAGGAAGAGAAAGAACAAACAACAAATGGCATGGTGGATGGAAAACATAAAAATCGAAATAAGAAACAAAAAACGACTTTGGCAGATATACCTAAATGTCAAACCAAATGAAAATTATGCCAATTATAAAACGAGTAGACAAAAATTAAAATTTGAAATAAAAAGAGAAAAGGCAAAGGTGGAATATTTTGGAAATAAATTTGAAAAGGATGGCAAAACAAATATAAACATTGGAGACGGTTTTTTTGCGACGGTTTTCGGAGCGGCCTTCGTCCTCTTCGGCTTGGGTGTTTTGGGTTTTTTCGTAGGACCGCTCTTGGCCGCCTGTTTAGCCTTCGACGGGGACGACGACTTCGGCTTCGATTTTGTTACCTTCTTCTCGGAAGTGACAAATCGTTGTAAACATATCCCCAAAAAAATGGGAAATACAAGCATTTTAATGCATAAAAAGTGTCTTTTCAACTTATTTCCAGTTTTATGAATCAGTGGAGGAATGGACATCCGTAGGTTTGAGTGGAAGAACATTTTACAAGATGAACTTGAGCAAGTGCGATAAAGAATAAATAAATAAAGTAGCGGTGGTTTATGAGACTTTTTTTGGCATTATCGGTAGAGGATTTCTTTTATCCTGTGTCGGTCTTCTTGGCTCTACCTAGGCCACCACTTTTCACTGCACTCTTAGGTGATTTTGCCGCCCTCGTGGTTGTAGACTTCTTGGCGATCTTAGCCTTGGCCTCTGCTCCACTGACGACCTTAGCTCCCGTCGACGAACCGGAAGCGAGCTTGAATGATCCAGACGCGCCCTTGCCCTTTATCTGGACTAGAGTACCCGAGGTCACAGCCGACTTCGAGATACTTCTTAATGAATGGTGACATCTTTTCCGCGTCAACCGTGCAATTTGCTGTGACGTACTTCTTGATGGCTTGCAGAGAAGAACCTCCACGCTCTTTCAGGCTCTTGATTGCGTTGCAGACCATCTCCGAGGTAGGTGGATGAGAAGGTTTCGTCCTGGGGTTTTTCGCCTTCTTAGGAGAAGCAGTCTTCTTGACGGCTGTCGCTGATGCCGAGGTCGGCGAGGCGGCCTGAACTGGAGTAGCTACGTCGGCCATTTTTATAGCGTTGTTGGTGATAAACGTTTACGAATTGAGTAATTCAAAACAAATAAACAAAAAATACAACCGCTAACGTGGCGTGCGTATGTATGTATGTCTGAGAGTAGTAGTAGTAGTAGTGTTAGGCTATCGACCACGTGGTCCTTCCGCCATGTGTGATTTGTGTATTTGTGTGTGTGTAAATGAGCTTGTTACTTTAAAGGATCGCCCCCGTCACTCTAAAGCACCATTAATTGTATCCCAATGGTGAATGGTACCGGTCACCCATCCAACTGCTGACCCGAGCTAACGTTGCTTGACTCTCGCTAACGCTAGTTCGGTCGCAACCGAATGCGCCACCACCGGCGTGTTATGTCTGAGACTCGACTGTAAAATATAAAAATGTTTTATGGAGCACTGAAGAAAATGAGGTAACCCAACAAATCAAATAGTGAAGAAGAAATTATGAAAAATGGCGAGAATATTTCTTGGAATTATTGACAACGGAAAACAGGAATACAGAGGAGAATCTGAAAGAAAACGGTAAGCAACGAGGCAGAGGTAACAGCAGAGAAACTATGACAAATAATAAGATCATTAAAATATGGAATGGCTCCAGGAAAGGATAGAATAACGATGGAAATGCTAATCAAAATCGAAGGACTTAAAATTTTACTAAAAATAATAAATGAGGTATGTCACGAGAAGAAAATACCATTTGAGTGAACAGGAATATTAATTGGTAATTCACAAGTTCACAAGAGCGGAGAAAAACAAAATTGCAACAACTATCGAGCATAAACTTACTGAATACGAGCATCAAAATCTTAGAACAATTAATTAACAAAATAGAAAGTAAATTACACGATGCACAAAACGGATTTAGGAGGAGCAAAAGTATCCAAGATCAGATATTTATACTAAAACAATTTACCGAAAAAATGCACCAACAACGTAAATTAATTTATCTAGCATCTATAGACATACAGAAAGCATTTGATACAGTTAGTAGAACATTTTAAAGAAACATGAAATTGACCACATACTGATAAGACTCACCCAAAGAATATATGACGATAACACCACCTTCATTATACAAAATAACTACATATTTGAACCGTTTAAGACAAGCGAAGGACTGAGGAAAGGGGGACGAAGTTTTTAAAAAAATGCAGCATCCAGACAAAACCACTAAATAACTGAATAGTTTAGGCTGTTGGTTGTTGAAATTTCATATTCTAATCACTTTTGTAAATTTCCGTAAATGAAATACGATAACACTTTCAAATATTTATTTTGAAGGTATCATTTCTTCGCCTGAAGAAGACACAGTGTGTCCAAACAATGGTCGCAAACAGCAAGATAAATATTTGAAAGTGTTATCGTATTTCATTTAGGGAAATTTACAAAAGTGATTAAAACCACTAAATATAGGATTCCACAAATTAAATAACGTTGGAACAACGGAAAGCGTGTATATTGATGATATGGTCATATATGGGAGCAGCAAGGATATCAAACACATCCTAACAGTATGGAAACAGATAATTAATGAATATGGAAAGAAGACAAAGGTAATGGTGATCGGAGATAAAGAGGAATTAAACGTAATACTACACCATGAACAAATACAAAAAGTGGAAAGCTGTAAGTACCAAGGAATAAATATTGAAACAAATGGAAAATACGAATCATAAATAAATATACGATTAGAAAATACATCAAAACTCATGGTATGAAGAAAAACTTTATAGAAAATAAAAAAATTACGAGCAGAACTAAAATCAAGGTTTGCAAATCTATATACAGGCTTATTTTAACGTTTGGGTGTGAGATGTGGAGACTAAATAATGAACAAAAGAGTAGGGTTCATGCGATGGAAACGAAATTCCTTAGGGCAGAATCACAAAAATGGACAAAATACAAAACACAAAAATTGGAGAACTGGAAATGGAAGCAATGATAACATTAATAGAAAGGAGGCAAATAAGTTTGTGGGGATACTTACAGAGGATGGATGATAACAGAACTACAAAGAGGGTATGGCAAAGACGGATGATGAAGAACAGGAGGAAGGGCAAACCTAAGAAAACATGGGAAGATGGATTAGAGAATGTAATAGAAGAAAAGAGGATACCAATAACGGAAGCAAAAAAAATAATTTATGGACTTCACCCAACACCCGAAAGGGTTAATGAGTATTTTGATTATATATATATATATTTTTAATTATATTGTAATATCTTCGCAATCATCACCTTTTAAACTTTCAGGGAAGTTCGGTCAAGAAAAATAAATTTCTAAGAGTACTACTGCCACATAGTTTGAGTAAAATTATTATTCAAACCTCGAGTATTCTAAGAAGCAATATTTTTGGTTATAAGAGGATTTTGATAAAGAATGATATTAAAGCTTTATGGTATGATTTAGATTAGGATGTATGATCTAAGAAACGTTTTTATTAAACTTTCAAGTAATAATTTTTCATAAAAGGATTATTTAGAGCATTACCATTAATAAATAGGTTAAGTAATTCTAGAGAAAATTATCCAAAACCAAACCATTTCCAAGAGTATTGAATATGTAGTTATAATTACTAATAAAATGCAGAAAACGAATTTTTACTCAAAATATAAAAAGACGATTAACTATATTATAATGTAGATGTGTAAATTGCAAATATAACAATTACACTGACTTCTAAAAATGACTCATTATATAAAACAAATAGAGAAAACTATATGATAATTTGTGACACAATTGTCTAGATGAAAATACAATATAGCATTTAAATTTTATTCGAAGGCATTACTAAGATTATTTAATTTTTAAGAAGTAATTAAAATAAAATAGAAGTACGTAAGGTAAAGTTGAAAGAGTTTGAGAACAAAAGTAGAAAATATCGGAAAGCCATACAATTTGTAATTAATTCTTAAAGATTTTACTTTTTAATACATTTTGAATTATGCAGTTCACCTAAGTACACTTGGTTGTTATCACATACGTGACAATTTGGTTTACAAAACAGACACAACATTTTATTATGGAAGTGATTCCAATATTTAAAAAAATATTTTTTGAGTTTCTAGGTTGAACGTGTGAAAAAAATGTCTAACGCAGAATGCATATAACATTTTTCAAGTGTGCGCCATTGCATGACCCTGAGAAAAGTATTAATTATACGGCGAGAAGAGTTTTGTTATCCAAAAATTAAAAATGTGTAACACTTAATTAAAATGTTGTTTTAATTACGATATAAATTGTTTCTTAAGGAGAAATATTTTATGAAAAGTTGACTTCATTTACCTTTTTTATATATAATTATATTATACAGTAGTTGATCTATTAAAACCTTCGACATAAATACATACACTAATTTAAAAAACATTAATGTATTATATTAGGTCACTATTTATAAAAGTTAAATACATACAAATATTTTAAATAATTTAATATTTTATATGCTAAAAAGGTAAAAAGGTCAAATGTCTCGAATTACTTTTAATAAAGATAGTGGCGACTGTTACATGGTACTTCATTTTAATAGAAAAAATAAGACACATTGTACAGTGTTTTATTTTTTTCCTAGCATATTACTTTTGTAATCAATACAAGCAAGCAAGTAAAAAATCGTTCGTACAAAATAACTCATCATGTAGATTTTGTCTCTTTCGTTTTTATTTTGGTACAAAATGTTATTATTATAAAACATTGAAAAACATAATACAAATATCCTACTCTAAATTTATAGTTTGTCTTTTGTTACACTTCTGGACAACATTTAATTCAGTCATAAAAATAAAAACGGTTTGTATAAATAGTAATGGCTGCTAATTACCAAAAATTGCCTTGGGATTGACCATGCCAACAAAAAAAAACAAATCTGTCTCGAAGAAAACAAGCCCCACAGACAGTAGAAGCCATAACAGCAATAATACTTGTAAAATAAGCTGAAAACGTATAGTTATGCAAATATTAATGAGACGGCAAGAACCTGCTGCGATTTTTGCTCCAGGGGCACATTTGATTGGCCTCTCTCTCTCTTTCTCTCGGAATCCAGAAAATTATTTATGTGCATGAACAATTGTATAAGTTATTTCTGTTAATTGTATATTTGTATTTCCACAGTATACGATGATTTTATTAATCAAGCTCCATTGTGGAATTATATACACGATTTTAATACGTATTTAGATAAATATAAACGATAGAGATACATTAAAAATATATAGGTGCATTAAATATGGTGTATTACTCAATGTATTGTGTGGATTAATAATTAAATTTTATGAAACAAATTGGGATAATACTGAACTTAATTTTAAAACCAAATCTAAAATATTGATTAGATATTTATTTGATTGTAGAGGCTTTCACTTTTTGATGCATATTTTATAACTTTAAATAAAACAAATTAAACTTTGTTTATATCACACACATTTTTATTCTGTATTACTTATGTAGAGACTATGGTCACTAAGAATAATAAAGTATGTGATATAAACAGAGTTTAATTTGTGTTATTTAAAGATTAGATTAAATATTTGTTTTCAGTCAGTTTTCTTTTATTTATACAAATATAAAATCTGTAATTTAACTTCCTTACATATTTCTTTATGCATGTAAAAGAAACAGAGGTTTGTTCTTATACTAAATTATGTAAATAATTTAACGCTTGTATAATACATTTGTATGCAAATGATTTTTTTATTTTTTTTCGATTTCCAATGAATTCGTTTGTTTTTTTTTATAGAAATTGGTGGCTTACACCATTTTAATAGTAGTTGTCCTCACTTAGGTAATCAAATTTACTTTCTTTTTTCAAAATATTGTTTGTCTGTATGTACAAGTAAGCCGATTTTACTTTAGAGTCAGTCAACGAAACAATTTAAATGTAAAGTTGATTTACTTATTTCATTTTCAATTTTAAATGTATTCAATTACAAAAAATCAGTCAAGATGAAATTATACCCGATATGAATACCCGTTTACATCGTGCGGAGCGCTGACGAATAGAGTAGCTACCTGAGGTGTGCTAACACGTGCAGTTGTATTTCAGAAGTTACGTCTCGTTAGTTATTACTGCGCGGTTTATGTATTTAGAATGTTCCAGAAAATAAAGTTGTGAAGTTAGGGCTGTGATTTAGATTTCTCAACTCAAGAAATGTTACCTTGTCAAATTCATTATCAATTGAAGAAAATGTTATCAATGGATCGTCTGTTCGGCGCTGGTATCGTAATTTCAACTTAAGAAGAGAGTACGCCTATAAGGATGAGCATTCGGAACGGTCATCATCCATTACGGACGAACTTTCAACCATCCATAGACTTAGCTCCTTCAGATTACCATCTATTTACAAAATATAAGGACTTTTTGACAGTAAAGAAAGATTACGTATTTCAAGATACTGACGGTGGAGGAATATGAAGCTGGGTCACAAAAACTCGTCACACGTTACGTTTAAATTTGCGAGGTCATGCAGAGAAAACATTTATATTTGTAAATATATAATATTTTAAAAGGATAAATGAAAATAATTTTGACGTTTGAATATTTTTTTATAATCGGATAATACTTTTCGGATGGCCATCGTATATTAATTTACAAAAAATAATAATTTATGATCAATTCTAACAACCTTTAAACTTTTATACATTTTAAAACAAATTTTCCAGGTGACCACAATCTGATAACAAACACCAATTACATTCCAATCAGCACCAGAAGCGACTTCCGCGGTATTACATCTCAATCCGTTATATCTGTAATTCGATACAAAGGCACCATTCAGATAGCATCACGAACTGGGAAATGAGAAACACGCCACTTCCATTAAATTTTGAAATACGATCTGGACTACGGAACATTTTTTTCCTTTAAACTTATGTTAATTGGCCTTCCTGATTGCGCATAATTCGACCGTTAATCATCCGAACGGGTGAGCCCTTATCGCCCGGAAATAATGTAAATAATAATTTCGGAGAAACCTCGACGCACTCCGGGCAAATAAATTTTCAAACAATTTAAATTCTCCGTAGTTTATCACGCATATCATCGGGCGTTATAATAAGTGGGCGTATAAATAAGTTCGATTTAAAGTGCGCATTAATTGGTGCTCGGATATTTATCGAGAATTGGTTATAAATCAGAAAATCGTTTGTAATAAAAATTCGAAATCGAATGCCTGTGAGACGTTAACTGTTATTGATTTTGATCATACTATGGGAATAAGATGATTAGTCTTTCAATTTCTAACTTTGGAATTTTATTAGTATAATTGACTTTTTGAAAGATTATAATAAGCACGAATGAGAATAATAAATAAATAAATTAGTTTAGGAAGATGTTTTATGTTAATGTTAAGCCTATAATACAATGATAACATGCATATCTCTATAATCGAAGCAGAAGAACAATAATGCGTTGTCGGTGATACCAGGATTGTTATTTATGTGTTGATAATTTTAACAATAAGCAAATGAGTTTTATCAAAAATATTTTTATTGCTTATCAAAAAATCGCCTTTAAATCGTTGTCCACGCAGTTTATCTTTAATAGTAGGAACAAGAACATTAGGTGCCAAGTCGGGGTTGTAAGGTGGATGACCCATTAATTCGATCTTTTGTGTGTCTAAATACTCGTTTATTGCATGTGATATTTGTGAGCTCGCATTGTCGTGATGCTAAATGATTCGACGTTTTGGGTTGGTTTTTCTCTATTTACTGAAAACTTCAAGCAAACAAATGGTTGTATACCACGCTCAATTAATGGTCTTTTGATTTTCGATAGTCACAGTTGTCACATGAACGGGTTTCATGCAGAAAAACGTCACCATTTGTTTGTTTCTTAACGCTTCGATCAACTTTTGTTGGATTTGCTTCACATTAAAACACTCAAACTGCCGATTGCCATTCCTTTCTGGCTCATACACATAAATACACGACTCGTGGCGATGCTGTATACGGTTTTGGATGCATCACGTTTGTACTTTGAAATCATTTTACGGCACCAATCGACACGAGCACATTTTTTAGCTTTCGAACACCCAAACGTTCATGCAAAATCTTATGTATACTAATATACCTTAATGCTTAAACATGTCTTGATATCTTTATATGTCACAAGACGATCTTCTTGAATTAGTTATTTTCCGACACAATGACCGATTTTTGACGACCTTCTTTAACTACGTCCGTGAGCGTAGTTACGTTTGAATTCAGTGTAGCAGCGGTATACAGTGGCTGTGGAGGCGCTTCATCGCCAAAAGTTGAATTCAGTTGATTCATGCACTGTTCTTGAGTTAGACTCGAAAATTTTTGCGTGTTAATTCCATCTGAGAAGAAATTTTCAACTTATTGCAAACAACAGAAATAGTGATCGCACGTCAAAACGTACTGAGCACGTATAACGTCAAAATGTCAAACTTTACGATGGCAATGCCAGATTTCACCTGGTAATACCAGTGTTGCCAATTCTCTATATATAAATAGCAACCCTCGTATGATACGTTGCATTCGTATTTTAATAAAATAGGAGAGGAATATACTCTGTTAGAAAATTAAAAAGACAACTGCATTTAAATGAAGAAAGAACAACATATTTATAAACTATTTCTGCTGGCTTAAACCTAAAAACCTAAATATAAATGTCTTCAGAACCAATATGTTCACTTCTCCAAAATACACATATTATAGCTCAAAAGTTCTTTAATAGGTCTAGGTCTATATTTAACTCAAAAACTGAGAAAACATTTGCTTGACTAATATAATAAACACATATTGATTGTTACATGTGATTTACTAATAGTAATATATTGTAGATACTATATACAATTTAGTAAGAAAACTAGGAATTGTCGCTCTTCTAACTTATTGGTACTGTTCTTTGTGGTAAATTAACAAAATATATAATGTATATAAATTTCAAATAATACATACAAAAATTTATATCAATATCATCAATAATCTTTCACTCAAACCATCATTTTATAAACAAGTTAAGATATTTTATTTTAAGTTACGTGAAGATTAATTAAATTAAATTAAATGATTAATCCTTTTTTCACTGATTTATTTAAAATGCTAAATGTACATTTCGTCCACTAAATGGACATTTTCAGTAGCTGTACTAAATTTTAGTTTAGTTGGATATTTTAGACATGGTATGGTATTATGTAATTTTGATATAATTGAATTGAATGAAAGGTATCCAAAATCATTTTTATAAAATAAAAGTTAATGTATTTAAATGTGTAATTTGAAAAAAGGAGACCATATGTTCTATGCAATACCTCGAGCTTTAGAAGCTGTGTGTTAGGAAAAAAGACATTCATAAGAATATACTAGCATAAATTAGAAAATATTACAAGGGAATAATTTTTAAAAATCTCTTTGGTATGAATTATTTTGGTTGTTCAAAAAGTTACACTTTGCAGGAAATACGCAGCATATTGCAATAATCATTTTAGAAATTTAAAACAAAAAATGCCATCAAGAAGTTTTAAGTGTGGTCTATACAAAAAAACATTGCTTTAAGAAATACAGATAATTATTAAATGTTAAATTATTTAGGTTTCGACCGATAACTGTCTACAATTGTATTTTTAACCATCTTCAGTCCAACCTAAATACTATTTGACAAGACACACTCTCGCAGTTGTCGAGAAGGAGTAGTCAAAAGACGGAAAAGCAAACTGAGGAATATCGCTATGTCTTACTGTTTTTCTTCAGAAAGGGGAAAGTCCATAAATAATCATGTGCTAAAGATTGGTTAACAGAACGCGAGTGTCAGAATTTGTTGGAAAAATTCCGCTCTGGTAATGTTAAAGTTGCGCCACGGTCAGAAATGCCAGTTGAAGCCGAAGACGATAAAATAATAGCATTAATATGTAAAATTTGGATTCCACGTGAATTAAAAGAACCTCATTTAACACCTGTGACAAGCTTGTGTGAAAACGATTAGTGTGTAAACCCAGAACACATTCTTAGCTGCAACTACTTCGAAGGAAACACCCAATAAAAGAAGTTTATGCTCTCAATTTGGTGAGTTTACAAAGGTGTCATGTATTTTTGAGCCGCTAAAACACAACCAAATAATCTATATGGTTGTGTACTGTCTCTAAATAGATAAATTGAATAAAGCCATCAACGAAATGCGGCTTGAATTGGCAAATCATAAGGATGTTGTATTTCACTATGAGAACGTGAGACCATACACAAGTTTAGTGACCCACCAAAAGTTGTTAAAGCTCGGACGGGATCTAAAGGACCATCGACCATACTTATCAGACTTTGTCCCGCCCGACTACTATTTGTTTCGATCTTTGGAAAACTTAGACAATCATATCAAACAACACTTGGTTAATTTTTTTAAATTATATTTTACTTATATATTTCATTCAAAGTTAAATATCAGTATGATAAAAATTTATATAAATCATTTTTTAATTATATACAAAATCAATCAATGTGTTTTAAGAAGCTAAAGTGTATATGGAAGATTGATTAAGAGAAATAAAAATATATCAGAGGGAATATTAATAATAAGAATACAATTTAATCAATAAAATTTTATCAACTTGTTATAGTCTAATTATCACAACTACAATTAACTATAATAATTTAATACAATCCCAGAAAAGCTAATTTAATTTTGTGGTCAAGTAGAATAAATTTTGTTTCTATCAAAGATTACCTGTGATAGGACTTCTTATTTGAATAGCAATTATTTTATTAACACTGATAATAAAGGAATGTCTTCTACTTTAACTCCAAAAGAATACCAGAACACATAGTACGGCAATTTTGACTTCTCATTAAAATATATTGGTTCAATTAGAACTTTTTTATTAATGTTAAAGTTTTAATTTTATATTCGCCATACCAATTTTGAAGACATATTTAATTGAATTTATTTAAAACATTTGTGCCAATAGTTTCTTGTTGATAGTGTTCACATTGTGATAGGAATGTATATCTTAAATAAATAACTGAATTAAGGAATACACTTATTTTTGTTTTAATTTTGGTGAAGAAAAACACTTGTTATGTTCCATATTGTTACTTTAACAATTGTTTAACCTTTGAAAATGATTGGGTATGATCGAAACACGTGTCAGGAAACTGAAAATAAAAGTAACAATATGGAACATAACAAGTGTTTTTCTTCGCCAAAATTACATATCTGGTTCCATCAAGAGGTTAGCTCAACAAGTATCAACTATAGTTTTGTTTTATTATATTATTCAATAAAACCAAGTTCAGAAAATTCAATCAATTAAAATACGATACTTTACATAAAACTTATTGGAACGTGTATTTCATTTGCAAATGCTACAAAGCATAATGAATTATATATACAAACATATTTGTGCGTAGTTTTAATATACTTTCCCTGTTGAACAAAACTAATATTTTATTTGATTTTGTATACCATATTAACCTCTTATTTTTCTTTTGTAAATTAATTTAAAACATATTTTTATAAATGCACTGTTAGGTTTTGTAACTTAAACACAAACTTTCAAAGCGTATTGTTGCTTTTATTTAGAGCTAGGATTGTTTCGCCACACAGTCGCTTCTTCAGGCGAAGAATGGTGCATTATTTTATCACAATTTCTATTTAATCATTTAGGAGTTGTTATGTTTCTTTCCTACGATTAATCTCCATTATATCTAGGACGTTTAGTTTTATTTCTAATGTAATATTCGTTCTTATCCAAATTAATGATTTTCTGTCATAAGGTGGGTGGCTAATGTTGATTTTCCTCTCTTATATTGAAAATTTTTCTTGTGTTCTTCTACCCTATCCGTTATGGGTCTTCCGGATTGTCCTACATATATTTTGGGGCCGTCACTGCAAGTTCGCATGTAGATCTCACTTTATTTTTTGAGTTTCGTTTTGTCTTTATTATTTTCCCTAAACTATTTTTTGTTCTAGATGGCGTGAATTTATTTTTTGAAAACATTTTGCTTTTTATGTGGCTTTCTTGTACCGTGTACGTTAGTGATACGAAACGAAATATATGCACACGTACAATTAAAAACAGATAAAATTTTTGTATCACCAACGTACATGGTCCAGAAAATCCACATAATAAGCAAAATGGCGAAACCTAACAGTACATTTCAAATGAACTTTTAACAGCTAACAGCCACTATATTTTTTATAAAACATTGGCACACACTAGTAGAGTGGTGTTTTATTTACTATTTATTTGCACAAACTTATTATTTAAAACATTTTTAAAACTAATTATTTGAAACGCCGATAATTACTATTCAAATTAAAACACAAGAACAATCAAATATTTAATTAGCCATGCATACGCAACTTCTGTTGTATTAAGTAGTGTCGTCAAATATTTGTACTAGATACTTTCCAGGAGAAAGTCAACATTAGGAGACTTCACACTTCATTACTTCACAAAAATCAACATATGGCGGATAATCATCGATAGGTGTGAAATATTCTAGGTAAAAGAATCCATATATATACATACTATTATTAGTTATGAATTATTTTACATATTGTACCAAATATTTTACAGTAACTAGTTAAAATTAATATTAAAAATACAAGTTAGATTTCATTATCTATTATATTTATTTACTATATGTACCTTTTGAACACGATGTGCTCATTTTCAATAGCTAACTAACAAAATGTAAACTACAAAATTCAAAAATGACAGGTAAAGTGGATATTTATGTTAATAAAATAAATAGAAATCTATAGAAGATAAATACGACTATATATTAAAACGTGTTATGTATCACACTTTTCTTGTACTTATCGTGTTATTTTAACGAAATGCAACATTAATTTAAAAACCTCCTTATTCGGCGTCTATAAAGATACTATTGTCACTGTCACTTTAATACTATCGATTGTTTTCAACACTAACATTCTCACGAATTTTTACGAAATGTTCCTCAAATTTTCCGACTTAAAGTAAAAAATTAAATTTATTAAAATTAGATTCAATTCAAAATCTTTATAGGTTCTGGAGATATAGCGCTCACGGATTGATACACACACACACACAAATACAAATTTTATTTTTCTCACATTAGATAATTAAATAAGTATATAATAAATTTAACATTTGGAAATTCTGCTAGTAGATTTAATTCTATTTGCAATCTGAAAAATGCAGAGAAATGATTTCACAGGATATTACATAATATCTAGTGTCCAAATAATACACAGTAACTGTCAGATAAGACACAGAAGGTGTCAGAAGTCTAAAACTACTTGGGATGCAGGGACCATAATTTTTCATTAATGTTGTAATGGTTTTTGCTAGTTTGTCATATCATTTCATTCATTTTGTTATTAAAATATTATTAAAAATCAGCTTTTAGAATAGCTAATTAATCAAACAGCTGTTAGTACTTCATCAAAATAACAATTCATAAGAAAAGAAAAGCGATTAAGAAGCTACAATTTTACATTGTGAACAACTTTATTCCTTGTTATTTTTGTTTTATTTATCTATGAAATATATTCTAAAAGAGAAAATTGCGATATAAATTTTTTAATTGTTAACATATTTAGTGCAACACTAATATATACACGTTTTTTTTTTATAAATTATTATACTAGTGTTGAATATTATTTTATTGAAATTAACATACGTACATAATTATTATAAAATAACTTATTATAAAGAAATTTACTAGTCTATTTTAAATGTAAAAGTGCTCCTGCAAAGTTCACACACTCACGGAAACGGAAATTAATTATGCGTCATTACAGTGGGTTCGTCGCTTATGCAGCTGCGAGCGGTGGGTTTGTCGCTTATGCAGGTCAACTTCCCGGTTACGTTTTTGCAAAATTAGCGAACGTAATTTTACGTTGAATCACTGTTAAAATAATATCGTATATTTATTGTAAATACAATTTATTATTACAGAATAAATTAATAACAGCTAACAAAAGAGTTTAATGCAATACATTTTCCATTAAAAAGAAACAGCACTTCAAAATTGTTTAAAAACGTAAAATTGTTGTAATATCTTGTTAAAATTATTAGTGGAAGGTATTATTAATAACTCTAACTTACTTCGCTACTATGTAGCAATTTGTATTACATGGTGTTATTATTTTAATTACTATGTCATAGATGTTAATTAAATGCTCCTGTGATTATTTGTTAGTTATCTTGCCGTTAATTTAATAAATCGTGAAGGAATAAATGCACGTATTGAGCCAAATGAGATGGCGATATACTAGTAATTATCTAATAATTTATTAATTAATTTTGCTATCAACTATTAGTAACAAATGGTCTAAAATATACTATTTAAAAAAACGTAAAATTAAAGGTACTTATTAAAAAATCACTTTTAATTGGTATAATGTGGAAAAATTAAAACATATTATTTATTATTGTTTTATACTAGTAATAATTAACAAATATTTCAAAATATATAGCAAAATCTGCATATAATACGGTAAATATTTCATATTTGTAATAATTACATTTACAGTAAAGTACATTAATTTAACAGCGTATGAAATAAGATTTTATGGCGAAAATTAAATCGAATATATTGCTGGTAATTAAGTGTGTAATTACATGTTTGACACATTCGAGCGAGCTAACGTTTACGGTGTTCATTTGACTAGTACAAAACTGTTTCAATTATCCACCTCAGCAGTTAACGGTTAGACGTACGTGAATTGCAAAGGAATAAAATAAGGTAAATTCGCAGTTAGAAACGCAGTACATGTATTATATTATGGCGCGGTTGATTCAACGGAACTATCTTCTTATCTTCATTATCTCAGCACCATATTGACTCTTGTCCTAGTAGGAAAGATTGCGCGTGCGATGTATTCAAACTATACATCTTTTCTAAGTTTGGAATATTAAATCTAACCTTCCTAAAATATATTAATATTCAATAAAGTATTGCATTTTAATATAATTATTTTAATACAAATAAAACATAATAAGATTTTGTATTTAAAAGATTCGATGAAATCATTCAAGCTAATCTATCAGATTTAATGGGAAGCCGAATCAAGATCGACGTATGTAGACTCAACTCACTTTCCATATCAATTATAGCAGGTCTAACAAACAATGAGGCGTGCAATAAAAGTAATGATTGATGAAACGTCACTTTATAATATGATGCATTGCTCAAGATAAAGGATGCTCTAATGGATCGTTTATTTTACGACTAATATTTCATATGCGGAGAAAATTGACTTTTAATTAAATTTCTATTAAATCAATTTTTATATAATTACATTTTAAAAGTTTATTAACATTACATACGAATAATAATATGATATGAATTAAAATTTAATAGATCAAAATATACTTGTTTAATTTAGATCAAAGATTAAACAACAGTTTGCAATAATAATTATAAACACTGAGATAACATCAAAATCTTTCAACTAAATAGAAAGCGGCTTGTATCCATTAACCATTTCTGAACTCCGTTTTGAATTCGGCCGCTTATGACTTTTACTTGATGATGTTTTCATTAGTAACAAAGGTGAACGGTCTCTGAATAAATTTAGATAGCGCGTTGAAATAAACGGTGCAATTACAATGATGTCTGTTTGAAAGTCTAATTAATTTACTACCTGAGGTATTTGCATTTATAATGATCGGCCCGTTTTTAATTATTTTAGCCACTTTTACGTTTTAGCCAGTGACAGTCTTTGTGTTCGCTTTTTTTGCTTTTTTTGTTGGTGTGAAAAGACAGCTGTAGTTTGAGATTAACAACTGACATAATGAAGTCAGCGTGTGAATGTTGTGATCTTTATTTATTTCGATGGAGAGTTGATTTCTATTTAATGTAAACATATATTTCCTAGCGAGCTGAATTCTACTTTTACTATTAACATCGGTGACCTAATAGTACTAGTATAAAAATAACATTATTTGGATTGGTAGACGTTCATCGTTTTTGTATGTAATTTACATCTGCAAATGGTTTGATATTCAATTATTTAAATTTATTCTTCAGCGTTACTAAACATTATTATGTATAAAAGACTAGAATTCAAAAATAATGTTTCGTAAATAAAATAAACTGAATTATGATTTAAAAAATAAACCTGCTATTTATAATAAATAATAAAGTTTTGCTTTGAAGTTTCCCATGAGTATTTCAATTCGGCATAATGGATGCACACTAATATCAGTGATTTATCTCCAAAATACCAAAGATATGTCGATTCATTGACAATAAGAAATTACATCGATTCCCGACGTCTCAGAATGACAGAACAAATGTATGCTCGATCATTTCTCGAATAAAGTTATCCGAACAAAAAAATATCCAAAACATGACAACTCACATTTTTCCGCCTCAGTTTTTCAACCGTCCGTAACCTTTGCTCCGACGTAATCTCTAACAGATCAACTAATATCCATCATACACGTTTAATTCGTTGTACAAATTGAGGAGCATCTCGACGTGGAATGGGAATGAAACGAAAGCGACGCGTCCATTAATCAACCATCCCAAAATATAGCCACAACGCAATGTCATCATTGACATTTCGTGCTTAAGAGAAGTTCCAAATCCCCATGACCGAAAATTTAAAATCGCTTGAGGTTATCTTTTTTGAAAACAGTTTCGATTTAAAATTACATTAATTCAAAAATATTTACAGGATTTTTAATATCAAACTTAATGAAATTAAAATGCCAAGATTTAAGTCTTGTATTTGTAGTATAAGTACATATATTACATTTTTGTAGTAAAAAACATAATTTGGTCTTTACCTTCTTTTTTAAATACATATAAAAATGAAATCAAAAAATGACTATATCATTTGCGACAAAAAATAATAAATAAAGTTGCTATTTCATTTAAATTTTAATATGACTTAAATCATCAAAATCATTGAAAAACAAATAGGATTTGTTTATTACTTAGTGAAATTAGTAAGATCAGAAAGATTAATTTTATTATCTTAACTTTGTATTAAGGAACCAAATAAATGTGATAAAGAAACATAATATGCCAGGTACTTTTTTCATCAACTAGTAGGCAGGCAAATTATGTCTTCTTATTTAAGAAGCGCATATGTATGTACTCATGTAACTCAAGCCGCCGCGATGAATGTAAATACTGAGCCATGCTATCGGCATATTAAACAGTGACATTATTACCGAGAATCTTCAAAGGCCATTTTCGAGTGATGATATGACCGACTCGAGTGTGTGAGCTGTTTTCACGTATAAATCAAACGATTTTTTTCATTGTATGCAGAACACGGCGAACGCCAATTATTCCGAAGGCTTGTCTTACAAGAGATCTAACAATGGATGTTTTATGAAAGGGGATGTTGGGCCTAGATAACACGGAAAAATGCGCGAAGATAGGTTAATAACAATAACAATAAATGACAGAGGGGCCCTATGTTCAGTACCTGTTGCGCGAGGCTCGCCGTAAATAGGCTCTGCCCATTGACAGGTTTAGGGGCCATTATGGGGCCGAGCAACAGCTGATCGCCCGCATATCTCAGCGATAAAATGCTCGACGTCGAATTAGCAATGTTCCCTTCATCGGTACTATCGTAAATAAGCAGCGAACTCGATGGTACAATCATGAAATCACGAGGCGGGTTAAATTAGGTGCTTAATTACTTTTAAATCGTTAAAATTATTTTCAAGTGGTGACCCTATCTTTCTTCATATAGTAAGTAACCTGATAAAACTTTTCAAAATAGGATAAAGTACCATACAAACGTATAATCTAGGATTTCATTTATATTTTATATTTTGGACTAATTTAGACTATAGATAAGAAAATGATTTATAACAAAAGTATCAAATTAATAATAAAATGTTAATTTTTAAATGGGTTGTATTGGATGCATCATTCTTGTAAGAAAAATAAGTTATTTGCTTCAATGTTCATTAAAAACCTAATTTTGGAAAATGTCCAGAAATGAATTATACTTGTTTATGTTACTAACAATATCACCATAATCTAATCTAAAGTTTCTTCTGACAATTTATGAGCCTTTTGTGTAAACATTTTTAGAAAAAATTATATAAATAATTTGGGTTTCATACCAAGAATACAATAATAATTTTAGCATAATCTAAAGCATCTTCTTACAGTTGGTGAACATTTAATGTCGGAAGACAAATTTGTGAAAGAAGTGGGCGTTTCTTGCTAAGAAGTTTTAAATTTGTTTTAAACACATTTTTTTGTACTTGAAATCAAAAGTTTTATCATTTGCGAACGTAAAATATAACTATTTTGCTATACAATAACAGTATCAGCATAATTTAAGTCTCTTCTTCCAATTTTTAGGCCATTCGTAAGGGCATTTTTAGACAAATTTGTGGAAGAAATGAATTTTTTGAACTTGAAATCATTCATGTCTCTATTTCTATAAAATAAATATGTCACCATAAAGTCTCATCTTTCGGTTCTTGAACCTTCCGTGTAATCATTTTTAGACTTCTTGGTAAAACATTTACCTATTATTGCTATAGAATAACAATATCAGCATAATCTAAAGCATCGTCTTCCAATGACTCTTTCATGTAGAAACTTTTGGACAAATTTGTGGAAGAAGTTTGCGTTTCATGCTGCGGCAAAACTTCGTTAAAGTTAAACTTTTGTTACATTTTTTATGGTTGAATTAAAAGTTTTATCATTTCCATACGTAAAATATATCTATGTTGTTATACAATAACAATATCAACATAATTTAAAGTTTCTTTTGTAGATTAATAATCCATTCGTGAAGGAATTTTTAGACAAATTTAGGGATTTTTTTTTATTTTTAATTAATTGCTCACTTAATCCATGGTTAAACATTTTTGAACTATTTTGATTAGAACTAAAAAAAATTGTGAAACAAACCGTGTTATTTTAGATCTAATCATTTTTTTTTACTTTCTCTATATAAAATATATAGGGCTTTGTCGTTAAAAACTGGAACTGAAAAGCATTTTGGAAACATTCATAAACCAAAAGTTAAAAACAATGAAAAACTGAATAAGTTTTATTAAAACACTTTTTTATAAAGTTCTTAACTAGCGAGAAAATATTTCAAAAATATTTTTTTAAATATTTTTTGCCTATTGCAAAGTTATATGAAATTTATATAACAAGTAATTGTAAAGAATTCAAAATTGAGCAAATTGTTATTAAGTATAGCCTTTTTACGTAAATCTCATTGTTTTCGAGAAAAGTGTAAGGAAAAGACTATGATGGTGGCCATTTTCTTTCACCATTTTTTATGTTTTTTTTTTCAGTTTACAACTTTTAATTAAAACCCTCGCTTATGATTTACTGATTGGAGGGTAGGATAGAGGCCACCCACTCACCCTACATATACATGATAACTTTAAATACTAATCTCTGTTGATTTTGATGCTTACAAAACAATAAAAACTTGTATATAATAAAAAATAAAACATAATCCAAATTTAAGTTTAAATATAAATGACTTTCTATAGTTTATCTTATCTAAACCTGCTTTCAAGCCTTTCCACTTATCATGTATATAATTTTTATTAATTTACACATTCAAAAATTTTACTTTGTCTATTTTCTTTTATTCAAATTTTGTAATTAAAGTTCTAGCAAACCGTAAAGGCGATCCGTACTTAAAGTTAATTTGTATATGTAGGGTGGGTGGGTGGCCTCTATCCCACCCTCCAATCAGTAAAACATCATCAAAAAATATTTGAAATTTTTTTATGAATACATCAATTATAAAATGCAATTAATTTGTGTTTGTTTATATTTTACAACTTTTAACTAAAACACTCGCTTATATTTTGCTAATTGGAGGGTGGGTTATAGGACACCCACCCACCTTACACATACATGATAACTTTAATTACTAATTGTTGATGGATTGTATAAAATAAAAACCTTGTTTAGTTTCCCATTCCCTTTAACTTTTGTGTAATGTAATATTTTTCAAATTTAGAAAAATTACGGAAAAAACCCAAAAAAGCGCCTCAAGTAAATATCTACTTTATCTACGTCTATCTGTTTGTGGGCACTGTATCTCAAAAACGAATTATTCTTTTGAGATGAAAGTTTCAAATTAAGTGTGTAAATTAAATAAAATTAATTTACCAATGCAGATTGTTAGAAATAAAATTTGTAAATGAAAAAAAAAATTTTTTTGAGCATTACTGTTATATCTTGCATATGTTTTGTGAGATAACGGTGCAGTATTGCTCAGAAAAATAATTATTTTTCATTTAAAATTAAGGTTTTATCGTTAAAAACTAAAAAGCTTTTGGTGAATACTTATAAATATAAGATTTGTAAAACAAATAATTGTAAAGAATCCAAAATTAAGTAAATTGTTAATAATACCCTTTTTTCGCAAACCTCATAGTTATCGAGAAAAATATGGGGAAAGTACTAGGATGGTCACATCACCATTTCAATGTAAAATATTTTTACATTGCTATACAATATCAACATAATCTAAAGTTTCTTCTTCCGAATATTGAGCCTTTCGTATAGGCATTTTCAGACAAATTTTTGGAAGAAATGTACGTTTTATGTCAAGAAATTTCTACTTAGCTCTTATCTAATTACATTTTTGTGATTGAAATAAAAAGCCTTATCATTTCCAAACCTTGCTATACATCAGCATAATTTTGGTTTTTGAGCTTTTCATGTAGAAGCTTTTATAAAAAAAATTATTGAAGAAATGTGAATTTTATGCCAAGAAGTTTAAGTTAAGTTAGTTAAGCTCTTTTTTCATTTTACTATACTTGAAAGGAAAAGTCTGACCATTTACCAACTTAAAATATGAGTATTGAGTATTCTGCAGACAAATTTGTGGAAGAAATGTAAGAACCAAGCTAAGATGTACCTAGTTAATCTCTTAACCTATTACATTAATTGTGCTTGTAATTAAAAAATCTTGTTATTTTCGAACATACAATATCCCTATAAAAGATAAAAACATTTAGGCTATTGAACTTGCTATATAAAAGATCGCATGAGACATGAAGAAGATCAACTAAGAAGGCTGATGAAATTGAAAAAAATATCTCAAAAATTGATCAGTTTTTACTAATTAAATTATTATTGGTCATAAATAAAAACATAGTAAGAGTTCCAACCTAGGTTAAAAAAGTTTTTATGCTAAGCAAACAAATAACAAATATTGCATTCAAAAAATGTTTAAAATTAAATTAAAACGTAAATTGCACAAAGTGATAATAAAGTTTGGTTCTTTTAAAATTAAAATGATTTATTTCTGAAATGTTATAAAGTTAGGTTTAAGATAGTTGCTTAATTATAAGACACATCTTCTTAAGAAGTATTCTTAATAAAATCAGAAATTGTTCCAAAATTATAAAATGAATTTGGAATTTAAAGAAACTTGTTACAAATTAAATAAAGAAGAAATTCTTACTAATTACAATAAATTATTATTAGTCATATATTAATAAAGTCGCTTTTTATATTTTTATTTCTTTTATCTCTAGTGAATGAAGTTTATTCTACTAAATAGCAAGATTTCCCATTAAAAATCATATTTGTATAGGGTTAAAAAAGCTGAGAGAAAACATAGTAAGATGTTCAACCTTGGCTAAGAATAAAATTTTCTTCTCAAGCAAAAATTGAAGGAAATAGAAAAAACCTCTGTTTAAAAATCATGTCTAAAATAGTTACATAATTTTAACACACATCTTCTAAAAAAGTTTTATTAACAATATCAGAAATTGCTTCAAAAACATCAAATATTACAAAATAATCAAAAATATACTTTGTATGTGAAATTTAGAGAAAGCGAACAAACATACAAAAAGAAGAAGACTGTTAAAATTGAAATTGAGCAGTTATTACTGATTGAAATAAATTATTATTGGTCATATATAAAAACGTAAGCTTTCCAAAATTCTAAGAGAGTAGTTTTTTACTTTAAGTTGAAACGATTTGTAGGTCCTGTAAACAGAACCCATTCACCATCTATTGAATTTATTGATGAATAAAGCTTACTCAACTAGTTGGTTACATTATTGAGAAGTTGAGCAAGATTTTTCATACTAAGCAGATGAAAACAACAAATATTTTTTTGAAGAAAAAAGAAAAAGCTCTTCAAATCAGGTCTAAAATATTTAGCACGTCCCTTCTAAAGAAATGTTATTGACCAAATCAGAAATGTTCCAAACTTGAAACATCAAACATAAAAATAATTTCAAATAGATAACAATTTAATGTATTAATGTATCATACTTAATAGAAATATTGTAATAAATGTACATAAAAGAAGTATAGAAATTTATTTCACCATCAAAAATCATATAAATTATTAAAAACTCGAAAAGTGAACTCATAAGAGAGAAGTGAAATTTACTTTTTAATAAAGAAGGAGACACGATAACTTTGTACCACAAAGTGAACGTCTCCATAATTAAACATAAACTTTTTAGTAATTAATTCCTTACTTAATTATTACAAAATAATACAATCTCAGTATATCTCGTGCCCCAAAATATATGGTTTTATCATAATAATTCAATTTTAAAATCTAATTCAAATGTAACACAAAACGTAGTAGTAGTTTTTTGGGAATAATACAATATAAACTGCCTTAAATTAAAATTATCATTATCAGAAAACAAGATTAAATAAAAAATATAATGTATATTGCTGGAACACTTGTATACATTTTAATACATTCAAAAACTTTCTAATAATTAAGTTAAATTATATTCAAAATATTTATTATTATTTTTTTCACAAAATTGTTTTTATTAACTAGATGTACATTTCGAGCACGAAGAAGGAACACTAATCAATAGTTAAATGACATTTAAAAAAATATAACAAATATAAAAGTAAAAAAAAAACATCTAGTTAATAAAAACAATTTTATGAAGAAAGTGATAATATTTTGAATACAATTTACTTTATAATAATCTTCACGTAACTTAAAAAATATATTTCTAATTAAGATAAAATTGAATTAACAGTTATTTTATTATACTGAAAACAATTGATCATTAGTAAAAACTGAGGCAAACTTTAATATAATAAAACTGTTAGAAATACAGATAAAGGAAAGAATTTTTGTTGAATCTGTTTAATTTTAAAAACAGTCAAAAACCATAAAAAAACAATCGAAAATGTGTTTTAAAGAGTTGAAAAGTTTCCAAAATGAGTAAATAAAGAGTTTAAAATTAACCCCAAATTTGCTTAATACCAAACAATTAAACTGATTTAATAATTAATAATAATTAATTAATAATTGAAATTTTGATTTAAAAAAAACTATCGAAAATTTAATTTAATACGTTATGAAGAAACGTTCTAGGAAAGTCCAGATTTGCTTTAAAAAATTGGAACTATATATAAAATAAAAATTTATAAAATGAAAATAGTTCTTGAATGTTGTCGGCGTTAACTTGGTGGTACATTTTAATAAGATAATTAAAACACTTTAACTTTGTTTTACCACAAAAAATATTTATTGCTGTGACTATAGTTTCGAACGTTCACTGTTCATTATCAAACATAAAGTTTGAAAAATAAAATAGTCGCCTTTAAATTTTCCAAAAAAAAAACAATGATGAATTTGCAGAGCTCAAAACTAAATTGTATATCTCTTTTGGTATTGTTGACCAATTTGTTTTACTGCTCTATTTGTTTTTGTTTCCCCGATTGTATTTTGATAACTTCAAAAATGTCATATTGGCATACATATCATAAAAAAGTTCCATATAAATTGAAACAAAATAGGTGCTAGCAATGGAAAAAAAAACATTGCTTCAATGACAAGAATCCCCTGCTGATATTCGACGTCAGCTATAAGTCAAATATTGGGTTGAGTGGGAGAACACTGCGATATGGACTTTAAATTTAAAGTTATTGCAATTGTATTTTATTTTGTATTATTTTTATTAAGACTTGTAAATTAAATAAAGCAAATTCAACTGATTTTTTTTATTTATTTCCTACATATGAAATTTTGTTAGTTTTAAACTTTGTTATATTTTTGTTTCTTCAAAAACTGTGATGAAAATCAAATATCATGAATTTACAAAAATAACGGAAATCATATTAGAAAGGATTAAAAAAAATAATAATATATGAAGGAAAAAAAAGGACTGACAATAAGCCTATTACTTGATGAAGTCTTCATTCATAACTGATTTTCGATTTTCAAATTACCTTATGCAATAAGTGACATACAGGTTTGGTACAAGTATGGTGATGACGTAATTGCTGGCTGCAAATTAATCGACAGGCATCCAAGTAATTTTTTTAATGAAGCTAATAATATTCATAACAAACATAAAGTTCACAATAGAACTAGGAGTTAATAACAACATCAAATATCTAGATTTAAAGTTAGTTATATTATTTCTTTCAAAATCTGAAATGTACATTGTTGTTCTTGTTAAAGGAATATATAAAAACATCATCAACATAATTCCTATAAGGCAACAATACATCAAACTTACTCGTTATCAATGACGGGATCTTGAGGTAAATCCAAGTTATCCAAAACCGAAGCAGAACTGACACTATTATTGTTGATGGGCGTAAAAAATGAAGCACTTTGGAAATTGGCGCCGTTGTATGGCGGGGTATTCTCCGGCGGTACGTTCTCATAGAGACCACCTGTCGCCGTCGGAATCTGTTCGGTGGTTTTGGGCACGTTTCCGTTCTCGATGGGGCTGCACAGCTTCGACGGGCCCCTAAGAGCGTTACCTGGGGGAACGCCGCGTTTGCCGTACAGCTGCCTGTAATACTTTTCTTGGTCACCGTACATCCAACACACTTTCCACCATTGTTTGCACATGAGGACATTCGCGGAACTCGCGTTGTTCTCGCGCTTGTAGACATTATTCGTCGTGATCGTTGCACTTTTCATGTTCGGTTCACTGAAATATTAGCGACGGATAAGTGATGCCATTCACTCAAATCAACGACTCTAGGCCTTGCTCGTCATTGAAATAGCTAGAACGGCGAGTGATATTTCCCGGAAAATAAATAATTGCGCGGAACACCGTCGTTGAAAATAAACTCTTTTGAGTGACACAAGCGCGCTGAATTCTTAAGGTTTAATGTTTTCTTAATGGTATATATTATAACAGGATTTTCATAAAGTGGCTTCCCGAGGAACTAGTATTTCTAAAGAACAAGTTGATAGCAAATGAACATTTTGTATACACACATTATGTACAACAGAAATTTAATATAAAATTAAAGCTAGTAATTAGCATTCTCAGAATATTTCACTTATGGACACAAAACTAAAGCCAAATATGCATGATGATCGTTGAGACCGTTAGTAAGTGGTAACAATTGTATTAAAAAACATAGATAGTAGTTTACTCAGTAAAATTAAAGAAAAAAATAATTAATAAATGTTATTACGTATTAATTTATTTGCTCAACCACCTCACTTATAAATACCAGTGGGGATTCCTAAAATTCAATCGTGCTCGCCATAGCAGGGATCAACGAAGGCATATCCCGGTCTAGAAAACCGTTACCCTGGTAACGGCGAGTAATTGTTTATTAGTGTATTGATGTATGATGAATAAAAAATAGTTTTCAGCAATAGGTTAATTAACAAGGGGAGATATTTCCCAACAGTACAATATATCCCACAAAATACAGACTGGTAAGAAACGTATTAAACATTTAATTTTTTAGATTGTCAAAATGCTGGTTGCTAGCATCTTACTTTTCAAAAATCCAATATGTTTAAATAAACTTGGACTAAAAACAGTATCTTAGGTCATAGGTATCCAAAGCTGCGCCTCATTTAGTGCCTTATTAATTCTTGATAAACATCCTATTTTAAACACATAACTGTTAGTAGCCATGAAGCTTAAGAAAGGAAAAGCAATCTATATTTAGATTCATTAACATATTCAGTGAAGATTTAAACCGAAACGTAATAGGAATAGTTACTTACAAGATTGCATATTACGAAACGGATAATAATTTTGTTATTGCATACTTAATGCATGTATTCAATACTCGTAAAAATAATTATTCCTAGCGACTATTACCTGTCAGGAAAATATTGAAAATTTACGAGTACTCTTCTCAAGTAACGAAACAAGTTATTTTTTAATTTCATTTATCCATTCTCGCTAACATTACACTGACTTGGAGAGTTTAAAGCGATACTATTAAACTGCTCTACTATATGCGACACTCAATTTTATGAAAATAGTAATACGTCTGTTGCTCATTAAAAGGTCTTCTGGCCCATTCAGGCGTGACTAATGTCGAGTAGTAAATAGTGTACTTATGTACATTTAAATGGAAATCGTAAATTCGTGTTTATTGGTCACACGTCGGCTACTCGGCATTATTATAATAAATCTGATTTCAAGATACCGGTTTATGGGAGGAGATTAATTTCGGTCTATCCACTTTGTTACGTATGGTTGGAAAAATTAATGTGCTATGCGGGATTTCGAAAAAGGAAATCTTGATACTGTGTCACCATCGAACGGATATATTGCAAATATTTAAAGTAAACATTTATAATTATTAAATTGTGGTGGAAAATTCGCTGTTGGATAATTTATCAAGGCCATTTGCATTCAAATAAAGATGTATGTATTAATATAGTATAATATAATAATATAATATGCTTTAGAGTGATGGGGGCGATCCTTTAAAACAAGCTCATTTACACACACACAAATACACAAATAACACATGGTGGAAGGACCTCGTGGTCGATAGTCTAACACTACTATTACTACTACTACTACTATAATATAATATTCCGGATTTGTAATTTATGTAATAAACCTTTTGAAAATCTATGTCATTATGTCATGTCAGATTGATTAAGCCTTCAGTTACAAGTGTTTTTCCTCTGCGGTGGTTTCTTTAGATTATTGAAAATTTATATATTTTTTGATAAATTAATACATGCATATTCAACAGTGTAAGGATTGAATGAAAGTATTGATTCGCTAAATTAATATGTATTTAATTAAGAACATGTTTGTTTATTAACAAAAACGAAAATCAAAATGCGAACATAAAATAACAGAAACTATGTGTAATGCTGTTTGTAAGCGGGCAAGAATTTAGGCCGATTTTTAGAAAACGACGGTTTGTGTACAATTATATGTTTTTATTTATGTAATGTGTGTTAGATAAAGGTTACCTACAATACAATACAATACTTCTCAAATAACTAGAATTTTATTAGTTTTGGAAAATTTTCACTTGCTTTATTAAAATAAAATTCTGTAAACATTTTGATGTGTGGTGTGTGCTCAAGCATGTACTTTTTGACAGTTGCCAAATCCAGTTGGTAATCTATCCTCCATTATTCTTTGAAATTATTTAGAGTATATATTTTGTTGCATTTGTAATTTCATTATTTATTTCTTGGTTGTATCTTGGCAGATATTATTTAGGTATGTGTAATTTGCATAAGACGGTTGTATATTTGTCTGGTCGTTTCTGGTACATAGTTTCAAATTTTTGTTAGTGCTACAACTGTTTTAGAGTTCATTTTAGTTAGTTGGTGTTTATATTCATACCATTTAAGTTAACTTTGTATTTTTAATCCCAACTGCTTTTCTTCTTGTATTTGTTTTATTGGTGTTTCTCTTATGTTGGTTGTTAATGCAGTTTCATGTTAGTGAAAATCATAATCTGTTTTTAATTTATGGTCAGTAAGTTATTGTGGTACCAGGTCCCGAATGGTTTGATTTCAATGTTTATGTTTGTTTCTGTGTTTTCTTAATTAGTTCCTGAATTTATTATACACGAACTATCTGCTTATATGTACGGTTTTTTCTTGAGTATATTTTTTATATAATGTTGGTGGTACGTTCCCCCTTGGAATATTCTCTATTCCGCTTCATGAGGTTTGCTTTAAGAGTCGTTTATTATTGTTGTTTGTGTTCAGTTTTTTTATGTAGGTTTTTGTTAGGTTGTTGTTTGAAGTTCATGATCGCTAATGCCATTATGGGCGGATGAAATGAATTGACGAATGGTGATTTCAGGGTGTTTTGTCGTAGGTACTATGAAAGGATTACGAGGGATACACATTTGGATGAGGTTTTTATGGTTATATTGTTTTTGCGAATTTTAAAAATATATGCTTCAAACGTTCTTCAATTGAGATTATTTCTGTTAAATGATATTTATTAAATAGATAGTGGATAGGATTTATGTCGAATTTTAGTAAGGATACAAAAAGGCTTTCCATTCAGATACCTGCTTTTTTTAGAACTAGATAAACACTTTTTTCCACATTTTCGTCATTAGAATTATTATGGGAATTATCTATACATCATTGTTACAGTTTTCTTAGCTATATTTTGACTTGTAAAAAAATCTTTTCTACTTTGAATTTGAAAATTAAGCCATATTGTAATTATTTATGCATATTACATAATATTTTTTCGCTTGTTGGTGGTCCAAACTAAACTAAAAACGCAATTTGTTTAAAATACATATTTATATACTTTGGTATGAAAGGTTTTTAATGAGATCTCAATTTTTTTTGCAAAAATTGAATGTTTGTTTTTCATGTAAGCTAAAAATAACTAGATATTAGATAGATACAAACGGGAACAATAGTGTAAGAGCTTTAAAAAGTTTTTTCGGATATAAAATATAAAAACATGAAAAATTACATTATTTTATTTATTTTATAAGTAGGTATTAATATAAGGTTGTTGGAAAAGTCGTGACGCATTATTGCAACAGATGGTGCTAGCACATTTTTTGAACTACTATAGTAAATCGCATCTATTTTTTGGTTATGTCATTCGACAGCTGAGGATTGTAGCTTATTTATAAAAAAAATTAAGTGTTTTTTTTTTAATTTTGTATATTTTACAAAAAGTTATAGATGGAAGATAAAACTTGCATTTTCGCCATATTTTACTCTATTACTTCCGTAAAGGGAAGAACGCGCGACAAGCCTGTGAAAAGCTTCGTAATGTTTGCGGGGACGATGCTCTACAAGAGCGTCAATGCCAGCGGTGGTAAATTCCATGCTGATGATTTTAATGTCAACGATGCTCCTCGGCCAGGGAGGCCAACCGAGGTTGATGATGACCAAATAAAGGCACTGATCGAGTCAAACTCACGTTACACGACTCGGGAGATTGCAGAAACATTAAACATCCATCATTCAAGCAACTGGGATACACAACTAAGATATTTGGTTTTGGTCCGGACGTGGTGAATCGTTAAAAACGATAGCGAAGGCAAACATTCATCAGAGGAAGGTTTTGCTCTCAGTGTGGTGGGATTTTAAAGATGTCATATATTTCGAGCTCCTACCAAGGAACCAAACAATCAATTCGAATGTGTACGGTCGGCAATTGGATAGTTTGAAGGAATCAATTATCCAGAAACGTCCAGAGCTCGTTAATCGTAAAGGAGTTTATTACGACAAGGCGAGACGACATATTAGTATGATTACTCGTCAAAAATTGATGGACCTTGGATGGGATGTTTTGCCACATTCAGCATATTCGCCTGACCTTGCGCCATCAGATTTCCACCTGTTTCGCTCTCTTCAAAACTCTTTGCCTGGTTTAACATTTATTTCAGATGATGCTGTAAATCAGCACTTTTTGCAGTTTTTCACGAGGAATTATGAAACTCCCCAAAAGATGGCAAAAGGTTCTCAAAAAAAAAACGGGCAATATATCATTGTCATTTGTCTTTGTACTTTAAATAAATACATTACATTTGAATAACATAGAAAAAATACGTCATGGCTTTTCCGACAACCCGATAGTTTATATGGAATTGGTTATATATTATCAATATTATGCAATTTAGTATTTATCTTGTTTAACTTGTTTATATATTAAAACAAATGTATGTCAACTATTCTAAAATTATAAATACGTATTTATTTATTTAGAAAAAAATTGAACTTTTATCGCCTTCTATTCTTTAGAAAAACAGCTATTCTTCATTATTATATTTCATCAATGAAGATTTTTGCTACTCAAATTATTTTGTATCTTTACAAATAAATATTTAAATATTTTAATTAAGCGCAATGTTTGCTTATCTACAATGAAAACTACTGAATGTTTTGCTCTTTGTTACATATGTATATCACATACATAATCAACTAGGTGCAGTTTCAGTTAAAGTCCCTGATTTCAAGATGCAAAATAAGTTAGTGGCCACTATAAATCATACTAAATGTTTGACGTCTTCACGTTAAAACTTGTAATAAAACAATTATGTTATTAATTAAAAGTTATTATAATTATTAACAGTATGTCACTTCAAAACTATTGAAGATTGACATTAATATATTCTCTTTTTTGTAGTTTGTAAATGATCTATTTATCATTTCATTTTCCTTGTATTATATTAACACAATAATTATCGAATCCACAGAGCGCTAGCTACAATTTTCATCTGATTTGAATCGGTGATTTGATTACATATGCTTATTCGAAAAAGCTACAGCCATATCCAAGTCTAAATGTAAGGGACTATTATTAAAACTGGTTTATGTATATAGAGTTATGTTTGCTCTTCGTATATGTTTACCCCTACATTACATTCGAAACGTTTAATTTCATAAGCACTCGATTTCTTGGGAAAATTTACCTTAGCATTCAATATACAATTATCAAGTTTTTTGTACTCATTGGTTAAAATGTTGCTGTTTCGTGATTGCTCTTCTAGGCTCTATCTAGTAGAATCTTTGAATTATTTCATTTTATATATTTAAGGATAAATAAATTAGCTCTTATCAAAGACACATTCAATTAGAAATTGAAATAGTTTTGGTGACAAACTTTGTAATTCTGCCGGCTATTGGTTATAAAATTTTATCCCATAGCTATTGAATCCAGTTTACGAATGGCTTAAACTTAAATATTTTGGATATAAGTTATTCTTACTTCGCTTTATTTTTAAAGCGACTCGAGTTTAGATCAATAATTTATCATTTTCAAACTTTACGGTGTATCACAAAATAGACGTCTCAACCATATATCAATTATTAAAAAAAGCATATTATGCGAAGTAATAAGAGAATCAAACTATGCCAAGGCGACATAAGTCACATATTTCCTTTTGAGGAGTAAATTTGGCCATAACAAAGATGAAATATTTAGAGACGAGCTTCAAGAAGCCAGTTTCTTATGGAAGAAAGTGTTGGTACATGTAGAAGAACTCTAAATTTTGAACTCTGCCCTTTCCATATGTGACTGAAATTTTTTGTTGATATGAATAGGTTTTATATACAATTTTGGAATGTTGTGCAGGCATATTAGTATAAATAAATGATACTGATAATTACCTTTGTTCTTTTTGCTTAGAACAATAATGAGTCTCAAAAAGGCTACAAAACAAATCACGTGTTGTTTCTATCATGTCAGATATTAGCAACGGAAGTAGTTGTTTCAGCAAGTGATTTATTTTAAAGCCTTAGTAAGACTTAGTAGTAGTAGTAGTGTTTGATTATCGACCACGTGGTCCTTCTGCCTTGTGATTTTTGTAATTTGTGTGTGTGTGTGTGTGTGTGTGTGTGTGTAAATGAGCTTGTTATTTTAAAGGATCACCCCCGTCACTCAAAAGCACCATTAATTGTATCCCAATGGTGAATGGTACCGGTCACCCGTCCAACTACTGACCCGAGCCAACGTTGCTGCACGTCAGTTTTTTGTAAATTATGGATATATTTTTGTACTTTTAAATTATTTAGACTGGATTACATTCGTCAATCTACTGAAAATGGAAATTTAAACAAACAAACTTTACTTATTTTTATAAATTAATAAGATTATTTTTGTAGACCTATTATTTATATAAATAACTCTAAAATTTCATCAAGAGCCAAAAAATTAATTCTAAAGTAAACACTAGATTATAAAGAAAAAATCATATCAAATTATATCTGGGTTTGATTAAAGTCTTTATTTTTGGATATGTTAAGAGACGATAGATGAATATTTTTATTAACAACGCCACACAATATGAATTATGAATATATACTATATTTCATTTGTCCCATTAAGATTTTCATGTGGCAACATTTTTAAAATATTTCCAAAAAATTTCAATCAATAAAATAAGAAATAATCGTACAAAATATTGAAAATTTTGTTTATTTATTTCTGATTATGAAATACTATATAGCATCATTTAAAAATAACTTCTTTTATTAACCAAATAAAATAAATGAGAACAGAGACAAGACAAACTCAGTGGATTTCAAAACTTAAAAAAACTTTTTCGCTCTCCATATTGAGCAAGTTAAACTGTTTAAACGCTTAAGCCATTTAAATGTTCTATTCCTTCGAATTTCACTACAAATTGTTTATTTATTTTGTAACCTACTTTATTAGCATCAAAGTTTTCTATATTTCAAAACATTTTTAAACATCATGTTATCTCACTTAGTACTCCACCAGGTTAAGCAATTTTTGCGTAATAATATTTTGCAGATATATGTATTTATAATTTTGTTCAATTTTACATATTATGAAACCAAAACTAGAGGACTTTTAACTTCTTTGAATACATAAGCTTGATCTGATCAAAAGATACTACCGATTATATAAGTACTAACATGAAAAGACTTAATTTGCAATATGTTTCGATGCTGCATATCAGCAATCTTATTTAGCGTAATGGTACTAGGTAATAATGTTATTCACAATAATAAGTATAATATGCAATAATTTACTATGATATTAACGTAATTATTAATGAAGATTATAGGTAATTAAGTATATTTTTAAGGGTCTTTATCATCTTCATATCTTACTACCTCAGATATTATAAACATCCGTCAACAGACGTATCAAGTTAGTAAAACCATATTTACATAAATGTTGCGATAAGATTAAAGATCGTATTTGTAGATATTGGAAGTTGGAATATTGACAGTTAATTTAGCAAGTGACTTTAATGAATGATTCGAGTTTGCGAAAACCGCGACAAACCTGTTGCCCATTAAAGGGCAAAAATGCGTCGCAGTCCTCCATTGAGCCGTGACTAATGTCCAGTTGTAAATTGTCTACCCGTGTAAATACGAAATTCATATTTATTGATCACACGTCGGCTACCCGAACATAATCATAACAAATTCTGATTGGGCGATAATGATTTACGAGCGACGATCGGACAGAGCTTTACGTGTTCGGATTCGTCTGGAAGCCAGATCAATTAATGTTTGATGGAATTTTAATTTAACAACCGCCATGCGGTGAGGAAGAGACCGCCATCGGAATTTTAATTTAACAACTAAACATAAAATATGGATTTTAATGGAAAAACAACACTACTTCCATAGCGAGTGCGGTTTACGGGCAGTACTTCGTCGATCGTTCCCTCGTGCAAGATATGCATTTTAGTTTCGCGTTGAATTACTGATGTTTAAAACTTCTAACCTATTTCAATTATGAATTGATATTAAGATTATCCGGAGCTCAGATGAATGGCATCACTTATGTTCCTTCGGTGCACTGATTTAATCCAATTAACAGATTGTGTTATCACTTATTTACGCACTGCACATGTATTAAGAATTTGAATTGCGTGATTTTTGCGTGACACCAATCGCCGTTGCAAATTTGGCACTAATGCATACAAGGCTCGAGATATTAAACTTGTCACACTGTCGTTGCCAATTTGACACAAACTTATTTTCTTGATTTGACACACCGGCGGTGCCTTAGACGCGTGGTCACCTCGTGGCGATCAGGTGTTGAACGCGGATCGCGACTGACTAACGCTTTGTGGAGGAATACCTCCTTCGGTCGGTTTCGTTCCCACCTTGATCGAGTGTTGAAGTCGCCGAGCCGAGAGGCACCCGCGTGTATAAAATATGGTGACCGGCTAGTACCAATGTCCGAACAGCAGAAGAAATCAAAAGTACTATATGTTGTTGGGATTTTACTGGCAAATGTGTCAAGTGATTCACGGATTTATGGGGACACCGGCGTGCCAACGGCTAGACAATGTTTAAAGAGTCAGAAATGAAATGACCGGATACGGTGTTCGCAGTTCAGCACCAATAAAATTGAAAAGTAACGTTGTCAGCAATAAGTCTTTTATAATTGATATTTTTAGATTATAATTATTATGGTATTTGTTAATTAACAAAAAGTGTTCAGTATTCAGTTTTTACCATTATTGTTTGGAAAATTTCTATATTTTAGAATAAATATTCCTTTAGAAAATTACCTGTAAATCCTTCATACTATTATAAGTTTGATAGTTCAATAAAATATATGACAGATATGACTATATATTTAGTATTTATGTAAATTTCAACATTCATTTAGAACGTCAAATAATAAATTTATTAAGTTTTGCAAATAAAGGAAATTTATACTGATGATACATTATGATTATGTGGCTTCTCCATCTTTTTAATTGAAAATATTCAGATTTAAACGATATATATTTAAGCAACAAAGTCGTTGTTTTTACTCCCTAATAATATCAAATTTTAATTGTTCCTTAAATGTTTTAAAAATATATCCCTATCTACAAAATTTGATCAATTATTTCTGAATAGGTATGAATGATATTTGTTTAAAGCTCAAATATATTTTTCATAAATTAATAAAATATACAAGATGACACTTTATTCTAGTGAATAAGCAAAATAAATATTTAAAAGTGTCACATGCAACATTTAGAAAAATATCAAAAGTAAAATTAAATCATTTTATAGACAACTAAATGTAATTTTTATTACAAAATCATAATTTGTTTTAAAGAGAAAACACGAATTCAATAACCAATTAAAATACAATTTCGAAAGTTGACATTTTGGTTAAACGCATTTAAGCTGATTCTTCTGCGTAAATTATAAACATAACTAAAATATTTTTCATATAAAATTCCATACATTTTTAACTCAATGTCATGATATATATGGATGATGAATCGATTATTTTAACCCAAATATTCAGCAAATAAACTAAATTAACATTTTTATTTTGCAAACATATATAGTTACACTGAATTGAAAAATTTACTAAGTTTTAATCACAAATAATTATTGTAAAAATATTTTATAACGTGTTTTTACAGACAGGTATATAAATCTAAACAACAAAGAACGACTCGAGTTTCAATATTTTACCGTCATTATTTGCGGTCGTTATCAAGTGATAATAAGTAAATTGAAATCAGTCCGTTCTTGAAGTTGAAGGAAAAGAAGTAATTATTTAAAATATACGAAAGTAGTATTTTACTTTTAATACGACGCGACGTTACTTTTCACCAAAATATATTCAACTCACCCGACTATTGATGTGGTGTGTGTAAAAATGATTGCAGTCTTACCTGAAATAAAAAAAAAAACAAATTTAGTCAATATTATCTATATAAAATTATACATTATATAAAAATAGATGTATAAAAAGTTGCTATTTATGTATTGAGAATAGAAATAATAAACAAATAAATGTTGTTGCTTTTCAAAGTAATCGCCTTTAAAATCTATACACTTTTGTATGCGATTTAATCACCTTTCAAAGCACTTTGTCCAGGCAGAAGATGGTAGCTCGAAAACATGTGTTTTGAAGGCCTCAACGGCTTCTTTGGGCGATGAAAATCGTTGTCCACGCAGTTTATCTTTAATTACAAGGAACAAGAAATAGTCATTGGGTGCTAAGTCGGGGCTGTAAGACGGATGACCCATCAATTCTATATTTTTGTGTATCCAAATACTCGTTGTATTTGTTGCATGTCATGTGTATGACCTCGCATTGTGAATTTTGCATCACGTCGTTTTGGGTTAGTTTCTCTCAATTAACCGAAAACTTCAGGCAAAAAAATGGTCTTAAAACATGCTGAATTATTGGTCTTTTGATTTTTGAGAGCCACTGTTGCTACATGACCGCGTTTCGTGAAGAAAAACTTCTTAACGCTTCGAGAACGAACAACTTTTGTTGGCTTTGCTTTACATTGAAACACTCAAACTGCCGATTGGCCTTTTCTTTTTGGCTCATACACATAAATCCCTGACTCGATCTATGACGATGCTTTGGATGCACTACAGTTGTATTTTGAAATCATTTTACAGCACCAATCGACACGAGAATTTTATTTGTTGGCAGAAAAATGTGGAAAACAACGCGCACACGACTTCCAAATACCCAAATGTTTGTGCAATATCTTATGTATGCTGGTTTACTAATGCTTAAACGTCTCTCGATTTCATGATAGGTCACATGAGTATCGATATATTCTGGCATAACGACCGATTTTGGACGACCTTCTTTAACTTCGTCCGTAAGCAAACTACTTTCATATATGAATTCAGTGTACCAGCAATATTCAGTGGCTGTCGATAGCGCTTCATCATCAAAAGTTGAATTCAGTTGACTAATGCATTGCTCTTGAGTTAGACCACGTGGAAAGTCATAATAAATCATATTTGGAAAATTTTCGTGAGTTAATTCCATCTTTTGGCCGCAATGAAATTACGATGGCAATGTCAAATTTCACCTGGCAATACCAGTATTGCCAGTTCTCAGTTCATAAATAGCAATACTCATCAATAGAATTATGGTAACGTAAAATATTTCGCATTCTGTAAGCAAGGTTTTTGAAAATATTTGTGTTTTTCTGTTTACGAATGGACTATTACTTTTAATTAATACTCTCATGGGCGAATATATGTTAAACAAAGAATTGACACGTTTTGTTAAAAAAAAGTTTCAGCGTGTGCTGAACAAAACACTAATTATTGAAAAATCAAGAATAAATACATAATTTGCAAAAAACAGCAAGCAATGGGTTTCGATGAAATTCAGAACAAGATGCTGAATGTTACAAATTTAAGGCCACTTTAAAACCATATTAGTCATGCTTAAGTTTGTTTTCAGAGAAAACTAACAAATTCTCTAGTAAAAACTCACTCATCGTATAATAACACGGAGAGTGCTTGTTCATTGACGTAAAATAGAAAGAAAAGTTACCAACTACACTTATTTATGAGTAAAAAAGTATATACAAAGAGAATGGTTGCGACCGTTACTACGTGGTAATCCATACTTACACTTCAGTTCAGTGTAAAAAAGTATATTTTGTAAAATTAAGATAACAGAATTACAAAATAGGTAACAATTAAAAAACACTATTTAAAATAAAGAAGTAACATAAAAATGTGATGATTTATTTACTTTTCTTAACCATAGCTATTACTATACAAGATATTAAAACAAATTTTTGAACTACAAAATGATTTTAAGTTATCTTTATTTCTTAAAAAAACATAGAACTTAATAAAGTGTAAACGAGTTAAAGATACACGTTCACACTTTATTAATTTTAGAAGCACTCTGTCCTCTTTAAGATTACATAATTTTCGAATGCCTGAGTTCTTTTATGAACCAGAAAGTCTTTTACTTGATGATTAAGCATCCTTACATATGTATGTTAATATGTTGAATGTTTTTAGTCTAGGTATTTATTGTAATTTGTTCCCTCTCTATCATGAAGACTGCTTGCTTGCGTAGGACCTAACGTGTTTAGTGACTAATCATTAGTATATATACCGAGTATTATCATAAAGAGGTCAGTATCTAATTCATAGCGTTCCACCCCTTGAAATACGACTAGAAAAGACCCTAGTTCCTGGACTAGTCGGTAGGAGACCCTACTATAAGAGTGTCCATGCAGGATTTCCTCTTCTCTTACAAAAAAAAAACGAGTCAGTAGACTATTCGATCGATCGAGCAACTCAACCCGGAAGAAATTCAGGTAAAACCATCATATACAAGTAGAACAACATCTGTAAGCAAGGCAGAGAATCAATTATAGGCGATTATCGACCTGGGCATATCAGATATCGAAAAATTAATATTTGAAGGCTAGACGTTTGAAGAAAAAACAACTCGCAGAAATGGTCTGGAGTATCTAAAACAACCATTTTTAAGGTTATCTATTATCATTTTGATATGTCAAAAGTCAGTGAACGATGGATGCCTAGACTGCCCACACCTGAGTCTATGAAAAATTCTATGCAGTGGCATGAAAAAGGTACATCACCACTTAAGAAATTCACGCTGTGTCACAGTGGTTGGGAAAGCTTATGGCGACAGTTTTTTGGGACACATAAGGAATTTTGTTGATTGATTATAAGGAAAAAGGCGTTTTTCTACTACCCTTTATAAAAAGACAATTTTCGTCACCGAATACTCCAGCGAAAATTTGAGTTCCGTCACTAGTGAGAGAAAATCCCATAACGCTAACTTTCGTCACTAGGGACGAAAGTTACCTACAAATTTTCCTCCGTCTAGTTGCCTGCTGTCACTATATCGTGTCATTATTAAACGTCAGTTTTTGAATTTGTACTGTTCGTAACTTCATCATATCATGATTTCTGATTCAGTAAGTGATTTAGATCTTTCCAATACTGCACCAGAAATAGTAAATCAAGCTGAGAGAACCTATGTGGATTTATTATCAGAAAAATCGAAAAAGAGGTATGAAAAAATATATGCAAAATTCATGGAATTTAAAGCAGATAATCGCGTAAATTCATATTCACTGTGGTGTTTGCATATTTTGCAAAGTTGTCGGTAAGTAATTTAAATATGATCTGTAGTTTTGTAATTTTTAATTCAAAATAAAGTATTTGTTTATATAATAAAAGTTAGTTAGTATACTAGGTAAGGTAGTAGAAAAAGTATAGTGTTTAACTCGTCGAAAGCATTTTTTTAAGCTCGCGAACATTACCAAACTCGGCTTCGCCTCGTTTGGTAAACTGTTCTCTCGCTTAAAAAAATGTTACTTTCGTCACTCGTTGAACAATATACTATTCTATAAGCGGAGAATACTAGGCTTACCACAAAAAGTTTCAACAAACAAAACACTAATGATTGAAAAATAATCATAAATACATAATTTGCATAAAAGCAGCAAGTCAAGGATTTCGATAAAATACAGTTAAAAGAAGCTATCACAGAGAAAATAATAAGAAATTAAACAAAGGTATCCTGCTCTTGCAGATCTATGCTCCTGTTCACAAGAGTCAAGTTGCGTTAGCCACTTTCCATAAAATATTGATCACCCACTTTATAGCTCAGATTTGGCTTCTAGCGGCCATTATCTTTTTCTAAATTTGAAAAATGAGCTTCGATCAACAAGTGAAGGATGCGGTTTCTGCGTATTTTTTTAAAGAAGGCAAAATCATATTTTAAGAAGGTATTCACAAGTTAATTTATAGATCTGAGAAATGTGGTAGGGATGCAGGTGAATAAGTATATTGAAAAATAATTTTGTAATATTATTTCATCCACTTCTATTCCATTCTGCGAACGCACCCTCGTATTTATATTATATCTCAGTATTGAGTGACTAAAGTTCTGCTAATATTATGTCGGAGCGAGTAATTTAAAACAATATCTTAAAAACGAGCTGTGAACAATACACGACCATTTTTTGTATTATGCAAATTTATCACCAATATTTTAATATAACATAACAAATTGATATTTTCTTTTGTATAACAGTTTATGACCAAACTCGACTAAACATACCAAATACAAAGGTTATATACTGTATTTTATGAACTAGAAAAAATTTATTATTGTACCATGCAAAATAATTACTAAAATGTTCATGGATTTTCTAGATTCTAAGTAAAGGGAAGCTTTCCATACCAGAAGTTGAATAGATCATTCAGTAGAATAAAATCCGCATGTTATTGTTATTGTCAAATTAATTTGCTGTGCAATCTGAAAATAATAATAAATAATTTGGCTTTTTGATTAACTAGAAATTTGTCTAAAATAAAATTACTGGATTAATGTGGCTGTTACTTTTTGAAACTCCATATTATTGACACCGACAAATACTGTCATATATACTTTAAAATAAAATTATTTACATTTTGATAATAAAATAATAAATTTTAAACAGACTGATGGGCTATCTATAAGATCACATTTGAAGGGACTAGCTAATATTTTTATGTCAAGTATAGAAGAAAAAATATTCAACTCAATGTTTACAAAATCTCAAATAACTTTTTGGTTTGACGTAAATGATGTGATAGCCTGCATTAATAATTAATAGCACATCACCAGTTCCTTGACATAATTAACAATATACACATAAAAATATAATTCGCAGTTGAGGAAGAGAACAAGAACAAAATTAATTTCCTCGATCTTATGCTTATTCACAAAAAAAAATCAGTTCGATATATTCAAAAATCCTACTAACATCAATTTCACAATTACATATAAATCTAATCATGCCTTATGAAAAGAGGCGCTTTCCATCCATCGATACACCGAGCTTTTATAATTCCATTATCAGAAACAACCAGAGCAATTAAACAAAATTATTTAAATTTCTGAAGATAAGGCTTTCCAAATAATTTAATTTAAAACTTAACAAACAGAAAAAAACATTATAAATTTAATGTCTCATTAATTTTATAAAACAGCTAAATAAAAAATTCTTAACCTTTACATATTTAGGACAAGTTACCCAAAAAATTTCAAACATTTTCCAAAAACAAAATCACCAGATTGCATTTAGGCCATCGAGTAAATTTTCGACGTTAATAAGAATGCTAAAAATAAAATTAATCTTTTTATAAATCAGGAGTATTACAAAATTTCATAACCTTGAATGAAAACAAGATTTAAAGATCATGTCAACCATATCAGAAATAAGAACGACGTCGAATATGGATGCGAATATTAAACCTCTGAGTGATAAGTGCAAATGGTGCCGTATAGTGCCTCAATCTGGTCCACAGTGCGTAAATTGTAGATCAAGAATGCACCCTGGCTGCGTAAAATACATCAAAAGTGTGGAGCAAATCGACAAAGATACTATAAAGTGCTGTTCCCTCACATCAACAGAAGATTGCAGCGACGAAGGTGAGTTCAATAACGAACACAATACATCATTCAACAGTGGAGACACTGTAATATCCAAAAGTCCATTGATCATGGAAGTCGAAATTAAATATTTAAGATGTCTGCTATCAACAAAGGATGGAATTATTAACAATTTAAATAAGAATGTACAATTTTTACAAGAACAAATCAAGACACTAAACCATCTATTAACAAAACAGGTTATTCCTTCAGTGAATACAAATGCAGAAAACTATATTAGTCAATTCACAATTAATCCGCAAGAAGGCACTAACATATCCAACAAACTTGAAATCAATGAATCACAACACCGTGAAATAGAAATCCAAAAAGACAAAGAATGTAGGAACAAAAAACCCACCGGGAAACAACCTACGGCCGAAGAAAATAATATTGGAAAAAATGTAAACAAAACAAATCAAAACAAACAAATACAAAATGACAAAAAAATCATTCAAGACGGAGGAGATGACGTGGAGATTATTGTAGGGAATCTAATCGACGAGGAAAATGTGGTATACAATCCGGAAAAACAAAACTGGTATCATGTTGGGAAATTCAAATATGAGTACACAGAAGATAAAGTAAATATGCTTTTAAGGAATAAATTCCCCAACACAAATTTCAAAATAAATACGATTGAACGAATTGACAGGGACACCAATGAAAAATATAAATGTTTTAAAATTGGCGTTCCTGAACACTCTGGCATTACAATATCAAATCCAGATATCTGGCCAGCTGGTACTTACATTAGTAAATTCATTTTTTTTCGAAAGTCACACTACTCCACAAAATCAAATAATTACAGACAAAGAAAAGCGCATAACTACCCTAAAGATAATACATCAAAACATCAGAAGCGTGCTCAATAAAACTGACGAGATTGCAGCGGAATTAAATGACTTAAAAAATATTAACATAATATGCTTAACGGAAACATGGAGTAATGCAAATAACATTGACTTAATACATATAAAAGGTTATTCAAAAATAGCTCATTTTACTCGAAAAGAGCATGAACACGGGGGGTGTATGATTTTAGTAGATGACGTACATAAATATAATGTTATCAAAAACACCGAAAGAATTTGTGTGGAGACCGAAATTGAATGTACTGGATGTTCAGTAACAATATGCAAAACAAAATTAGCAATTATTTGTGTCTACCGTCCACCATCGGGCAATGTAAACATATTTTTTAAGAATCTATACAATCTAATGACCGAAGTAGACAAAACTCATGCTCACATTATTCTATGCGGAGACTTAAACATAGATAATCTAAATAACACGCCCACAAAGAAACTATTAAACGATTTCTTTAATTCATTTAACCTAATAAACAAGCTAAAGGATCCAACAAGGATACAAGTCACCGAAAGAGGAACAACACCAACGCAATTAGATTACATGGTAACTAACATTACACATCATAACTGGCATTGCACGAATCTGAATTTGAATCTATCAGACCACTATGCACAAATGATGGATATAGAAATAGAATTTAACTCATTTAAAAAGGCACATACCACAGAATTCCAGAAAACAAGATATATTAAAGAAAATAATCTGAAAGAACTCAAATTTTACCTGAGTAACGTGGATTGGGAATTTATAAAAACAGATAATACAAACTCCGCTTATGAGTTATTTCTCGATGAATTTTTGTATCACTTCAATATATCTTGCCCTGAGAAAAGGATAAATGTAAACAAAAAACAAAACGTGTGGATAAATGATCATATTAAAACTTCAAGTCGTAATCTAAAAATCTTACATTCCCTTATGATCGAGACACAGGATGAAAATGTCAAAAATAAATACTACCAGGACAAGAAAAACCATAAAAGGTTAATAGAAACCACAAAAAGGGAGTTTTACAGTAATAAAATAATAAATAGTTCAAATGTGCAGAAGGAAGTATGGGCATTGGTACGTGAAGAACTAAATATTAAACAAAAGACAGACAAAATTACCTTAACGAACGATGCAAACAAGCCAACCTGTGATAGTGGGGAGATTGCCGATATTTTCGTAAATTATTTCTCAACAGTTACCGAAGATAAACTTAAACAGCACTTCGGGAATAATTTATCGATCGCCTGCACGACGTCCGATAGTAAGATGCAATCTATGTATCTCCACCCTGTTAATACATCCGAAATATATACTGTGATACAGAATTTACGAAACTGCGCAAGCGGTCAGGATGGAATCCCAGCAAAGGTATTAAAATTCGTTGCAACCGAGATCATGGAACCACTGGAATATTTAATCAACCTCTCCTTCAAAACCGGCGTTTATCCCACAGCTCTAAAAATATCGAAAATCCACCCTATATTTAAAAAAGGAGCAACTACAAGTAAGGAAAACTACCGCCCCATTGCACTATCAGACGTAATATCTAAAATTTTGGAAAAGACATTTATTATAAGGTTAAACAACTACATAGAAAAGTTCCAACTATTAAATAAAGCACAGCATGGTTTTCGTAAAAATTGTTCCACAGAAACTGCCAGTGTTGCTCTGATTGAAAATATCTCAAGAAATATAGATTTGGGAAAGTGCGTAGCAACTGTCTTTTATGATTTCTCCCGTGCCTTCGACACAATCGACAGCAAATTTGTTCGCGACAAACTGTATTCTCTTGGCATACGTGGCCCTCCCTTAGATCTCATAGAATCTTTTCTAACTGACCGTAAAATGTTCGTGCAAATTAGTGAAATAAAATCTAAAATGTGCAACTCAAACAAGGGGATTGTGCAAGGTTCGACGCTAGGCCCTCTACTTTTCCTACTATATATAAACGACTTGAGTGAACATGTTAGTGACGGATATATTATTAACTTTGCCGACGATACATATGAACTCCGAAAAATCAGCAGTAGCTCACCATACTATAACCACAGACTATATATTTTCGATAAACAATACAAAACTAAGAGATTACTTAATTTTGATTTAACTCAATTGAATAATCCATCTTTATTCACCAAAATAAAAATCCTAACACTAATCTACGATAAACAGATCGATTAAATTTATTCACCATTATTTAAGCTCTTACAATAACTAAATTAATCTATTCTATTTAAAATTTCTAGAAGTTGTTCAATTAACTTACACCGAATATATATTTAATAAATTTTCTAGAATCATTTTTTCAATAATTATCTATGTGGAAACACTTTTGTTTAAATACTGCCCTTCAAAATTAACACTTGTTTTTTGATTTGCGTTCTCGTCCTACAGTTTTGATATTATCTTTGATACAAAATATTTTGTCTAAAATCTTCTGAATTAATTTTTTACAATTATCAATTGCGTTCTATTTTATTCAGTGTGCTTTGACTCCAATAAAATTTTGATCAAATAGGCAGGAGTTCCCTCTTGTATTCTTTTACTTACTTTTACATTGATTCAGGAATCTCAGGATACTTCATCATTATTTTTTGCTACTTACTCAGATTTTAAAACAAAATTTTATATAATGCTTGGAACGGTAATTGCTTTAACTTCTTATTTTTTATTTAAAATGTTACTGGAAATTAAATGAAATTATATTTGTTTGAAGTTACCATTTAAAGTGATATTGTTGCTGACCATATAATTATTTTCTGGTTATAAAATTAATATAATATAAACATATTGTCACAATGACAGACTAATGTCAAATACATCTCCCAAAAAAGGGACAAAAGTAGCATATTTGCTTAAATATATTACCAATGGAAGATTCAGAAGCTGTCAGCATATCTTACTGGACAGTGGATGGATGTGGGTTCGAGTGGAAGAACATTGAAAATTAGTGAACTCCGCCTGTGATTCTTGCTGTCTAAATTTCTGTACGTCTTTCATTAATTTATATATACTTTTAAAAATGTATTATAAGCAAGAAGAACAAAGTTATAAAGAATAAAGAATAATAAGCAATTTTTTTTTTTTAAAACCAAAAGTTCTTTCTATTGATTTCACGTGGAATAATGACAATTACAAATAAGCTCAGAACAGAATTAATCAGGTTCGATACAGATTATTAATGCAATATTAAAAAATAAATTTATTCGTTTTCATTGCAATTTTTTAAACCCTTTAACTACGGATATACGGCTTTTTTGCGTTTATACAGTCGGTTTTGTGAATATATTTCCGTAGTTAAAGGGTTAAATGTGTGGAAAAATCAGAACACATTTGATTTTTAAAAATATCTAATGCGCTAACAAAGCAGAGTATACTAGAACATCCTTTTATTGCCATATGAATTGACCTTTCTTTATTTATTATTACCCTTAGTTTATTTTGTGATTACTAAAAATATTGGTGAACTTAAACGTAAAAAATATTTTTTGTAGTAATTAATCTCATAATTGGTGTTAATTAATAATAATAAATAAAAAGGATAAAAATATAGGAAACACCACCATGGGAATTTATATCATTAGATTTCTGAGCAATAAAAATTCTCGCCGGTCCCATTACGATCCGTCCTGTTCGTTAATGAGATGCACTTTATCCTATAATCAATTTATACCTTGGTGGTATTAAACTTTACAAGCTTAACATTTCCGTTTCGTGTTTGTTCGTTAACTGTGCTGTATTTCGCTAATTCATATATTTAACGTTTATCAATAGAAAGATCTTTCGTACACCAGTTCAACTGCCCAACAATGCATGCGGCGCTGCCTGTTATAATTACACGTGTGCACTGGCTCGAGGTGTATTTGTTTTGATTAAATTCAGTGACGTTGACCTAATAAGTATTAAAATTCGGCCATCATATTAATTAATGTAATTGACATTAAAAGTTTGTCTGCTTCGATTGTGAAACAGATCGCGAGAGTTTTACAAAAATTGTGATTTAGCGTCGAAGATTCTGCAATATTAAAGGTTTTCGCCACTCAAATGAGGCGTCAATAACCTCTTATTCCAAAATGAACGAAGAGATCAGTAAAACATTGGAAAAACAAAAGACGAGTCAACCAAAATCATCAAGAACGACAGAGAACGTGGAACCAGTGTTAACCAGTCTATCCGTGACGATCCGAACCTTTCAATTCGGAGGCGCACTAGAACTTTAAATGCCTGCCAAAATGAAATTTTCCTTGGAAAATCAATCTCGAGGAGAGATCACATAAATTGACATTGATTTAGCTCCTATGGACATTTCGTGGGGATTATCTCCAATCTAAAATTTATACTAATAGACCAATTTCTCTGGCACATTTACGTGCAAAGCCGTCATAAGAAAAAGTTTAATAAATAATAAACACATTTTCGATAAATGGCTTACTTTTTTTAATTGGTCCACTAAATACAAACTTTTTTAGGACACTATATATGAAAGATAATTAGGTATGCTTTTACATTAAGTTATATTAAATTAAGTTATATGTATATTTTGAGAGAGACCAACATAACATATAATACATAACATAATTTAAAATTTTTTGGTTATCGCGGTTTTTCTGTTTGACTTTGTTAGTTGCGTGGTTAAGCATCCGTTATGATATAATATTATATATAAAATATAAGGTTGTAGACGAGGGATATTTAAGTATAGGAAAGTTTGAAGGATAATGAGGTAAATATAACTGGTTCATGATGTTTTGTGTATCAGGATTGGTGGAAAACTTTGTAGCAAGATATACAAGGCGATCTTCAATTGGGATTACTTGTTTTTTTTTGGTAGAGTAGTGTATTGGTCGGTTTATATAGGGGATTATTAGAGTGCCTTAATTTGGTTAATATACGAATGGCTGATCGTGCACTCACGATTTAGGAAATTAATTGCAGCTTAGTCTAATAGAGGTCAAGATATTATTTTGTAATTTTTTAAATTTAAAGATCTTCTTATTTATATATTGAATATATAGCTCTGTTTTTAATTTTCATCTTGAGGAATTGAGAATGGGGTTTGAAGGAAAGTTTAGGGTACATCTCTGACAGTTGCCCCGAAAACATCGCCCAAGGAAATAACAATCTACTTGAAAGGCCTACATTTTCAAGACATTAAATGTACTGCATTGAAATCGAAATATCCCGAAGAATACGCCTCTTTTAAAGTAGGAGTACCACTGGAAAAACTAGACGACTTGAAAAACACATACCTGGCCAGTAGACGTAAAAATAAATATTTTTATGGACGATTCAAAGGAGAGCCAATTGAAATTAAAAGTGCTCTTTATGCGCAGTCTATTAAAAATAAATTAAACGAATTTGAAGCACTAACTCATGGCCAAAATTTTAGTTTAATAGCAATATGCGAAGATTGGCTCTCAAAGAAAGAATGTATGGCAGCTAAAATAAATGATATGTCAGCTAGAGCTTTCTATTCACGAAAAGAAAGTAATTATAGTGTAACGATTATTTATATTAAGAACAATATAGCATCAAAAAAATATAATGCTCTAACTGACAAAATTAGCATTGATAAACATTATGGATTATCCATATTATCAATTTAAAACAGCGCCTAGTGTCGATTTTAGCGTATTTGTTAATGTTATTTCGTCGTTTTTGGATAAGGCAACTCATTTAAACTGTGATGTGGTACTAGGAGGATGCATCTCATTCAAGAAAGTCAATTTATAAACCCCTCTCAACAACTTTAAAAGGAATATAGATTCCAATACAAAAATGCTATAATATCATCTAAATATCAAGCTTATGATTAATTTAGTACTAATTCTAGTTATAAGATGGGAGATTTTTTGGGTCTTACAAACGATTTATGAAATACTTCAAAGCAAACGAAAAACTGTGATATATCTTGTGATACTTTTAATACCTATTTAAACGTGTACAAACTGTAATGCAAACATTTCCTTCTCATTCAAAGATATCACTCATAATACAGTGCGTGACGCAATTAACACTTTGAAATCAAAAAAGTGCTGCCATATATGACATAACGATAGATGTTATAAAAGGTGTAAAGGATTAACTTATTCCACCTCTAACAAAGTTAATAAATGGCATTATTCGAACAGGCATCTTTCCAGAGGCTTTGAAGTGTGCTAAGATTATACCAATTCACAAAAAAGGGTGACCGGTGACATAAACAACTATCGACCTATTTCACTACTCCACATAATTTCTAAAATCGTAGAAAAAATATTGATAGATCAAATAGTTCACTACTTTAATTGTAATCAACTCTTTATTGCTCATCAATATGGGTTTAAAGATCAACATCTGGCGAAATTCTGTCGTTCGTAGAAATCGTGTCAAATTGCTTTGAACAAAAATGTATGGCGTAGGTTCATTCCTTGATATGACAAAAGCTTCTGACTGCATACCACATGAATCATTATGTAACAAATTAAGCAAATACGGTTTTTATCCAAATAGTCTAAATATCTTATCGTCATATTTGATAAATAGGGTGCAATCAATCAAATATGACAATAAAACATCAAGAACTTTTCCAATAACAGGTGGTGTTCCTCAGGGATCGATTCTAGGAGCAGTACTGTTTATAATATCTAGGGTGTTAATACTAAGTTGTTACACCCGAAAATGGCAGTTAGAACTCGTTAAAACAAACAACTTTTCTTAGTTCAAATGTGTGATTTGGAGCTCTGGTTCGGAGTTATTGGAGTTCTTTTGTTTTTCTAAAAATCCCTTTAACTCCCTTATTTGAAGGACTATTTTAAAAAACCAAAAAGTTTCAAAAGTAGCTTTCGGCTCTCTAAAATATTTGTATTTACAATTAATTTTAATTGCTTCAAATAACAAAATGGCGACCGATCAAACAAAATATTTTGATAACCACTCCATCGATTTTTAAAAGTAAAACATTTATTCAATCCTTATACTATCTACTACAAAATTTGTATTGGTCGCCATTTTGTACTATACTTTGCACTATGTGTGTCACATATTATGTATGAAATAATAATGTGGGGAAACTCTGTCTTACGTCATAAAATATTATCCATTCAACGTAGAGCCCTTAGGCTGATTGCTAGAGTCAAATATACAGAAGATTGTAAAAATTATTTCATTAAACACAAGATCTTAACTTTATATATATACTCATTCATATACTCATTCATATAAAAGAAAAACATACCTATATTCAGATCATAACCATCATGATCATAATACAATGCTCAGAAATGATATATATAAAATCGAATACGTCTGAAAACTGTAAAATTATTACAGCATAAAATTCTTGAATTAATTACAATCTCATATAACTTTTGTGCCTTAAAAAAATTAAACAAACGATTAAAAACTATCTCCTTTCGAAAGCTTTTTATTCATTTGATGAATTTTTAAATTGCGATATAACAATATAATTTCTATAGTAATTTATATATTCTATGTCATCTAAAATCTAAAATCTTAACTTGAACTTTGAAGGTTTCAATTTTAAGCTTTGACATGTGAGTTTTAAATTGTGAGTGTTAGGTTTTAAATTTTTACTTTCTTAATTCCAAATTCTAAGTTTAAATTGTAGTTCCATAAAATTTTCAATATTACTACGAATTTCTTAAACGTGTTATCTCACGTATATTGTGGTAGTTGTCCACCAGATCCTAATATGTTTAGGTAATTTTATTTGTATTTTAGATGTTGATGTAATTTTATTAATTCTCGAAACTCTAACTCTGGTGTCGTTAACATTTCATTTATTTATCCTGTATGTAGTACAGTTTTCTTTTTAAACCTTACGTATTCATTAATAGCCTTATTATTACATTTTATACTATATATCTATTATTTATCTTAAATTATATAAGTGTACTTTTATGTTTTCCGTTATTAGTATTAGTTAAAACTACTTTATTCCACTTTTATATTGCATTTCAAATATTTATTATTGATATTAATGAGAAGAAAAGTGTTTACTATTATTAAGTCAAAATATTGAAGCGCTAGTACCTCTTTATTACAAACGCTTAGAATTTTGGCTACGAATTGATATCGCAAGCTAGCATATCTAGCTTTCCCTAACTTAAAGATCAAATTTACTGTGCAGCTACTATCTCTAAATTATAACAATGTTATCTTTACGTTTGAACTTATTTTGGCAAGAAAGTACTTATTTTGACTTTAAGCGCCATTGTACTTTTCAGATTTGAGTATAGACATTTCAGTAATGCTTATTACAAAATTCAGTGTCACCTTTTTGCATTCTAGTACTTCTACATAATTTATTTTAATAAATATCTAAGCAAATAAAATACAGTGTGAAGAAAGGTTTCAATAGTGTTATTTTTATTGATATACTCTTAACGAACCCCAAAAAAATAAACATCGATGGAATTTTCAAATTCAATGGTCATCCATTATAGCGGATATAAAATAATACATTAACTTATCTGTATACTTAAAATTAAAAAAAAATAAAAATGTACTAAAAGTCATTCTGTTAGTCAAGGAATCTTTTATTTAACCAGTTAACTGTCTTAATTTCATGCAACTAAATAATGCAGTAAATTAGTTTAGCTTAGATTATTTCCTTTAGAAGTCTTACTAAAAAAATGGTGATGTGGCCATCATAGTACTTTCCCTATATTTTACTCGAAAACTATGCGGTTTATGCAAAAAGGTTATTCTTAATAATTTATTCAATTTTGAATTCTCTACAATTATTTGTTATATAACTTTCATGTTGCTTCAATCGTTTATTAGCAATTGGCAAAAAATGTCAAAAATTTCAATTTTTATTTTTTCTCGAAAGTTAAGAATTTTATGAAAAATATATTTTAACAAAATTTGTTCAGTTTCTCATTCTCTTTAACTTTTGTTTGAAAAGTTTTGTATAATTTTTCATATTTAAAAAAATATCGGAAAAAAACAAAAAACGCTTCGAGTAAACACCCACTTCCGGTTTATGAATGTTTACCAAAAGCTTTTCAGTTCCAGTTTTTAACGATAAAACCTTACGTTTAAAGTTTCATCACAATCGGATCAGTCGTTTTTGAGATACAGCACCCACGGACAGACAGACAGACAGACAGACAGACACACACACAGACACAAATTTTTTTTTTCCAGAAATTAGTTTAATGGACTCAGGGGACCTCAAAACGGATATTTCCGCAAAAAAAATTTTTCAAAAAAAATCACGATCACAATACTTCCCCTATATACTTCGTATATAGGGAAAGTAAAAATGATACAAAATAAAATACACATCCACGTGTAACCAATGAATTCATATAACGTTTCCTACCAGGAACTAATGTGAACCATTACTCTATGTAATACACCTTAATAGCTTATTAAATATAATGAATTACATATGTAAAACTTTTATATAAAAAAAGCGTAATCCTTGTTTACAGGTAATGAGAAATGCCATACAGCATTGATATTTCTAATATTTCTTAATGACTTGTGTCATATAATTACACGCGGCTTCTAGAAAAATTGTTAATAGAAATTTCTATCTATGCGGATTATGAATTATGCAGCAGTGCAACGTTATAATTAAAATATTTCCACATCTCGCAAGTGAGTAAGCAAACTGTAATCGTGATTGTTTTTCGAGATCTCCCGTAATTGCAATGATTCATGTTAAAGGGTATTATAATAAATGGCGAATCCAAATATAGTCATTCCCGGTTAGGGCAGCAATATTTCCACATCCGTAATCATCTCGTTCGATGAATTCACGGAATGAAATTGAAAGTGCTTCAAATGTCGTAGTTTTTATTAGTACTGGATTTGCGAGGACCAATATAGGTTATAAATATGTTTAATTGATGATTCGATTTAAGCTGTAGATGAAATGATAATTAAAATATTTTTGGGTGAACAAATTAAAAAAAAAATTCCAATAATAATAATTTGTCACATTTAATAATAAAATGTCGAAAATGAGTCCCACCTAAATTGGAAGTAAATGTGACAGTAACGGCTAAAATATTGTCTGAATGGTCAATATACACATTTGATGTTAATTTCGATCATCTAAGTGTGAAGTCTGCAAGTTCTATGAGTACTTTGTATTGTTACGAAATGGCTATAGGTATAATACTAACAGGACATTGTTTTATTCTTTATTCTCTATTGTCTTTCCTTCTTCTGATTACAAAATTTAAAAAAATATAACATGATATACATATATTGTAAAATTTAAGTAAATATAGAAGCATTGGTATACTCCTACATACTTCGATAAAAATCGTTGCCGAATCTTCGACTCCTTCTTACATGGAGGTCATCTATAGAATACCTGGTAAAATTTTCGTTTTTAACAAGTTATATAAAGATATAATCCGAATGTATTCTGTGTTATTCTACATGTTAAATACAAAATACAAAACATTTTTTTGTATAAGAATATTTTGCTGTTACTGTTACTATCACAATTTTGATAGTTAATTTTTGATACATTTCAATAGATTATTGTACAAAAAAATATAGTCTGAGTGAGCAATACGTGTAATAAAAAGAAAATAACGAACGGAAAATTGCGTATACCGCAACACCAAGTAATGATCGCATCGCAACGTAGTACTCCAAACATAATTATGTCAATTTATAATGAGTAGCATGTCGGTGAATAGCAGTCTTGCGGTATCGAATAAAATATTACTAGCAAGATGACTTCTTTTTCCATTTTTGCAATATAATAATAATAATACCCAACGAGACGCTACCGGCGCAAAGGTCAGATCGTAGTTAATGTGGCACAGTAAATCACGCACCTCGTGTTTGCAATTATGAAGTAGCGTGAAGAGTGAAGTAATTGGAAGCAGTTAATCCACCGGGATATCAGTAATATATCCACATCTGACCGTTTGACAGGGCGATTAATAAAGACCGGCCATGTGAAAATGGGGTCCTTCGCCCATTAAGCCTCTTTAAAGTTGGAACCTGTTGCTGCCGAGCGTCGTCTTAATTAATTTCGAATGGATGTGTTAAATACCGGGGGTACTGGCTCTGGACATTTGTTGTTTACTACGGAAATAAACACATTAGCTACTACGACACCTCGATTTATCATTGATACTATATAAGAATCTAATGGCAATTTATACTAATTATACCATCCTGAGGAGTATTTATATGGTTTGCATTTAATTTTCATATTAATCAAAATCCTCGTTACCATTCACTCCTTCGAATCCCATGTAAATGTATAAACTTGTAAATAACCAGCAACAATAATTTATTCTATTCATTATATGTAAGTTTATATTCACGGAAGGAATATTACATTACCTACAATTTAAGGAAATAAAAATGTGAATCAACTAAAAGCTTAAAATATATTTAAAAATTCGCAAATTTAAGATTTAAATAAGCAGTTTATTTTTAAGAATTGCAATGCTTAATACCTCAATAATGATTTTGGTGTTTCATATTATAATATTTTTGTAATAATAAAAACATTAAAATAATAAATTTAGCACAATAAATATTTTCTAATATTATAATAGAGTTAGAATACTTTTATGTCAATTTAGACTATGATAATAAAGAAATCTAGGTATACAAAAGATATAATAAAATGTTCAAGTATTTTGTTTCTGTTATTGTAATTGTGTTAAATCACGAATCTACAAAAGATCTTTATGTCCAATTAATTCCAATGATCAGAATATTGAAATGAGTTCATTTAAATACAACAGCCGCAGTTGATTTAAGCGGTAAGTAAGATTAATAGAACGATCATGAATATTTAGTAAAATGTGATGTTTCTATTAACAAGTGTTAATTAAAATTCCAAATATAATTAATACGACATGACATGGTTGATATCTGATTTTATTTAAATTCATACTATTGAGCGATTATTTCTCAAAGTAAATCAAGATGTTATATTAAAATACTTAAAATACGTTATCAATGAATTAATGCGTTTTTTTACAACGTTAAATAAAATTATTTCCTTTTATTCCTTTATTTGTTCTTAAACTATTTACAAAACTTTATTTGGTAGTTTCCTCTATTAATAATATAATACATGACTTAAAAACTATAATCAGCTAATTCTGTCTTCTTCATCCCTTTTCGTTTCTCA